>OY744518.1:38142707-38167707 GCA_963556195.1 Sepiola atlantica
GAATAAGATAGCAGACATTGCACGCACAGATACTAAATATACTTCTAGATAAAATGAGTTAACAATAATAAATAATAACGGTTAATTACACATATATGTGTACGTATTACACGCTGAAATTGGGCAAATGATGAAAAGTAAGAAATATTTAGACACATTTTCAGTAGATTATTATCTTCATTTACGTCTGTATTGGCCTCTTGATTGACCTCGAACATAGGATTTAAATCGGGCTTCAGTTGATGATCGATTGCTATTATATGGGATCATATGCTGTACTTAATTGCAAGAATTCTTTACATCTATTTCGTCTTCAACGTCTACAAACTGACCGTAGAAATATCTAAAAAGGTCTAAAAAGAGTCGATATAATTTCCGCCAGAGTGTAGCTCTTCCAGGCGAGACACCGTTAACTTTCTTGAATCCCAATGGGAGTGTGGAAGAGGGGCGGCTGTTTAATGGCAAGACGAAATTAGTATCCGTGTTATCGCTGTGAAAAATAACATGGAAACACATGAAAAACCAGTAAACAGGGTGTTAGTCTGTTAGCGACGACAGTGAATCTCTCATAAAGCACGACATTAAAATGGCGCCGTTGAGAAGGTAAAAAGAATGAAGAGGAAAAGACAGGGGGGAGGAAATAAAACGATGACAAAGAGAGATAGAAAAAGGGAGGGGGATATCGGGGATGTAGGATGAAGAGGGGGAAGACAGGGGAGAACATGGATTAGTAAAAACAAGAAAGATACGCGGAATAATGGAAAGACATGGAAGAATTCGAAAACGAAAAATAAAGAAAAAGAACCGATATTCTTTAGATGAGTCCATCAAGTCAGCGCGATTAAAGATGAAAATACTATTCATGTGAGAGTATGACACAAATAATCTATAGCCATATGGCGACGAGCAAACTGTAGTATCTGTTTAGATGCTACACTTTATCTTTTCTATCAACGGTCGGTGAAGAAGAAATCCTTCTATACTTAAACAATTTTTATTTTTGGTTCAATCCATAGTACCCCAGTTTGTGAAGATGAATGTTCCTTTGATGTAAACTTTGTGTCTTACTGTGTCCTCTCAGAAAGGCAAGTGAATAAGGAGGGACGAACAAAAATCTTCCTCAGCCTGTTTTCTGTAATTACTGGTTGTGTGTGTACCCCACCACCAACCGATAACAGATTATATATTTTTTTGTAAATAAAAAAAAAGTCAAACAACTGGGGATCATTTTAAGTAGGGTTGCCCATAGAGTATATGTGGTATTTTTGGGACTGGAACTAGTTTATATACTAGACAAAAAAATAGGTCAGACGACTCTATTCAACCCCATGTAAGGTTTACATTGTGTCACAACTTATTATTTAATTAAAAAAATACTTATGATAAATTAATTGATATAAAAGTGTAGTATCTGTTCTGATACAACGCTTCATCTTTTCTGTCCTCGCTCAGTGAAGGATTAATCATTGTAGACTGGGGTCATTTTCATTTTTGTCACAATCCAGAGTGGCTATTTATATCAGATGACTTTTAACTCACATTAAAAATGACCTTGTGGCTTACTCTTCCCTCATGGAGAGGCACATATTGAAACGATACTGGAAATGATATTTAAAAGAAATGCGTCATAGACAACTATACGTTCTATATAAAACTAAAGCTATACAGGCATTCAAAAAACTTATATTTCAACCTTATGCGTGAGAGATATATAGTCGAACATGGCCTCATATAGCGATGTTTCGACGCATCTAAATGAGGC
Organism: Sepiola atlantica; assembly: GCA_963556195.1. NCBI lineage: Eukaryota > Metazoa > Mollusca > Cephalopoda > Sepiida > Sepiolidae > Sepiola > Sepiola atlantica. The sequence goes on from OY744518.1 coordinate 38,144,470, forward strand.
GAGTTCATTTAATCTGCGCGTTTATAAATGTACATGCTATTACAAAATGAACCTTCACAGAACGATAAACTCACCGATCGACTGATATACAAACCATCTCTATGAAACATACAAAATAATGAAGATAGAAAGAATAGTATCTATATACTATTCTTTCTAGAGGGGTAAACAAGATTTGGGAAGTGAGAGAGAGAGGAATATGAGAAGGACAAATACAGAATTACACGAACAGATTAGAATTTTTAAGATTTGTCTTAGATGTTTAGTTAGGAGCAAAGTAGAGTATCTGTTCCGATACTGGACTTTATATTTACTGTCACAGTTAAGGAGAATTTATTCTAGACTTCTAAACTTACTGAATTCTTATATTCGTCGCAATCATGAGTCTCCTTTTTTCCACATTAAAAATCGACCTTGTGCCTATCTCGCCCTCATGAGGAGGCAAATGCATAGGCACATTCTTAAGATGCACCTGTTCAAGCACCTTCGTTAGCTATGAAAATGCTATTTAACCTTAAACGTTACAAATATATTCTCGAACATATAGAGGTGATTCGATGCATCTCAGATGAGATGAGTTCATTCAATTCACGCGTTTTTCAGAACAAAATGCTATTATTTGAAAACTTGATTTGGCGTACCTAAACAGAAAAAAAGAAAATAGATGTAGGAACTAGTTGTAAATCACCCACTCTTTTAGATAATCTTTTTATTCAAATGTTTGTTTCATTAATTATCCCCCCCCCTCAATCTACGGCCTTTTTCTTTTAATTTATTTTTTGTAAGAGCAGATTTGAATTTTTGCAAAGCTAATTCAATTAACGAATATATGTCAGTGAAAAATCCGGGTTTGCAATAAAAATACGAAATTAAAATCCCATAACTACTTTTGCGTATTTTTTTAAGTTTCAGAAACGAAATAGATATGGTACGAATTAATACACGTTTATATTCTATTAATGCGGTTCTTGAATGCTGACATTTTCTTTTCTTTTTTAAGTCGGATAGTTTCCAAAATGTTATTGAATTACTCACGGTATCGTTTGGTCAGTACATTAATTGAATAGCATTGCCTTAATTTAAAAAAATAGTTGATTTAAAAAGTTACGTTTTCACGTGAATTGCATAAAAGTCGATGGTGACTGGTCTGACACCTTTATTATATAAAGAAGACAATTAAATGGTTTGATAGGTGAGAAGAAAGATCAGAGAAAAAAGAAAACCAATGGGAGAGGAAGAGATAAACAGAGAGAGAAGAGAGTAGTAGTAGTAGTTGTAGTAGTAGTAGTAGTAGTTGTAATAGTAAATAAAGACAAAGCGAACATATGAGTATGTAGAGAGTTTTAGAATGATAATGAAAATACAGATAACACATGTGATATATTAGATGATAATACAGTATAATATGAAGCGCGAGATAATCTATGAAGAGCGGAAAAGAGACAGAGAAGGAAAAAGAAAATGAGTTTGAAAAACACGCAGTGTAAGAAGTAAAGGAATAAATGCTGGACACACGATAAAACTGAAAACAGCGACAACTCGCATTGAATTTTACCTTCGGGTTATGATCAAATAGTTGAACCTCTCCTGTACTCATGGGGAGAAAGATGACTTCTTACAATTAAATCAATTTTAATTTAGTAACAGTACAGCATATCCCTTAATGCGGCATTGAACTTTTCAACATTAAAACTAAACTTGTTTCTAAATTTGATCCCGTCAACAGGCAAGTATAGAAGGCCAAATAAACTTGCACTCTGTAGAATGCATATTGCCGCTATATCCTTACACATAATTTTAATTCGGATAATGCTGCTTTATCTGTTTTATGGTACATTATATTTTTGTTTGTTTATTTAATTACACACAGCAACAACTATTGTAAACGATTCATTGACTCACTTGCAAACGCCAATGTAAAAAAATAATAAGACATTGGTGTGAATAAAAGATATATATATATATATATATATATATATATATATATATATATATATATATATGTATAGAGAGAGAGAGAGAGAGAGAGGGGGGGAGAGAGATTTGTATGTAATTATTATTATTGGTGATTATTACATACAAATACATTAAATATTTAGATGATAAAAATCGTACATATTTCTAGACAGAGCGGCTTGGTCCGATGGTAAAACGCTGGACTATAGACATTAATATAGAAGGTTCGATCTCTGTGTTAGCCAAGCTGATGACGGCTGTGAGCCAGAAACACGTGTCCATGGATTACGTTTATGTCCGTATGAAATAAATAAAAAATATACATAGATAGAGAGAGAGAGAGAAGAACTAATAGAAGAGAGAATTTAAAGAAAAGCCCCTTTCAACCTTCGTTTTAGGTGGACATCTTGGACTAGGAAACACTGATACAATACTTGCTGTGGCTGTTGCTTCCAATGATGCAAACTTGGTCATTCTTTATGTCAGGATGGTAGTCGCTTAGAGATCAGGTTTACAAATGTAAATTCATCTCAATCAGCGTTGGAACAAATTTGACCGGCTCGATTCTGTTGTTTGCATTGTATTATTCGGTTCTTCCTGTGATAATAGGAGGAGGGACCACAAGAAATTTGGTCAATATCCAGGGTGAGCGTTGTGCGAGAAAACTGACATAATTCGATGAGAGCACGGCCAGGTTCCTAGTTCATTTCAGTATCCGGTTCACTACGACCATCTCCTATAATGTGATTATTGCTACCTTTAGTCAAATATTGCTTGAACATTTGAAAATCTAACTCTGTTTCAATGGCACAGAAGCAATTGCCATGTAACAGCTGTATTTTGTAGCCATTATATATATATATATATATATATATATATATATATATGTGTGTGTGTGTGTGTGTGTGTGTGTGTGTGTGTGTGTGTGTGTGTGTGTGTGTGTTATAAGAAAATAATTCCAGGAGGAAATCCGGGTATGAGAGCTCAGTGTGATAAACAGAGCAAGAATAAAATGAAGTATAATAACACGAAATTTCATAATCATCGATGCAATAATTTATTTCAACCGTATGCTTTTTTCAAGCATCCGATCCAGACGATTACAGTTTTGAAACTATTGAAATTATTGCATCGATGATTATGTAATTTCGTGTTATTATACTTTATATATATATATATATATATATATATATATATATATATATATATATATATATGCAAATATTGTAAAACATTCGAAAATTCGTCTGTTTTATAATACTTCTTAATTTTTTCAACTTTCCTGATGGCGTTTTTGTATTAAAATAAATAAAATATAATGCATTGCCCATAGGTTTCACGAACGTTTTAAATTCTTCATCGAATTCAGCTACGTCAAAGTGGAATAACGTTAAACATAGTAAAATTTAGCCTCTGGTTCTGTACGTTATGTTATTAATTGTAGGTTGTTGCGTTTTTATGTAGATAGCTTCCAATTCTTTCAATTTTTTTTAAAAATTGGTTTCACAATGTATTATTTAGTGTTATTTCCTAGAATTTGTCTTCAATCAGAGGTCATGCAGTTATGTTTTTTTCAGTTTTGGGAAATTTAGCTAGAGTTTACAAGATGTATGGTAAGTCGGTGGAATAGGGTAGTGGTTGTAAAACCAATGTAGCTATTAACTTTATTATTATTATGGGAGTTATATTCTCTCAAAATGGCATTTAAACTTATGAACAACATTGATTATTTATAGTAGTTCTGGGGTCGAGGAGAAGTTGTGTTTCACTACAAGTCTGTAGGTTTTAAATTTCTTATGGTAAATAATTAGTCTAATATTATTATTATTGTCAAGCGGGGTTATGTATCTGTTTACAATTGTTTTCATGGCGTTTTCTTCTAATCTGAAGTATGATTACATGCAACATTCACAAAAAACGTAATGCAAGCAAACTTCAGATTAGAAGGCCGGGTTCGGTAGCGAGTAGTATTAACACAGCCGTCATCGTGGCTTTAATACAATATTCCGTTAAAAAAAGTGTACTCTTTAAGACAGCTGCCTTTAATTAGGATTATTCTGTCGCTGATTTATCGAGTTTTTGACAACAGTCACGTGGGCTAGGACGTTAGAATTTTAGTTTGAAATATAATTCGTGTTCAAGTCCGGCGACCGCTGTAAATAATTCTACTCTACACTAACGATTCTCGTAAGGATGAAAAGTATATGTATGTAGATGAAAAAACACTTTTTATAATTAATTAATTACATATATATATATATATATATATATATATATATATATATATATATATATATATATATATGCGCGAAATTGTTTTACCAATAACTATGGCTTACGCTTATATATATATATATATATATATATATATATATATATATATATATATATATATATATGCGCGAAATTGTTTTACCAATAACTATGGCTTACGCTTATATATATATATATATATTTATATATATATATATATATATATATATATATATATATATATATATATATATCGTATTAATCTAAAGCATGTTTTTTTCTGATAGTATATATTTGATATATTTTTAATTTTTACTTATTATAATTCGTTGATAATGTTTGTAAAGAATGAAGGATATTACCCGTAAGTGCAGGTAGCCATCCGCCGAAAATACCATTCATATGAATGCAGACATTTTCTTTCGTACTAACATAGAAAAAGCGTTGCAGAAAAATACATCGAAAGAGAGCGTTCTTCTGTTTGGAGGTGTTGCGTTTTCTGTTCGCCTAAATTCTTACAAACGGAGAAAATAAAACGGGTTTCTGTGGGTTTGGCCTGTGGCGGCTTCGACGAATGTAAGTATAGATTTGGGTTATAGTTTTAATCAATATTGGTAATATGACCGGCCAAAAGAGATTTTACAACGTTCAGGGTATGGGCGGTAGGTGTGTCTACGGTCGTTTACAGGGCTGACAGTTTTACGATAGTCCTTAAGGAATGGCGGATATCTGAGTCATCTCTTAATAGGCAGTCGACGTTTGCAAGTGGGGAGTGGATGCGAACAGTGAAAGAGGGGCGGTGAAATGTGGATAGAATCGGATGAGAAAAGAGAAAAAGATAGGGAAGGAAAGAGCTATATTAAGCATGGATGAATGGGGCGAAATAAAAAGTATATGATCAGAAAACAAACAAAAAATATATCAAAAATAATTGAGCGAAAGAAAGAGATAAATGAAGAGGAATTCTACCAAAGCGATAATATTGAATTATATAGATGTTGGGATACCCGACAATGCCCGGTGGGTGGGTAACGTATTGTACAACAGTACAGTGTGAATGTATATTTTACTTATATACGAAATAATACCAAAGTGCAAGTGACCTTTAATAATATGTGGGTACAAATAGACAGGGGGCGATAGACGCGAGGACAATAAAATACGTCATTATATGCGTTTGATGACGTTAATGCTATTTCAAACTTAAGCGTGACAGACCAACAAAATACGTGAGATACGAAACTTAAGCGTTTCATGACGCATTGAAACTGTCAGTTATCGTAACATACACGATGTAATTATTGTTTATGTAATTCATATATATATATATATATATATATATATTGATTTATTTATACATATATATGGGTGTATACATACATATATGTGTATATGTATATATATATATATATATATATGTATATATATATATAATAATAATCATAGAATTAACGATAAGTGAAGTATCGTTAAAGTGATCTATCGTTATAAAGTAAAGCTCAATACGTTGAGTAGTGCAATCAAATGGTATTACATCCAAAGTTCAGATGCAATAACTTGATTCAAGAAAATTTGTTAAACAGCAACAAGATGTCAGTGGGATCAGGATATTAGCTTATATCGTTTACAGTTAGCGTGTGAGACTCTTTAAAGTTAAGGACGAAGTGAAACTGAACTTTAAAAGTTTCGAAAGCATAATCTATATAAGTGGTTGGATTACAAACCTTTAGTCAAACATATATGTTTGATATTTATACAAGACAACGCACTAAGCCCCGTTTAAAAGTTCACAAATACATCGCTGAAAACCAAAAGTATTCGTAAATCGACTTCTTATCTAAAAGATGTAGCCTAAATCCAAATAAAACCTTGTGTAGTACCCTTCAATAGAAATATTGGTTCTAATGGAATAGATTTTATCAGTTAGAACGAGCGCTTAAAAGCAATAAACATTGCTGCAAATAATTCATCAGTTGTTACGATAGTAAATTTAACACCAGCTCTCAATAAGAGATTGGTAAACATTATTGGATGAAAAGATAATCAGTGCAATAAATGATGCAACCTTTTCTTTTGTACTTCTCTTATGTTGACTTTTATTTTTGTTTAACTTCAGTTTAGTTATATTCTTATTGCATGGCACATTGTAGTTTGTTATTTATATTCTAGTATGTGTATATATTATAACAACATAACCCCATCTATAAATATTATTTGACAAAACCTGTACTTTCGAATAAAATATTGACAGTAAAATTTGTTTATTTTTTCAATTATATAACAGTTTTCAAATTACAATTGCACTAATCTATCAGGTTGCTTTTAAGTTGAAAACTTTACATAGAATATATATATAAACCGTTATATGAAAATTAAATTGAAATTATGTCAAAATAATTGAAGATTCCTGATTTGAATATAATCTCTAGATTCACAATATATATATATATATGTATATATATATATATATATATGTGTGTATATTGCTTACTATGTATATATATATATATATACATATATATATATATATATATATATATATATATATATATATATGTGTATATATATATATATATATATATATTAAATATGTAAGTGCTTTATACTTACAGATGACATAATTGCGGGGTTTCTAAGCTCATCAGTGCAGGGGTGGTGGTTGCAGGCGGTCGTATGGGCTCGAATGCATTTCGTAGATTCAGCCAAAATCACGAGCCTAACGCATATATATATATATATATATATATATATATATATATATATATATATTTATATATATATATATATATATACATGAAGTATATTGTTAAAATGAAATGTAGATCTGAGTAAAATATTGGTACTTTAAGTATTACATTGGGACGAAAAAGGTTAATTTAGATGGATTTCGTATGTGCACATTCAAGTCCGAGGAATATACGCCCCTCGTCATTTTTGGTGTACATTAGTAAATGCCACTCAGAATTTAAGAGAAACTATATTTACTAAAAAAGGATTGTCAACTTCAGAATTATATCGTCTCACTGGAATATATGTTAATCTAAGAACTACTATTGAACTCGGAGGTTATACCGGTTTCTTTTTGTATTTGATGTCATTAGAAATTCAAGTGTTACTGAGGATTTTGTGTGAGACATAATATATATATATATACAGGAGTATGCAGCAAACGTGACAAAATATTTACGATATACCAGGAAGTAGCGATGATCGTGGTGAAGCCCTAGATTAACGAGATCGCCACTGGATGCACCTGCGTAAGCAAAACTCCGCTCATTGCAACAAGGCGAAGCCGGCCCAGGCGTGTCCGCTTTACAATGCTCTCTACCACTCGTTGCCGCATTTGTGGCCGCCTTACTAATTCAACAGCAACCTACCTAATTATTACTTCTTGGCTATTTACATGAATTCTGGCTGGTAATGAGGAAGTTAAATCTTGCCTACTGGACTGGGCATAGTCATTCCAGCGACTGTACGGTGAAGTCAGTTCACTTTCAGCCTACTGATTTCAGCTGGGTTTTTTTATAGTGAACTGGGATTATGTTGAGAACCACTCTTATTATAATGTCACAATTATCTACAAGTACCAAAATCTCAACTATCGAGTGTGACAAATGTATCTGAACTCAAAGAACAAAGATGATTAATTATTATAACAAGGCGCTGCCACTTTGTGTGGATAAAAGCTTTTCTGTTCCACTTAGCCTTGTATCACCACGCCTCTATCGTCATCGAACACTTATTAATTTTGGTGAAGACGCACGACGACGACGATGATAAGCACACCTAATATGATGCGCTGATGACAACAGGCGGCACTTGTCGATTCACTGTTACGCACATCAAGGTAACACAATGGCCTGTTAGAAATTGTTGCCCCGTTTACAGCAGATTTTCTGCCAAGCATTGAATTGCATTACCTCAAACATTTCGTGTGTTATAAAGGAAATGAACAGTCTTTTCCTCGATAAAGTGATGCACGAACAAATTATTTTATGCGGTAGATTGGTGATGTACCTATGTTTATGATTACATTTTTCATATAGATCAGGAGTGAATGAACTCACAATCAAATATGATGTGATGATGGCAGTGTGATCCCAAACATCCTTATATTGGTATGTCAATATCATTTCGTAACTTGACAGACAGAGTCGATAATTATATAGAAGACTCGACTTTAATTTTGTTTATTCGGAGAAAAAGTCTATGTAAGCTGTTGAATTTATTCCGTGCTCGCTTTATTACTGAAACTATTAATAAATATCTATAATGATATACAATAAGTGACTATGCAAGTCACAGCATTGAAGTCCAGCATGTTTCTCATCAGAAGTGATATGCTTAGGATCATAGACAGAGCATGTTTCTTTGCACACTTTTCTCCTACCGTACCTTTGGTTAAGATGAATATTCTGATACAAAGATCGCTTTGTTTTATAACTTTTATAACTTCTCTGTCACTTCTATATTCCCTTTCAAATTTCAAACTTTTATTTTGTAATAGTTCGACATGTTGATTGTGCAGCATTAACATTGCATTTCTGTAAGTATTTGCTAATGACTAATGTTGTTTTACTTGCAAGGCTGATTATCTCATCTTTATGCTGGTTGTTACTGGCATCCGTCTGTCCTGAGATACAATGTAGTTGTGCGCATAATAGCATTGTCTGTTGTGACTGTATAGGTATATCCTGTATTAACATGCCTTATTGCAGTTGCGACACATGTTAGTAATATCTTTTTACACCGGAAATGCATTCTTCACAAGTGATACTATAGGCTTAAACAACCCGACGTCAATTGCACCTATTTAATGATGAAGTAATACATCTTTTTTAACATAGTTCACCCCAAACAAGGAAGGCCGCCACTATAGACGAACGGAGCTACTGGGTAAAAAAGGGTGAAAGTTTTTTTTGGGGGGTCAACCTAATTTGGGAGCTAAGAAGCGAGATATCTGTTTACATTAGTTTTAAATTTCTGTATGTCAGTAACATAAGGAAAGCAGGGAGCATGCGGGGAGTTCCAGAGTCCAGCAGCACGAGGAAAGAAGCTTTTGGAGTAGAAAGCGTTTCGGCATCTGGGGACCTCCACAGTGTATGGATTGAAGTTTGCAGATTGTCGGGTTGGTCTAGTGAATCTACATGGTGGGGGCACCATAACAGCAAGCTCATCAGAGCACAACCCATTGAAGTACTTGTAAAACCAGGAAGCAACATTGCGGCGATGGGATAGTGGCTGACACGGTAGAGGTAGCCCACCTTTTGTGCAGCAGCCTTGGCAATGTTTTCAATGTATTCATTCCAATTCGTGTTATCTGTGAAAGTTAGGTCAATAAGTTTGAATTATGAACTCTCAGGCAGGGTGCAATTTGTCATGGCAATCGGTGGTTGAAGAGGTTTCTTGTAGTTATTGAAGGAAAGTAGCTTTGTCTTTGAGGCATTTAAAGTTACCATCCATTAAGACCCCATTCCACTACAGACTGGAGGTTATTTTCTAAGGAGTCCGCCATTGCCTCATATATGTACGCGTCGGTTTTACCCACATGACGAGAGTAGAGCGTGGTGTCGTCAGCAAAAATCCTATCTCAGTCGCAATGGCATCAGGGAGGTCATTAAAAGCAAACACCTATCAACCCCTAGTCCCAATAGTTATACTACCTGAGGATTTAACTAAACAACTATAAGGAAACGTAAAGTTGACATACATGGAATCTTATATATATATAATTAATATAAAGCCACAATACAATTTAATGAACCTTGTTATAATAATGAGACACATGGGCGAAGCGCAAACAAAAACTGTAGTCCCATGATTGGGTGTGTCTGTTGAGACAGGGCTTAAACACGTTTAGACTAGCGACAAGCACACACATAGATGAAACGAAGTAATTCCGCAAGCGCAACAATGAGGTCTTTTATTCTAGTGACCCTTTGACTCCTGTCTCACAGAGACAAAATTATTGTCAAAACAAAGTAAGTATCCTTAAAAGAGATAACTGTGTCATCCCTACAAGCCAAGGGATGGGTTTTACCAGTTGTAAATCTTACTGTATCTAAAATGGCAGCGGTGTTATGATACGGACTGATATTGTAGTATTTACTCGTTTTTTAACACATCCAATAGTTAAATATCTTGAAATAAACGCTCATAAATACATGTATGTGTTTTTCAAACTACGATCTACATAGGTTCTCTAATAAGTATAGCATACACTTGTGTGAATAGTTATTTAGTTTTTTAAATTAATACTTCCGCAACTTGAACCGGCGCAGCGTATGGTTTGGCCCTCGTGGTGAAACATATAAATAAATATGAATCACTATTAATGCTAAACGTATAGTATAGAAAACACATTTACTATTTGAGTTACTGTTCACAGGCAGTTTGCATTAGGACATAAATTATTCAATTACATGCATGAATAGTTGAGTGTACCTAAAATATGAAATTACATTGTTAACTGTTATTATAGAGATTATATTATACTAATATTACGTATAAGAATATTAAACATCATTGAGCATATTAATCGAATGTAGTAAAAAGTTAACTCACCGTTCCATTCAATACAAACGTATTTTATTTTAATTTAATTTATTGTATTTAAAAGATTGAGTTTCCACCTATAAACACCCACAATTTATCAAGTTTTGCTTTTGTGAAAAAGCAAGTAAATGAGAACTTAAATCACTGCAAATAAAGTTGTTCGTGAAAATATAGAGATAGAAATTTATTTCAAAAGTATTTATATTAAATTCTAAAATAGTCAATTAAATTAATGTAGTTTTGATTCGATCCTACGTATCATCTATTGTAGAACAATATTGCAAATGTTGACTTGTTAGTGACATATGATATCAATTTCAAAATAACCTATAAATGTGAGTAAAGATAAAAACGGAAAAATTTTGATAATTATTTATTTTACAGATAAAGAGATAACTATTATGTTTGTCTAGATACTATTTTAAAAGCAGCTGAATAGTCTTCCTAAGCAAATATACTCGTGTGTAATAACATTTCTTTTGTATTTACGTTTGCATGCAAAAGTGAAGACATATGTCTGGAGTTAACTTTAACTTTTTACATTAAAATATCAAAATCAAGTGATGAAAATACTAGTGCAAGTAGAAAACCTTTTTTTACATTCTACTCTAAATACGTATTTATATATGACCACTCTATATTATGTATTTTTCAAGTCAAGTTTTGTTTGTGATAAAAATAGTGTTACTATATGGTGTTATGAAACGCGCGTATATATATATATATATATATATATATATATATATATATATATATATATACCCATTTTTACATTTTTGTGTTGGGAGTTTGTATGTTATAATAAACATTTTAATTATATCGTACATTTTATGATATCAAATCTGTGTTTGATATAACATGTTAATCATTGAACTTATTGTTAAAAAACAACGTTTTTATTAATTGCTCTCCTGGCGATATATCTACTTGTTTTGTAAACTTCGGCCGTCGATAACATCAAAGCCGAATTTCAACTTGACTGCGATAGATATGTCTCAGTCAAGGAGAAAAAAGAAGAGAAAAAAATATGCTTATACTTCTGACAAGTACTCAAGTTTTAAAAAAAGAAGAGTGTTTACAGTAAATACATCATTTATTTAAAAAAAACAAATAATCTTCGTTGTCCGGGTTTTCGAAATATTAAAAAAAATATTCTCCTTATTATTGCCATTTAAGCAACGTTTCCAATGTGTGACTTTTAAAACTACGTTATTCACGTAACCGCGTGCTACACACAAAGCAATATCAACATCGGCCGTCGGTATGATCAAGACGAATTTCAACTTGACTGCGATAGATATGTCTCAGTCAGGGAGAAAAAAAGAAGAGAAAATATGCTTATACTTCTGACAAGGGTATTTATTATCGAAAGTACTCAAGTTTTAAAAAAAGAAAAGTTTTTAATGTAAATAAATAATTTATTTTAAAAAACAAATAATCTGCGTTGTCCGGATTTTCAAAATATTAAAAAAAAATATTCCCCTTATTATTGCTATTTCAGCAACGTTTCCAATGTGTGACTTTTCAAACTATATATATATATATATATATATATATATATATATATATATATAGAGAGAGAGAGAGAGAGAGAGAGAGAGACAGAGAGACAGAGAGACAGAGGGAGAGACAGAGAGAGAGAAAGAGAGATGTGTGTGGGGGTGTTTGCCTGTGAATTTCATCATGATTGGTATATTTGTATTATTCTAGTACCTTGTTATCTTTGATTTTGTAATCAGGAAGAATATTAATATTTACTGAATAAACAATATACCGACGCCTAATCTAGACAGATTCTGGACAATCTTATAACAATCTAATAAATCAAGATATGTGTCATATTTGTTTCTGTTTTTACGTTTATATTAATATTCATTGGCGGAATATATCTTACAGGTTAATGTATTGATACTTGTAGATAAACATGGAAAATTAGACCAGAAGAAAGAAAAAAAGAAAACAATTGTTTATTGTCGACCTTTTCCAAACACGACTTAAAGAAAACTTCGGCAAATACTATACATACACACACATATATACATATACATATACATATATATATATATATATATATATATATATATATATATATATATATATATATACATATGTATGTGCGTACTAGAGTATATGTGTACGTGCATTTTATGTATGTGCGTGCATATATATTGTTATATTATTCGGTATTTATACGTGTCTGTATCATATTTTCTGCCTTCTTTTGTGTCTCTCTTTATATATATATATATATATGTATATATATATATATATATATATATATATATATATATATATATATGTGTATGTGTGTGTGTCTGTGTTAAATGAAAAAGGAAAGTCAAAATGGAAAGCCAAAAAGGAAAGCCAAAAAGGATGTTTTTTTTTATATATTCATCAACGTTTCGTCTTTATTTGTAAGACTTCCTCAGGTGGATAATTTAAAGAAAAATGTCACGCAAGTACGTGAGAATATTGGCTTGACATGATGGGTTGAAGAGAAAAAGTAGTAGCCACTACTGGGTGCACATGGACCGAGGTCCGGGCTTTATGAAGTCAGTAGCATAGAATGAAATTGATGAGGATTGTTCTGAGTGGCTCTTACTTTTTCTCTTCAACTCATCATGTCAACTCAATATTCTCACGTGCTTGCATGACATTTTTCTAAAAATCATCATCCTGAGGAAGTCTTACAAATAAAGACGAAACGTTGATGAATATATAAAAAAACATCCTGTTTGGATTTCCGTTTTCATGTCCCATTACGTCGGATTACATTCATCCTTCCTTTCTCATATATATATATATATATATATATATATATATATATATATATATATATATATATATATATATATATATATATATATATCAACATCTTACTCGTAAGAAAGAGGGTGTAGAGAAGAAGAACATGTGGTGCCAATCAAATTAAATATACGTTTCTTCATTTTATCAAGAGCTATTCACTAGCCAAAATATGGCAATAGCACTCCATACATGCATCTAAAATAATTATAGAATAATCTTTGTAAAGCTACAATATTAAGCTAATGAGCGTTGTCAATGGTAACTATTTCGATCACGTGTATTTGCTTGTGAATCTTTAACCTGTGTTTTCAATATTAGTTATTTATTTAATATTTCGGTGGTGCATGTGAGGTGAGTGAGAGGAGTATAATATTAGGGGGAAATATGTATCCTACCCTCTGTTTGGATTACCTATTTGGAAGAGTTTGAGGTAGGAATCTAATAATAGTATTTCATAATTTAGCATGATATTAAATGAAGATTTCTTGAAAAACGCTCGAGCAAAATAGGTGAAAAAATTGTTGATTTTCGTAAGGTTTGATGCATTTGTTTTGTTGTTTTTGTGTTGTGTAGTCAAAGTAACAGGGGAAAAAAGTCTACCTTATTTAGAAGAAGTATTCTACGAATCCACTCTATTTAATTATCAGTATAGCTCTGTAAATCTTTCTATTGAGTTTTGCTTTTCATAAAAAATAATCAGGTTCATTCGAATAATTCGATTTTTATATTTATCCGGTCAGCCGGTTTTGTCTGACTAGATATTTTCACCGTGGTGGTAGGAGTCAATGTTAGCTTGTTCTTATCTTTCGACAAAACATATTTTGAAATATCTGTATGGATATAAGGTCACTCGTTCATAGAAAGCGTTGCGTTAGTTAACGTCGTATTAATATCTTTGCCGATTAGCGTTCAAACAGCGGTTTACAACAATTCACCCAATTTTATAATTCTAAATAAAGACAATTAAAAACAACTCAAAAATGTTCTCTGAGGTAAAATTATAATAATATACACAGGAACGCGGAACTATATTTCTTTATTTTAAACTAAAGATTGTTTCATCTTCACTCATTTTTACTTTCGTCGGTCAAAGACGACGCGGTTCGGTTTCAAGTATAATTATTTCCCCTTTCGTTGATTGCATATGTAGTAATAGACTTGTAAAGATTCACCCGAAAACCAAATATATCACGAAAGCAATCTCTTAAAAAAGATGTACTATTACATATCCCCTAAGAGTTTAAAATTACTGAAACTAATTTGGTCTATGCCCCTGTTCGTTTCGATACAAACAAGTTAAATAGTACTTGTCATGCGAGTCTCTGAAAAAAAAGATTCTTGTTTTTGTTGATTTTTCGATGCATGCTTTTCTGAGTGTCAACATATTTTAGTATTTCTCATCGCAAAACTCCAGAGTGCATCTCTGGAATGTATTTATGCATGCGTGTCCACCACCTGTTGTAGAGTTTTCTATCGAAAACCTCCACTGAGAGTTGCGCGCATGCCTCTCTTACGAATCAGTTACCATAAAAATATAGCGTAGTCGCTCGCTGTGTTGCACAATATATTAGGGCATACTATAAAAGCGTACCCGTAACCATACATACGCACACACACACCCATATATATATATATGTATATATATATATATATATATATATATATATATATATATATATATATATATATATATATATATGAGAGTTTTCTGGAATTATCTTCCTTAATATGAGGTGTGCGTGATTTTGTGTTGCTACTTTTTTATCTTTTTTTTGTCTTTCTTGTTTTTTTTCGCTTTAAATTATGATGCTTTATTTAATAAGTAAATAAAGATCTCTGATGAGCAACCCGTAAAGACTAAATGCGATATTTGTGTTTACGTGTTGTGAAACCTGCGTAAGACGGAGAAATACAAGCTTATGCCAAAATAAAAAAATTATAAAAATCATGATATATATATATATATATATATATATATATATAAAGTGTTTTTAGGTCCATATTTGTTTTTAAGAAGCATCTATTGTTAAATTTTATAAGGAATAGGAAAAATAAATACCTTTTGAAGCATTAAAAATACGATATAAATTTTTTGAAAAACAAAAATAAATCGAAACCGATTTTTTTCTTCTTTTTTATTATAAACTTCCATTTTTTTTGTTAGTTTAAAGTGATACAGATATTTCGCCAAAAACTTGGCCTCATCGGTGTGTCATATATCCTGATGTCATTGGATTTATATTTTTTTCTTTTCTTCCCGGCTTCTGTTGTTGCAGCCGGGCCAAAGGGGTTTGTTGCTGTTTCCCACTTTCAAATATGAGATCGTGAATGCGCACGTGATCGGTATAAAGTGTTTTTAGGTTCATATTTTAAAGAAGTATCTATTGTTAAATTTAATAAGGAATAGGTAAAATAAATACCTTTTGAAGCATTAAAAATGCGATATCAATTTTTTTTTAAATAAAAATAAATCGAGACCGATTTTTTTTCTTTATACCGAACATGTCCTTCCTGATTATGCTTCTCAACTTGTATGACCTGGATGGACTGTATGGATTCAACAAAAGTATGTTTTGGGATTGATATGTTTGATGTTATGTATTTTTATGTATTTGTGTATATAATTGTATATATTTTCAAAGCGTAATTTTATTGCCTGTAGTAGTATAACTGCGGTAATGGTCCTCTGAAGAGAAGAATTATCTTTGAAAACTCATGAGCTAAGGACTTAAGGATGCTTTGCATGAACTTTGAATTCTAATAAAATTTGATTGACAATTTATTTTATTACTTCATTTTATATTATAATATTAATGCTCTATCCAGTATATTGAGCTTCAGTTTTTTATCCGGATGGTTCACTAATTATAAGATATTAGTTGACGCTTATATCTATTGTTGGATTGCTTCATATATATATATATATATATATATATATATATATATATATATATATATATATATATATATATATATATATATATATTAATTATGGAGTGTATGTATCTGTCTGTCTGTCTGTCTAGAGCCGAAACTCCTGTATGACTATTTTACTGAAACAAATCTTTTTGAAGTTCTTTATATACTGTCATCAAAAGTCGTTCAGACACCAGATGGGTTTGTTCATTAACATAAGTCATTCCTTTAAACGTTCAATTAAATTCATATTTACAAAGATACACTTATAACTGCTATTATCAAATTTACATATGTATTTACAATATTTTCCGGTAAGGTTATATTTATAAACATTATTCATTAAAGCCATTTTCATCATAACCAGCGTGTTTCTAAACCATTTCAACGGCCAGTACCGTTAAAATTGCAAAGTCATTGGCTGTTTAATCAGTGGTGTCCTCCCTCCCTCTAGTAATTAAATATGGCGCAACTGAATAAACAGCCATCGTTAACGCTAGCATTCACCGTGCTTTTTTAAAAAACCGTTCTAAGTTAGTTTATTTTCTTAATGTTATAAACCATTATGTTTTAAAACACAAATTCACTGAATCAAATTGTT
Source organism: Sepiola atlantica (assembly GCA_963556195.1). Lineage (NCBI taxonomy): Eukaryota > Metazoa > Mollusca > Cephalopoda > Sepiida > Sepiolidae > Sepiola > Sepiola atlantica. Next base: position 38,161,559 of record OY744518.1, read on the forward strand.
TAATTAAAATAATAATTGATTAAAAAATTACTATTAAAAAACACACACATATTATACAGGTGCGCGCCGCAATACAAGCGCGTAATTTGTAAACAAACGCTGGTATTATCGTGTTACTTCAACTAACGCTGTTAAGCTTTAATTCACAAGTATTCCATGTTTTATTTATTAAAATAAAAGATGTGATTTTTTTCTTTTCGGTCAACAACAAAAGTAATAATACTGATTTTAGAAACATATTGTTTAATTAAAAAAGGTAATTAAAAACACACACGCGCACACACACACACATAAAAGAGTACGGATATTTACATTGTTTCATTTAATAAACACTTTTCTTCCGATTCGAAAAATACTGTTCGCTGTATTTAGTTTTTTTTTATTGTTGATTTTAACAATTTCATTGAATCAAATTGTTTAATTTAAATAAAAATCGATTTAAAAATTACTACTAAAAAATACCACACACACACACACAAACACACACACATTCTAACAAATTTAATTAGATAAACTTTCTTTCCGAGACCATTTACATAAGTAACCATGTTCACTATATTTGATTTGTTGGTGCTTTTACACCTTAGGACCCGCGCTAACTTTGACTCCATCGTTAGTGTTAGGGTCAGAGTCAAAGTGGGTGTTAGGGTTAGTGTTTGGGTCATCGTCAAATTCAGCACAGATCCTACAGTAAAAAAATACAGATTTTTTTATTGTTTTATTTTATGTACACCTTTCTTCCAATTCAAAAAATACTGTTTGCTGTATTCAGTTTTTTAAATTGTTGATTTTAACAATTTTACTGAATCAAATTCTTTAAGTAAAATAAATATTTATTTAAAAATTATTAAAAATTTTTCTACCTATGGAGAAGAGTAACACAGAAATCGGTGTGTGGTCGAAATTTCTTTTTTCTTTACTTACATCTACAAATATACTTTATCATAAGTAAACAATATCAACGTCTAACCACCCAAGAAATATGACTGTGGCTACATCAGTTTACACGTCAGCGTTAATTTCGGACGCGGCAGCTTAGCAAAAATATGCGACCGGAGGGAGCACATATTTGCTAGTATATATAAAGGAGAGTTTTTATTACAGACAAGAGACTATCATTGAATGTTTACGGTCTGTCTGCATAAGGGTTTGTCAGGAAAACCTGCCATGAGTATACTTCAACCTATAAGTCAACCATAGCCAAATATTCAAAATAAAATAGAATTCGAAGCTCAAATAAGATCCACAGGAAACTGCTATACACTTACTCATACGAAAAATGGTGCACGTTCACCATCAAGTAACAGCAAAAGAATAGATGGATTATTGTCCTGGAATCCTAGAGAACCGTAAGAATATTTATTGAAGGCTCGAATATCTATGTATCTCATATGGAAATCACGTGTTAGCCTCCGTGATTGGTCCCATGTATTGTTGAGACAGTACACTATATATATATATATATATATATATATATATATATATATATATATCAATAATGAAGATTATGTATCTGTTTGTCTGTATGTTTGCCTGAAACCAAACCAATACTATTTAAGACTATTGTACTTATTATGAAATAGTATAGTATGTTCTATTTTCTACTAACGTACTATCTTTAAATGCTCAATTCAGGGGCAGAGAGTAGTGTAGTGTATGTTCTGTTGTCATGATACCAATCTCCTTTTTTGAGAAGTGTGGAAGTAGGATAGTATATGTTCTGTTGTCATAATACCATCCTCCCAGGCATTACCTCCTCCGTTTTTGAGAGGTGTGAATGTAGTGTAGTATTTGTTCTATTGTCATTATACCAACCTTGCATGCATTACCTCCTTCTTTTTGTAGAGGTGTGGAGGTAGTGGTGTATCTGTTCTATTGTCATGTTACCACTTCCTCCAGGCATTACCATTTTTCTTTTTTGATGGTGTGGAGGTAGTGTAGTATTTGTTCTGTTGTCATGATACAATCCTCCCAGGCATTATCTCCACTGGTTTTGAGAGGTGTGGAGGTAGTGTAGTATATGTTCTGTTTTCATGATACCATCTTCCAAGGCATTACCCTATCCTTTTTTAGAGGTTTGGAGGTAGTGTAGTATCTGTTCTGTTGTCACGATGCCATATTCCCAGGCATTAAATCCTCCTTTTTGGGGTGAGGGAATGTAGTATATGTTATGTGGTCATAATACTACCCTCCCAATAATTACCTTCTCCTTTACATGTTTTGAGGCGGGAGGAAGCGTAGTATTTGTTTTGTTATCAGTATATCATCCTCCCAGGTAATACCTCCTTCTTTTTTCAGTGGGAGGTAATGTAACATATGTCTTACCCGCCCTCTGATTATTAAGTATAATGTTCTATTTCGAACGCACAGGAAGTTCCATTTCAAGAAAGACAGAGAGAGAGAGAGAGAGAGATAGAGAGAGAGAGAGAGAGCGGGACACAAGACAGAGGCGCGTTATTGTATTAATAACATGTAAACAACAGATTCTCTTAAGTTTATCGTATGAATCACTCAAAAATGATATATTTACTTTGATTTTTTATTAAAACGTTTTTTTTGTTTTTTAATATCATTACAAATTGTTTTTTAATGCACAGATTTATTGACGCAAATTATTAAATTTAAATAATGATTGATTAAAAAATTACTACTTTTTTGTAAGAAAAATGAAACACATTTTACTGAGCAATTAAATAACTGTATTTTATTTTTTTAATTGTTGATTTTATTTTAGGTACAACTTTTTTATTTTCAATTTGACACACTTCAAATATTATTATATTTTTACAACCTTTAGTGAGTTTAGGAGTTTTTTGTTTTACATTTTACGTCGTAAAGGGTTAATTTTATTTCAAAACTGTTTTTGTTATTCCGTGTTTCATTTTAAAAAATGAAGGATGGGGTAGTTTTCTTCTCTTTTTTTGTAAAAAATAAACAAACAAATTTGACTGAGCAATTAACTAAAGCAACAAGCAAAAATATGCGACCGGAGAGAGCATATATTTGCTAGTATATATATATGATAAAATATATACATATACCTAAATTTATATATATATATATATATATATATATATATACATATATCAAAATAAAAAGCACAAACATAAAGTCAAATGCAGAACTTTCCTATTACATTTTATTTCGAAATTTTCGAATAATTTATTTGTTCAACATTATTCAATCTTTTTAATACCACTTTTCTCTAAGTATTTTCTACATTTATCTATTTTATTTGGCCGTTTCTTTCTTTTAATTTGTGCTTGCCACAAATATCCTGGAATTACCCTTTCACTCCTCGCATAATCTATGAAAAAAGCATAAATCAGTTTCCATCCTTCAAAACATACCATTGACTTTTTTTACCCAGCCATTCACTCAGTGGCCATTTAAACTTCCATGCGACCTTTTCTCGCGCCTCGTCTATTATCTACTTTTTGCGCACTCTACTCTTACGCCGTGAATCGGTGAAATGTTAAATCAAGAAAAGAACGGTGATTGTTTAATACACATCCCACTTCACCTCCAACAAAAAAGTGTTCTACGTGATTCTCGCCAATGTATTTATGTGTCTTCTCTAGCTTTTGACCCTTTCAACTCCTATTCGATATATTTGCACTCGTAATAACTGCTCTCGTATATATATATATATATATATATATATATATATATATATATATATATATATATATATATATATATATATATATATGCAATTCTGCTCAAGATTTTATGTCAATCAAATACCATTATGACTATTATTATTATGGTTATATACAATTTAACATCTGTAATATATAATCTCATTACACTTTTGATAATAATCTTATTTATCTAAGCATATATATATATATATATATATCTGCGATATAATTTAATCAAATATATATATATATATATATATATACATATATATATTTGTATATATGTATATATATAAATATAAATATTATATATATATATATATATATATATATATATATATATATACATATAACTGTGAATATTAGTGATGTATGAAGCACAAAAACGATGTTGTGGTTTTTGTAAATATTATATTTTATTCTGATTATTCGAGCAGTTCACCGCTTTTTGTGAAAGAATGATACAGAATTAAGAAAATGAAGAAAAATGAAACTGTCGAGAAAACTGGAATTTTCAAAAGCGTGCAGCGTTTATTCCTATTTTCAACGTTCAAGTCAGTCAGGCGAAATGTCTCTGTCGATAGGATAAGTAATCCGTTGTCTTTTAAAAAAAAAAGGAACGCGTGTGCGTCCGTACCGTTATGCCTTACTATTAAGGGCAACTGATTTACTCATATATATATATAGTTTGAAGGTCACTAAGTAATTGAATTGGACGGAGTAAAAGAGTAACACAAATTTATAATAAATAATGATTAAAAAAATAAAAAATAAATTTTTATTGAAAATCTTAAAAAATCAAATCAAATAAATTTTAAATAAAATTAAAATAATTTTTAATTTTTAATTTATTTTATTAATTTATTTGATTTTTCATTAAATTTTTTTTAATTATTTCTTTAAGTAACAATCAGACTAGTTAAACGAACTTTGTTTGAACCTTGATTTAAATCTGAGTCACGTGCTCAGCTTAAATTTGTCAAAGGGGCTTTATTACAATATTTATGAATACATATAAAATAATTATTACACATACACACAGACACACACATACCCCCACCCCCATATATATATATATATATATATATACATATATATATATATATATATATATATATATATATATATATGTATATATATATATATATATGCATATATTTCATTTATATTATAGACCAGTGTTTATCTATTTGTATATAAATAGATACATCTACTTACATCCGCTACGTAAAAGATAGCGCATAAAATACTGGCCTATTAAAGCCTATCGGTTAAAGCATTCTGCGTTGTTAAAAGAAGGGATTAAGTAAATAGCAAGTAACACAATCATCTCAGTCTTACCCCACTGTCAGAAATGAATTCGGAATAAGATCCTTCTAGCTATAATAAAACGTTTAATTGTCGGTGCTTAGGTTGAGGTCATTAGAAATTATAATATATTAATCTATTAAGATTTAAACGAATTTAATGAGTACAAACACTTGGAAGCATCATTTCCCTTATTCTGCAACAAGCGGGCGTATATATATATATATATATATATATATATATATATATATATATATATATATATATATATATATATATATATAAAGAGAGAAGAAATAAGAGTGATGAATATGTTCGAATGTCCAAATTTATTTCAAATTTCGATTGTTCAATGCAAGATGTATTCTGTAATAAACCAGTGTTTATTATTCTTTCCTTAAGCCAAGGCTTTTCAAAGTTTGAAATCTTATCAGAGGAGAAATACAGATAGATAAGTTGGCTGTAGAAAAAGCCAAAGTTCAAATATTTAAAAATATTAAAAATATTAATAATGGGGTGAAAAAAGTTCGCGTAAAAAGAATTTTGGCTTTTTCTACAGCCAACTTATCTATCTGTATTTCTCCTCTGATGATAAGTTTTCGATCTTTGAAAAGCCTTGGCTTAAATAAAGAATAATAAACACTGTTTTATTACAGAATACACCTTGCATTGAACAATCGAAACTTGAAATAAATTTGGACATTCGAACATATGTATCACTCTTATTTCTTCTATCGTTATAATTGCTCTATCTCGTATAGGGAGCTTTACCTTTTCACTATAGGTCCTATTTACTAAAAGTTTACTTTTGGTTTATATTTGATTATATATATATATATATATATATATATATATATATATATATATATATATATATATATATATATCGATTTCTCTCTTCTCTCGTAGTGTAGCCTTCATTGCTTGTTTCAAATTTGTTATCACTCTTTCACTACCGAATATCGTCATTTTAAAGTTTTAAATCTATAAAATTCGATTATCCGTCGCGGCTGTTTTGTTTGCAGATAAAGTGCTGCTAAAGTTTATTTTGTCGCTCAAACTTTTATCGTCGACGTGGGTCATTTTTGGAACTTTCTATGTTTTCCAAAGAAAATAGTCCTTTACTGTTATCATTTAAGTTTGTTAAATGTTCCATCGAAAAACGGTAGAAATAAAATAAATGAAGGCGTGTGTATT
>OY744518.1:38172707-38237707 GCA_963556195.1 Sepiola atlantica
GCAGTTTCTCGGCATGTTGAGTATTTGCAAAGTCGAGCATCTCCAAACACTTCTACCTCAGATGTTGAGTACAGACCTGTATAGGGACTAGCAGATTGTTTACCTGCCACGAAAGTGAGAAGAGCCGACGCGTAAGCGCCGCCAAGCGGTTCGCAAGCAGAGGTAGTACAGCCAATCGGTAAAGGATGAGAGGAAAGACGTAAGCGGTTCACGCCTGAGCAACACCTTTTAAGACAGACCCTCTTTCAAAGCAAAATCCTCACTGACGTTTCGATATTCGATTGTTCTTCCAACTAGGTCATTTCAAGCTGTTAGCCCGATCTGCACCATACGCTGAGGATCCGAACCGGGTCATCTAACCAGTTGAAAAGGTCCGGCAGCGCTGCCACGCCACTCCAGACAACCAACTTCAGGCCATTAGATTTGCTGATGTTGACTACGATCCCTATGAATTCTTCGTTCCGTTTGAGTGCCTTAGTCACCGCAATAATGTCTTCAAAGCTCGACGCTTACACTGTGACATCCGTAGTATACGCGGAGATCTGGGCTCGCATTTGACCGAGTAGAGCGACACCGCGTAGGGCTGGTCTCAACGCCCTGTCCTTTAACTTGCGCAGAATAGGCTCTAACGCAAGAACATAAAGTAGCGGCGACTGATAAACGACCGACACTGTCGGTCGCATTCCTTTTACCTGCATCACTGCTGTCGACTTGCGATACAAAATTGTGATTCATTTGCGGAAGTCGAGATAAAATCCAGTTTTCTCTAGAATATATCCCAGGAAACGCTGATCGACTTTGTAGAAAGTGTTGGACTGATCTAAATTCATCAGCGCAGCTTCGGTGTCGTTTCTAATCTCACTATAATCGTGCGAATCAGATTCAAATTGTTCTGAGTCGATCTTCCCTTAACATCATAGTTATCATAAAGTTTAACCAGGTGACAAATAACAACCTACAAACAGCGCGCAAGAACTCTTTACAAAATCTGTAACTATGTGTTAGCAAAGTTGTGTGCATAAAGTAATCGAAACCCTCTCTATGTCCGTCCCTTTTCTCCAGTAACGTGACCACTCGTTTGGTTACTTAGTTGAACACATCCGTCAGAAGAGGAACACACATGTGTTACAGCCTCAAATACAATTCGTATGGCAAACCATCGAGTCCAGGCGATTTGTCCGAGCCGGCCTGCTTCACAGCAGCCACGACCTTACACTCCGTAACCTACCCATCACAGCCTGCCGCTCGCGCCTCCTCCAGGCGGGGTGAGTCGGCTAAATAGCTGTCTAAATCCTAGACACGGAGTCTGGGCAGTTGGGTGATGCGATCCGCATAATTCTTCAGATACTCCTTACAGATTTCTGCATCAAAACGAGGGACAGTATTTCTCGATTTTTCAATCCTCGAATCTAATGATCCAATCTGCAACGAACAACAGCACTATGCTTTTTAGCGTCGGCATTTACGGCTTCGTTAGTCATTCTTTCTAGCTTAGCTCTGACTATCTGAACTTCATACTCTTCTTTAGACGTTTCAGGCTCACCTTGACTTGAGTTATGGTTAGGGCGTCACACCAGCAACCGCTTGTGCCACGTTATCTTCTAATAGCGTTCTGCTTTAGACTGATTTAAAGCGAAGCTCTGGCTATACTGGAGACAGAAGCGTCTGACCTTATATTTAAAGTTAACGCACAACTTAGTCATTGTAACCTACCACACTAAATCCCGCTGCATAAAGATAAGGAGGTTTTCTCGGAAGTCACGTATCTACAACAAGGAGGTATTCAAATTCCAGTACTCAGCCAACTTAAAGCTATTGTTTTGTCCGATGGTCCTTACCAGTAAAGCTTGAGGCTTAATAGAAAGTCTACATCGCTTCTTCTGACGAATATTCGGTTAAAGTAGGTACTTGATCAAGAGATAGCACTGCTATGCAACTTCCACATCTACCGCCCCGGGTGATTGGGATTGAACCTGTCAACAAGATCGCACGAGGCTATCAGGTTTGACATATTGCTTTCAAACATACCTAACGTTGAAGTCCTGCGCACCTTGTCTTTTTCTGGATGAACGATGAAATTCCAACTACCTATTAACACTAGTCGATCCGAACCCGGGACGAACAACCCTAACCGCCGAAAATAGGAAACCCTATTTGACAGGTGTGTTGGGCGCATACGATCTGAAACTTCCTGTTACTAACGGCAACATCGGCCACGACCAGCTTACTTTCTATATATGGTTTAACAATGTTTACATTTGCGAACAGGGGGCGCCTCACTAGGTAGTTTGGTTTGGTAGTTTTGTTTTACGGCATATCAACCCTTTTTGGGTTATTTAATGCCGAATCTGGTCTTGTTTTCTTCTCTTTTTTGTTTCTTTCCTCTTTTAATATCTGTTTCTATTTAACCCATAGTTGGGACCCTAACAGGTAATACCACTCCAGGTCAGCGTGGACCTGGGAGCAATGGTAATTAAGAGGAGGCTCCACATTCCCCAAAGTCCGTAAGCCGGATCTCACCATCGGATGTAGTTTAAGGTCATATCCAGGACCGGGAGTAGGGTAGGAAAAATAAAAATAAAAAAGGGGAGGGAGAAAGGGAGAGGGGCTGTTGTTTTTGTTTTTGGTTTTTTAGAACATAATTAAGTTTTACAAAAAAAAAAAAAAAAAAAAAACGTCAATGTAGGTGAATTTTGTCTCAGGGAGCCACAGGGCAACCTGATCTGGTATCAGCAGGGGCGCCTCACTAACTGTCGATGCTTAAAATACATCGTAATGTTTAGACAGAAGACGACAGTCATCAATCGAATAATATCAGGTTTCCTGCAGCGCAGCCACATCTATGTAACGGGCCAGGAGATCCCTCAGCACGCGAGCAGCCTATCTTCGGGGTCTCAGGCCCCATTGTATTGAGACTTGCCAAGTTTAATTTCGTGATAACCGGACTGAAATCCTCAGATGTGAGGACGCCACAGGTCCGTCTCAGACTGCATGTCAACAGTTCAGTCGAAACTCGACTGTCTTAGGCTATACTCCCGACGTCTATAGTGAAGGTTTTGACAGCACGATAAGACGCATGGGTGAAAATGAATAAGTACCTTACCTTCTTCTCTTTCTTCAATTTTAATCATTCGCCACAGGCAGTTTGTCTTCTAACACTTCCTGGGCCTGACGAAGAACACAGCCATTGGGGCGTCCGGGAAATTTTGTGGATCGTCAATGGATTTCTCATCGACTATTGTTATGATTTGCAGCGGTGTTACCGTTTTCCCCTGTCGCACAGTTTAATAAGCTGTTGCATGCAGAAGATCCGCTTTGTAGAACTGATCCCCGGGTAAGGATAGCTTCTTTATTTTGGTTGTCTTTACGGGTTAAGGGAGCAGGGATCTGCTTCTAGTACTCTTTGGTTAAGTCTCAGGAGCTCTGTGTGGAGACTGAGAGTGAGGAAAGGCTGAGGTTGCATAAGTATGAGTTCAAATATAGTTGAGTGAGAGTGGGTATCGAGAGTTCATCTTGGATTGGAGTGGAGGTGGGTATCGAAGGTCTTGCTAGGATTGGAGTTTCGGCTAGTGTTTTGGTATGCCTTTGTCCATTTTCCATCTGAAGGGGATTGAGGATCAGCTTCTTACTTTTTCTTGCTCTTTATTTCTTATTTTTTGGTTTTGTATTTCGTAATCAGATCCGATTTATCTGAGTCTGTCATGGTTTCGTCTCCTGAAGAGAGAATATGTAACTTTCGCATCACCTCAGCCGCTCTTTCTGACGTTTTCGTTGTTATTGTCGTTGCTTTATGCGGTTGATGTTGTCGGACTTCGTGCTTTTCCATCTTCTTTCCAGCGTAGCCCTTTTTTCGGTGGTTGTCGCTGGTTTGTCTTTAGAGGTAAAGCTGGGTATTAGTTGTGTGTGTTTTGGACTTTTTCAGTGCCACTGTATTCCAGCTGTCTTTCTCGGTAACATCCCCCTCTTCGACCATCACCGGTGCCGTTGTTTGTTCCTTGACTTCCGCGGGGTCTTTTGTTCGCTTGGGGCGGAATTTGGCACCCCCAGGTTTCCAGTCAGCGTAGGTGACCACTAAACCACACAGTTGTATAATCATGTGTTTTACTATGAGTGCCACTTCTTAGAAACAGTGGCCAATACATCGTGTCCAACAGATCGGAAAATCAAACACAAAAATAATAAAACTCACATCAGGACACGGCTGATTTAGGTATTTTGATTGACATGAACGCAACAATTGTAAAAAAAACTGTACATATTCCCAGCTGTGTAAACTAAATAAAAAGTTTGTTTAGTGATATAAACCATACACACATTTACACCAACCATATATATATATATATATATATATATATATATATATATATATATATATATATATATATATATATATATATATTAGGGGAGGTCGATTTTGAAACTGTAAATTATCGCACTCTAAGAAAGTTGCCAAATAATATAAAAAGTTACCACAAGAAATATTTTTCTTCAAAACTTTGTATTTATTTGAGCATTGCAACTTTAAGATCAAGTAAATCGAGATTTTTTTCTCACAGCCTAGATTTCACCGGCAGATGTGTCGCCTTAAATTAAACCCGGGTTTTAACAAAAAAAAAGTAATACATTACTTAATAATAAATATTTTAAAGTTTATTATTCCTTTTCTTAAGAAATTAAATGTACATATTCAAATTAAAAAGGAATAAAACACTATAATATTTAATTTTATATATAAATAATTATTTATTTACATAGGCGTTTTATTTATTAGATATTTTTTATGATATTCACCGGTTGAAAATTCAACGAGCGAATTTGAATTCACGTGTTTATTCTGTGTTTACACATGTAATTATCACAAATATATATTGAATTGTCGAGCGCTGGCTTATCTAATCCCACTTTCCCGACCTTTTGTCACACCTTACCTTGTGGGAGTTAGATAAATAAAAACTAGTTCAGCCAAGGTGTTTTACCCCACCAAATAAACCGGTATCGTCCGGGTCTTTGGGTCTGGATTCACGCCCGTCTATTGGGGCTTGTCCGTCCTGTGCAGTTCTAGGAGGTGCACCTCCCAGGTTTTGCCTTCCCTCTTTGGGGAGGAGTAAGTTTATTGCTTACTGTCTGAGGCGGCCCTACCGGGGAATGCCGACGGTGCTGCCAGGCAATTTCTAAATTGCCAGAGTGCTCACCTCTCGAGCACTGGCTTTCTCATCCCACTTTCCTGACCTTGTGTCAATCTTACCTTGTTGGAGGTAGATAAATAAAATCTAGTTCAGCCAGGGGTTTTTACCCCACCAAATAAATCGGTATCGTCCGGGCCTTTGGGTCTGGATTTACGCCCGTCTATTGGGGCTTGTCCGTCCTGTGCAATTCTAGGAGGTGCACCCTCCCAGGCTTTGCCTTCCCTCTTTGGGGAGAAGTAAGTTTATTGCTAACTGTCTGAGACGCCCCTACAGGGGAATGCCGACGGGGCTGCCCAGTCAATTTTTTAATGGCCAGAGTGCTCACCTCTATAGCGCAGGCTTATCTAATCCCACTTTCATGATCTTGGGTCACATCTTACCTTGTTGGAGGTAGACAAATAAAACTATTTCAGCCAGGGGTTTTTACCCCACCTAAAATATTATATGTATTGGAGTTGATGGGAGAATGGATAAGGACACATTGATGTATAAGGAAATTGTGGATGAAAATAGACAGAGAATTATGAAAAAAACTAAGGGATCAGAACACCATTTAACTTTTACAAAAGAAACACCATGTGAAAGAAAATATCTGACACAGAGTTCTTCCTAATAGTGGTGCAACAGGTGCTGTTCATGCAGATCAAGTGATGGATGTTTTGAATGAATTCCACAGTGAGAACAGTATCAAGGCTATACTTGTTGACAACACTAATACCAACACAGGTTGCGAAGGTGGAATGGTTGCAATTTTAGAAAAAAAAAATTTTAAAAAATCTTCACACAATTGGTCGCTCTTTGCATCATAATGAACTACCTTTCAGAGCCCTTTTTAAAAACATAGATGGTTGCGCAAAGAACCCTACAACATTCAGTGGCCCTCTGGGGAAATTATGCTCAAATGATTGCCATGATTTACCCCAAATATCATTTTCCACTATTAGCAATCCTCTAGAGTAAATTTTTAAAATTGATGAAATACATGATCTTAGTTCTGACCAAAGACTCCTTTATGAATACACAGTAGGTATTTCTAGATGTAAGGTTGGCTCTAGATATACCTCCTGGAAAATTGGTCCTTTAAACCGAGCAAGATGGTTAACTTTGGCCATCAGGCTCATGTGTTTATGGACTCGTGGTGCATACCCACAAAGGCACACAACAAAACTACACTATGTAGTAAATTTTATTGTAAATGTGTATGCCACTTCTTGGTTTGAAATTAAAAGAAATAGTAAATTCCACAATCAGCAAGTGCACATTTTTAATATGATCCAGAGGATTAAGGAGCAGCCTCAGGAAATCCAAGATATCACATTTAGAAATATACAAGGTAATACATTTTGTTTACTGCCTGAAAACTTTCTATATTCCATGGTTAAATCTGAGGAGATTGAAGTAAGAGAAGAAGCTTTAAAAAGAATTTTGGCCATTAGGTAAGTAATATTTATTCATATATCTCTGACTCAATTATTTATTCCAATTTATAGAATGATTTTTAAAGATTTTATCTAATTTCACCATAATTATTAAAGCAGTACAGATTGGAATTTTTTAATAATTCAATTAATTAATTTGTTCTTTCAGGAGTGAGGAGCCAACCAGAAAAAGATTAAAAAGAATACCACCTATTAATTTTAATGCCACACATTGGACACAATTAATAGATTTAAAATTATGCTGCATTTTTGGCATTCTCAGGGCGTGGAACGGGCAGTTAAGTTAATAACAGAAGCTTCACAAACTGTATATGGTTTTGAAGCAAGGCATCAACACATTACAGCCAAAGTTTTGAGTCAGAAATTGAGATCAGCATTTTTGTCTAAGGGGTCTTATATAGAGCAATTTGACTCTCAATATTAAGCTCCATTAAAATAGTGTTAGGTTTTTCCTTATTTCTTTGCTTGTTATATTTTCACTTATAACAGAAAAAAATCATTTTTTTAGGTATTCAAATATTACTGTTTAATTCATAACGTTAAAAGGTAGTTTACAAAAGCAGATACTGAAAATGAGGGGGGGGCAAATTTTCAATTTGAAGATTTCTTTAATTGATATCATTTTTATAAAATAAAAGGACATTCCCTGATTTTAAATGCACAAATTATTTGGTTTTCACACCAGTATCAAGCAAATCTTGCAAAAACGAAGAATTTTCAGTATATTCTTGTCTACGATCTTTGATACCAAACGCTAAAAAAACCGCTGAAGTTTTTGATCTAATTTTTTGCATGAGTATTTAATAGGTCTATATACAACTTTCGGTACGTGCCTTTTTTTTAATATTAAAAAAAAAGTGTAAAATCGACCTACCCTAATATATATATATATTATATTATATATATATATATATATTATATTATATACATATATATATATATATATATATTATATACATATATATATTATATACATATATATATATATAGTATATACATATAGATATATATTATATACATATATATATATATTATATACATATATATATATTATATACATATATATATATATATATTATATACATATATATATATTATATACATATATATATATATATATATATTATATATATATATATATATATATATATATATATATATATATATATATATATATATATATATATATATAAATATTATATACACTGGCAAATATATGCTCCCCCGGTCGGAAATGAACGCTCACCCGTAAACCGATGGAGTCCCAGTCATATTTCTTGGGTGGGTAGACATTGATGTTCTTTGTTTCTAACCAATAATGTTTTAGTTAAAAAAAGATAAAAACAAAAAAAACATTTTACCCCCCCCCCCGATTTTTTTTACCCCATGAATACTAATATTTTCAGTTAAAAAAAGAAAAAAAAAAATGTTTACCCTACCTCAAATTTTTTTTTACCCTCCCCCAGAAATACTAATCATTTCAGTTAAAAACAGAAAAAAACGTTATTTTTACCCACCCTCAATTTCTTGTTTTACCCCCATCGAATACTACTATTTTCAGTTAAACACTTTTTTACTCCCCACCAAAGAAATTTTTTTTTACTCTTCCCCATGAATAGTAATATTTTCAGTTAGAAAACATAAAAAAAAAGAAAAAATGTAACATCCCCTGAAAAATCTTTTTACCCTCCCCCATTCATAGTTAAACATTTATTTTTAATTAGGAGGCGCCTCAGTCATATCAAATAACTCATGTTTAAATATGCTATTGAAGGCGCCTACCTCATATCAAAGAACCAGTTTTGTTATTCTTCCGAAATGGTTACCCATTTAGTAATGGCCGAGATATTTGCTGCTTAACTTCAATTTACAATAAAACACCTTGTCTTATCAACGTAATGAATATGAAGAATGATAATGTGAAAACATCCTCTGACAATGACGTCACTTCCGGACGGACCGGAAGGATAAGTCAGCAATGTATTTTTCCGAAATGGTCACCAATTTACTAATGGCTGGGATATGCCTTGATAAACTTCAATTTACAGCAAAACATGTTGTCTTAACAAACGCAATGAAAATAAAGAATTATAATGTGAAAAGAACACCTCTCAAAATTACGTCACCTCCGGAAAGAACCGGAAGGATGAGTCAGCAATTTAGTTTTCCAAAATGGTCACCCATTTACTTATGGCTGGGATATGCCTTGTTTTATTTTAATTTACAGCAAACACCTCGTCTTGACAATAAAATGAAAATGAAGAATTATGATGTGAAATGAAATCCTCTCAAAATGACGTCACTTTCGAAAGGATGATTTTGCAATTTTAACAGTACTCGCCATTGAAAGTATGGTTTAGAAAACACGCCAGTTTATGAAGAAAATGCCTCAAATTGAGTGTATGAATAATTTTTATTGATATCAATTTTGGCATTTCTACTGCTAACTTATCCATCTATGTAATGCCTCTGATGATAAGATTTTTGATATTTCAAAAGCCTTGGCGTAAGAAAAGAAAAAGAAACATTTTTTTATCGAGTACACCTAGATTTGAACAATCAGAGTTGAAATAGATTTGTCATTCGTACATCTTTGTCTGTCTTCCGTAATTTATCTTTATCTTTATAATATATATATATATAAATATACTTTTCCAAGCCAAGAGAAACAGTACTAAATACAATCTGAAGATGACAGAGAGGGAGAGTAACACAGAGAAAATTGGATTGTCATCAAGCGCCATTATAGTTCGTATTAGGCTAAATACCTGTTCAGGCGAGATAGAGCAGTGTAAAATGTATATGTTAATAGTGTATTTCGTAAATATGAATATCTGAGTGTATAAAGTAGTTCCTATAGACTTTATACATAGACGATTTGCTGGAGCGTATTATCTTGAATTATACCTGTCTCGATATATTCGATATTTTTACCGTTTCTCAAATGTAATTCTTAAGTGTATCTGCTAAGTGAATCTGGTGAAGTGTCCGACTGCATTCAACGCCGATAAACTTGTTAATTGCTTATTCCTATTCAAATTTTTATTTTCATTCAAATCACCAGACACTTTTTTGTCATTTGAACAGAAAGTGGACGTAAATGGATAGAAAATAGCAAACATCTATATCGATCAAATGTCGGTGTTTCACGCGAAAGAATCTTAATTGTGTTTTTAGAGTTCCTTTACAAGAAGACCAATATATATATATATATATATATATATATATATATATATATATATATATATAATGTATGAAATTATTCTTATTTCGTTTTTACTATTTTCCAATTGTATACGTTTTGTTATGGAAATATACACTTTTCTTCGGGAAACTTTTGTCAAATAATTGTTCGACTGTATATTGACGCTTTTATTATTGAAACAAATAATAAATACTTTTTTTCTTTTTTTTGTTATATACACACATATATATATATATATATATATATATATATATATATATATATATATATATTCAACTTTTTTATCTATTTTTGTCAACATTTTAATTTCATAAAGATACATTTACTATATTGCACACTTTCTTACATTTATCATTTTTCGTATCATTTGTGTAATTTTGTAAAATTTAGTAAACTACTCTTACTTCCTTAACTTTATTACAATTTTGAATCCTTCTTTTTTGCATTCTCTATCATCACTATTTGTTTATTTTCTTACTGTTTTCCATCATTATCTATTTATATGAATCCATGCGTTGATATCCTAATTGTTATTCTTCATTATGCTTTCTGAAAATTGACATCTTCATTTTCTCTTATTTTGTACGTGTTTTTTTTATTTCTTCTTTGTCACATATTCTGTAGTACTTTGTTAAAATAAACAAATATATGTTAAGTTATATTTTATGTATTGCCTATTTTTCTTCTCGTCCTTTCAGACTACTGTTTTACTTTTCTCTAAATCAGTCTGTTATTTTCTTGTTTTCCCGCTATTATTTTATTCTTCTTAATGATCACTAATCGTCTTTCTTCGCTGAGATAAATGAACTTGTCGCGATCCTTAGGGTTTGTACGCTCTCTCGTCCTTCCCATACTTACTCACCTTCCCATGTTACTACCGTTTATATATATATTTTTAAAAATAAATTAGACTATATCCGTATATGACAGTTTGATTTCCGCGGGAAATGTTTGAGTCCAACATATATTGCTCAACCTATACCACTACTTGTTTTGTAACTATTTTCATTATTTTCTATTTTCTCTCTTTTTATATATATTATTATTTTCTATTTTCAGATTTAATTATGTTCACCTTTATTCTTTTACTTTTTCCTGAATGATTCTTTTTTCATTTTTACGTATCCTGCCTTTCATTTGTCTTTCATCTTTATTTCTTTAATTCAAAGTGCCCATTTTTATTCACGTATTTCCCTCTATGTTGATTATTTAGAAAGGTTGGCATCGTTTGTTCTTCTTTACACTAAACAATCGATTGGCAACGACATTTACATGCAACATGTTCTATTGCGTTCCATGTTTTATTTTATCTGTATTCTTTTATTAAGACATTGCCACTCCTACCATCATTCATTTGGTTGTTTCATATCCATTTATTCCTTTTTATCATGTTTATATCTCGTCCTCTATTTCTTATTTCCATGAATTATTTCTTTCTTTCTTGTGCTATCTTCTTTCAATTGCTTCTATTAAACACTTGCTTTACCCTGTTTTCATTTACTCATTTTTACTCTTGTCTGTTATATCTTTCTTTCCAAACAATTTATCCTAAAAAAGTTCAGCTTCCGCCATTTTTATTTGATATTATCATTATTTTATCATGTTTCTTAATCATAAAATAATTTTTGTAACTTTATATGTTCCATTATTCACTATGTATGTTATTATTCTCGCTTTATTTCCCCCCTGGTATTACCCCCGAGTTCCACCCGATTCCTCCCTTTTTGAGAACATAACGAAATGTATGTCCCAATACGTCATCTGGGATCACACACCACCTTGTTTTCTCATCTCTCTCGTAGATACTGTATGTATTTATCAAAGACAATGTGTCTTATCATAGGTAGAGTGAGGGACATTATGACAAAGAACATCTGACAACAGAATAAAATAAGGTATTTTATTTAACAATTACACATATAGATTTTACATAACCAACGTAGGTAATCTTACTTAGAGAGGTAGTAGTACACCATATTCTTGAACATGTGTCATATAATTCGAAAAGTTGAAGTATAACTATTCATACAAAACAATGTCATGTATAAGCCAAAAAGATACATGTATATATAGATATGCTTACCCAAAGATATGCAGACACATATACGGAGACACACACACATGAGATATAAATTCAAGACAGTAATAAAATAATAAAAGGTAAAAAAAAAGCTACTATTTAATATGAAACGCATCACTCGATAACCGTTCCAACTCATGACATGACTCCAGATCTTACCCCGTGTGACTTTTTCCTTTGGGGCTTTGTCAAGCAACAAGTCTATGTGCCGCCCCTTCCAAGAGATATTGACGAACTAAAGGCTCGAGTAACGGCAGTTGTGGGAACCATTGACGTCAAGATGCTGGAACGCGTTTGGCAGGAAATGGACTATCGACTAGATGTCTGCCGTGTGACAAATGGTGCTCATATTGAGCAACTTTGAAGATTCCCCACAAAACTTGAAACTTTAACCTTTCCAACGGTACCAATTTCATTTTTCAACTCCGAATAGTTTTTGAGTTATTAAAAATCGTTATGTTCCCAAGACTTTTGAAACACCCCCTATATATATATATATATATATATATATATATATATATATATATATATATATATATATATATATATATATATACGTTTTCTAATCTAAATGAATGGTTCGACCCGCTTTAAATGTTTCCCTCTGTTAATCGTCACAGGTTGAATGTACTAACCCTAAGCATATCCGGGCTCGTTTCTTATCATGTCCAATAAATTTCCTAAACATAAAATAATTCGGATTTTTATTTTCTTACCTAACCCAGGTCCCATGTAAATTGTTTGATGTATTCTTATCCCCTTCCAGTGTGAACATGTTAAATTGTCCTGCAACAGTAATGGTAATCTCCACATAAAACCACATGACAGAAACAGATCTTCCTACGGTGTATACAATAGCAAAGAATTCCATTTCCTCGTTCGAGCCTTTCTGCTTTAATCCATTACCACAAATCGAGACAATGTAACTTATACTTGCCGCTAAAGAGTGCAGAGCGACAACGAATTTTCGTCACGTCACACAGGTTATTCCTCAAGAAGACCTCGTTCATACACCACCACCTGCACAATTCTTATATTTATGCGAGCCGTTTATTGTTTAATGCATTACGCGAATTATTTGGATCCTCGTGACGCTGTCCTCCTGATAATAATGTCTACCCTTCACACATCGGTCGTTGCCATCGATGCTGGTAGTTGTTTTCAGCGTTAAGTACATCGCTTCTTATTTCTCATCAGTAAGCCAATCTAATAAAGACACGACTGTTTTACAGCTAGCTGTCAACAGTCAGGTGCGTGGCCGGAATTGGAGCGGTGATTTGTGTGTTGTCTCCCCCTGAGAGATAAAAAATACGTATACTCAAGTAAAGAGTTCCTAGCACGGAAACCAAAACAGGGGGTACACGTTAGATCGAACGTTTAGTTTTTTTTATCAGAATCACCTCATATATTCTATAACTACTTGATCCAGGGTACTTAAATATGTATATTTTATTTTTATCTATGATGAAGCAACTTACACGTGACGTGTGCGTGCCGGCTTGTATATCGATCAAAAGTAAATATGAAGCTATATTCTAGTTTATTAATAAAAATGTAAAGTATAGAAACAACAAAAAGTAAAAATGTTCATGAAAAGTGTACGGCTTGTATTAAAAGTACAATTGGACAATGATTGATTTTCGGAAAGAAATGGTTGCTTCTTGCGGTGGTTTAATGCTATTAATTTATTTCAATTATGGACATCGCTCGTCTTTTTGGCTCGTCTTCTGACTTGCGTCAAAGTGTTCGGTAGAATTCACCAGTAATAGTAAGTATTACTTGA
This sequence comes from Sepiola atlantica, assembly GCA_963556195.1. NCBI lineage: Eukaryota > Metazoa > Mollusca > Cephalopoda > Sepiida > Sepiolidae > Sepiola > Sepiola atlantica. The sequence goes on from OY744518.1 coordinate 38,186,401, forward strand.
CAGGAATCGCTACCTTGATCCCCAGAGTGCGGATGTGGGCTGGACGGAGAGAGGACGGGCCCCTCATAACGACATGAAATCCCCGCTATTGAGGAATTCCCTCCCGGTTCGGAGGCACCCTGGCTCCAGCGGAAAACACAACACCGCCTGAGAACAGAAATGAGGCGATCAATGGTTGCTATGAGTGGATGGGGCACCAGGGCTGGTCCGGCCGTCTGTGGGTGTAGAGAGGAGGACCATGCGGTGCACATTGTCTGGTCTGCCCCCTGCTGCCAAACCTGTGTGGCTTGAAAGGGTTTTCAGAAAACAAAAAAAAGTTGCAAAAGGACTGCGTGGAAATGTGTGAAACTGTCATATGAGTACGTGCTTCAAAGGCACGCAAAGAAGAAGAAGAAGAATTTCAATTAGTGTTATATTTCTTACATAACCTACCAGTAAATGAATGCTAGCTACATACTTCGGCTTTACACCACAAATTGAATATTCTAAAGAGTAAATCATCATAATACAACAGGTACCATCGTGTTATGAGTTGGTAACAGAAGGACATATGTTGTCGCATTCAATCCTGGGAAACGTTGACGATTACCCGCTAGTAAATATATAAACAGTTATGTAATTTGTAGACAATAGTTATAATAATCCAAACGGCGTAGATAAGTATTTTCCATGTGCAGCAATAAAGAAACACGATAAATATTTATTTAAAAAAAGATCTAAGAATATTTGATTGAAAATTACAGAGTCGTAATCTTTAATTAATTGTATTGTTTTCCCTACTCATCGAGCTGTCTTACAAGTGTCAGGGGTAAATTTATGCAGAAAATATCCACGGTGTAATGTGGTCCTATGTTAGCGCTTTATATGTTTTTTGCTGATAAGTAGGAAGTCGGTTATTTATTTTTGTAGTTGTTTGGGTGATTTTCCGACGAGTAGATAAACAAACTATATGTAGAAAAGAAAATACTTTGGATTCTGATGTATTCAATTTAGACATTTTTGATTTATTTTTCGGATGAATGATACCTTTGAGACATCACATTATATTATATTGAACATATGCTGTTCTTGTTAAATAATGGTTTAAAGGACTTTTACTATACTCTACTATTTGATATTATTAAATTTGTCAAGTATGTAACTCTAAATTTGTTTAGTTTAACTAACACTTAACTTCTCGGCCTTTTGGCTAAAACGAAAGTGTAGTATCTGTTCCGATGGATACTGCACCCTATAGACCGGTGTTGTCTTGACCTTCGGGTCTTGATTCCGCCGGTTTGTGGGTTTGTCCTGTGCAGTTCTAGGACGTCCACCCTCCCAGGCTTTGTCTTCTCACCCTTTGAGAAAGGGTTAGTTTATTGCTTATCGCCTGAGGCGCCCCTACCGGGGAATGCCGACGAGGCTGCCCTGGCAATTTTTAAAGGTAATAGGTGCTCTTCCCATTAAGTGCGGACTTATCAAATCTCACTTTATGACTGTGTCACATTTTACTGTGGGAGGTAGATAATACCAACTGTATATACACACAGGGTGAGTAAAAATGCACGCAACTATTTATATTGTTCAAAAGTATTCAACCAATCATATAATAGTTTACATTAATTGTTATTCATGTCATAGATATATTCACGAAGTTTGTATAATTAATGATTTTTATAATTTACAGATCATTATTTACATCATGCACTTGATTTGGAAATAAGACTGGAGCTAGTAAAATTGTATTATAAAAAAATTGAAACTCCAGCGTCAACAATTAGATCATAGAAAAAAGATAAAAGCCATGCGAAATAATTCATTTCGTTTCTCTACTCTTAAAGATCGAATCATTTCAGCGGAATGGTAAATAAATTTACGGAGATCAACTTGGGTGTGCTGGTTATTAGTTGGTGAAAGGTGCAGAGCTGATTATTGAAAAAGAAGTCTGTATAATTGAACATTTGTTGTAATGTTACACACGCGATTAACATTTAGTGTCGTTTAATATAATTTAATACACATGTAATGAAGACTTTATGACCCTCTGAGATTGTTATTTCCCTCCGCTGATGAGAGCCATCAGCTCGAAACGATGTCGTACGTAGGTAAAATATAAAAAAAATAATTTAATATAACTAGTACTTCCGGTTTGTTTCTTTTATATGTATATATATATATATATATATATATATATATATATATATATATGTAACGATTGGTAGAAAGAAACACAACAGAGTGCATTATTGTAAAGATACAAGTTTCGAAAAAAAATAATTAAAAATAACAGCGTAATATTTATTTACATATTGCATTACAATACATCGAGTCAAAACAACACGATACCGCTGGTTTCAAGTCAGCGAATGTTCAAATTTCGCTGACTAACATCAGCCATTGTTGAGTCCTCGCTGATCATAGTCGACGAAATTTGAACACTCGCTGATTTGAAACTTATGGTATCTGTTGTTTCGAATTGATCTTCTGTAAAACATGTATATATTTATATATATATATATATATATATATATATATATATATATATATATATATATATATATGTATATCTATCTATCTCTCTCTCTCTCTCTCTCTCTCTCTCTCTATATATATATATATATATATATATATATATATATATATATATGTATGTATCTATGAAGTGGAGAACTTATAGCGAACTTTTAAGAAAGGTAAAGCCTATTGTGAAAAGTATACAGCTCAATATATCGGATAGAGCAGATAGATACGTAGAAGTATGAAAAGGAATTAGAAAAGCGACAGAGGCAGATCTTTTTTTCAATTCAGTTGCTAAATGTATCTATATCTATCTATCTATCTATCTATCTATCAATCTCTCTCTCTCTCTATATATATATATATATATATATATATATATATATATATATATATTTATATATAAGGAGATTTAGTGAATTATAAGATTCCAATTGCTCAAAGAATTAGAACAACAAGTCTATTATGGCGTACGGTCGTTTCCAAAACATTCTGGAAATATTTCATTTCATTCTTTAATTAAAAAAAAACAACAAAAGCTACTCCAAAACGCGTCTTCATCAGTGCCTTTAGCACAACATCTTACAGAAATTCAAGGAAAAAATAACAAGCTCGTCGTAGAGGAACATCCATTGACAGGAGGGTGTACACAGACCAATAGTAATCCTAATAATAATTGGAGTAGCAGCGCTGAAGAACACAATCGTATCAATCCCAATCATATGAGTAGCATTTACAACAACAATCACAACAACAATAATCATGATAGTAATAGTAATAATAATAACAACAACAATAATACGAAAGATGATACCGATAGAGATGATGACATCAATAACATTAATAATATCCATAACAATTATACTAAAGGATAAATCGTTGGATAAGGCGTATTATAAGAGAGGGCTTAGCCTTATATATGGTTTTCTATTACCACACTATTTATATGCTTAAACATAGGAACACATCTTAGATGTACATGAGAAAGGATCGAGCAATGGCATCGAAGTCGCTTCTCGGATTAGTAGCAGTATATCAGTGTATTTGTTTCATCTAGGGTAGGATAAGTTTGGAGTTGGTTAACGTGTAAGGATAATATCCTATTCATGCTGGTATTAAAAGAGTAATAACATTTATAGTAGTAGTGGTAATGGTAACAATAATACTACCAATGAAAATAATAATAACTTGTGATGATATTCTCAATGATAATTATAATTGGTGGGATTTAAATTATAGGAAGAAGAGTTTACTAAATTTATGTTTCTTTTTTCTCGATCAGATGAGGGACTTATATAGGTTTTTTGGAGTTATATTAATGCTTAAAGATATTAGACCATCTGGGAAAGTAGAGAGGAGATATCTGTCGTCTGCTCATGAGTTACGGTGGAGTTTTGGGGTTATGGCTATATGGAGATTAGAGAGTTATAGGTTCAGGGCTTATGGGGGTGGGGATTCAGGTATAGGGAACAAAGTATTAACAATAGGGAATATTGCCGTTGGAGTGTGGGTATTGAGGGGGATGGGATCCTACCAAGTGGAAATTGATCGAAATATCAAGATGGAATTATGGGTGGATAGGCGGTAGTATTGATGTTGATTTATAGTATATATATATATATATATGTCGTTGGTAGTCGATATGGACAATGTTGGGGTATCTTGAGGTAACTTGGCTAATTCTTACTTAGAGTTGTACTTAGAAAGAAGTTAGTTGATTAAGAAGTATCATTGTTTGGGGTTATCATTGGCCTGGTATTGGACTTAGGATGTCATGGGGTCTATATTGTGACCATTTCTCAATTAAGCGTATGGAGGGGTAGGCATAGGGGGATGGAGAGGGGAGTGAGAGTGTAGATTTAAGGGACTTTAAAGTTGTATTTGTACCAGGATTTGTGTAGACATCTCGATAACACCTCATCTTTTTTTATTTAGAAGAGCTCATTTATATTTGATGATGGCTAGGGCTTCATGCCTACACCAAGAACAGTACCCATCTAGGGGTTTATAGGATTTACTTTTCTTGATTACTTTCCACTTAAGTCTATAGTTAATGTTTCTGTCTTTTAGGTACCAGATATGCGCAGCTAGAAATGTGTAGGTGGCCAGTTGGCTATTATTGAAAGTATATATGTGTCTGGAAATTCTATTCTTAATTTTACCCGCAGTGGAGCCTATGTATACCGCCTTTCCAGATAGAGTTACCATATTAGTTTGGTTAATATTAACAGTATTAACTAGGTTATGGGAAATAGAGTGGTTAGTTATTGTATTTTCTCCCATTGTTGTAGGGCCATAATCCCTGTTGGTGTTTTGGATGGTGCAGGGTATTACAGTGCATTTATAAACTACACTTTCATGTTTGCAGGAGCCATTCAGGGGCAAGAATCCCTATCATTACAGTTACATAGGATAGGCTGAGTTGAAGTATTTTGGGTTAGGGCCGCGTTTATTTTAGCCGCGTTAGAGCTTATTATTTTCTGTTCCAGATTAGGAAGAGTTGAGTGTGAGATTCTTATCGTGCTCTGATTAAAAAGTTTGCTATATATGTGGGGCTTTTAAATTATCTTAAACCAGAGACAGGAGCGTCGTCTTGTTCTCCCTCCACCGAGGATGGGCGCCTTAGGGCATTTATAATTTATATTGTGGTTAGGATAAACTATAGGTCGGTTGATATGATCATTTCGATTATTAGCGGGCCCATGTTTTCGTTTTCTTTTGTTGGCCATGCTATGGGTAATAACTCCACTATTCGATGGATTAAAACCATAGGTATTTTGGGAGTCATGAGGGTTTGGAGAGATGTTTAATCCTTAATTCGTTAAGGCCTTATTGTAAAATTCCGAGTTGGAGTCAAAGATGGGTTCAGTAGAGGAGATGCTAGAGATTCGTCTGGAAACGTTCGGCACTATAGAGTTTATAATTGGTTTGGGGTGGTTAGAATCTCTATGGACATAGTAAAGCAGTTGGTTAGGTTTGTGGTAGGGTTCATAAGTTTGTCTATTGAGGTTCAGAGTTAAATCCAGGTAATTTACCACTTTTTTATTTATGTCAAAGGTAATGTTTAAACCGTAATTTCTAAAGAGGGTAGGTAGCTTAGTTTTAGACTCATCATACACTCTGTCAGTTGATCTCACAGTTAGTAGAGCATCATCCCTGTATAGTCGACCTTCCACCTCAACATCATTTTAAAATAGGAGGTAGATTTGATTCAGCAAATAGAGGTCGACTAAGTTAGTAACCTGTGCTGAATCAGTTAAACCCATCAGGACATTGCAGTGGGAGGGTAGTCGTTTCTAGTCCAGAAGTGTTCATCGAAGTGTATAATGGATTTTCTGGCTAGGAGGACTAGTTTAATTTCAGTCCATGTTAGGTCTGAGTTGTTTTTCGCGAAACTAAGTGCTTTGTTTAATAAAATCGGTGTGATGGATTGGTAGTAGGAGTCTATGTCGAAGGCCAGAAATGTAATATTATGTTTATGCTTGAGGTTCTTGAACCAGGTAGTAACTTCACCTTAGGAAATCCATAGGGGGTATTTAATTTTATTTCTCATGGTCGGAATGATTCTATCAAGAATGTTTTTACTTACTCGACCTATATCTGATTTAGAAGGGCAAATCAGTCTAATTGTGGGGTTGTCATTTAAATTAGGTTTGTGGTCCTTCAAAGTAAATCTAGGGGTGCCTGGTGTAATTATTTCAGAGTATTTATCTATCTTTAATTTAGAGAGTAAGGATTTAACCTCCATATTTATGTCATTGGTGGATTCCCTCCGGGTCAGTTTATAATTTTTATGGATTTCTATAAGTAGAATCGTTTTGTATTGATCATATGACATACAGTAAAAGTTGTTTGTCTTCTCGGCTGGGACTAGAACATTATAGCTATCATCATCAGTGTTCAACCTCTCGGAAAAACTGTTAATACGTTTAAGAGCATAATTAGTATCCTTTCTGAATTTCAAGTTTTTAGCTAGATGTACAAGGTCTCTCTCAAAATTGTCAAGTGCTGTGTTTTTGTTTGGGTTCCTAAAAGATTTTAGTCCATAGTATTTAGCTGCTTCTCGTTGTAGAGTTTCTTCGACTAGGATTGAGTTGACTCGGAGTCCCTTATCAGGACTGGGAGTACGGTGTGTTCCTCTGTTGACACGATCATTGTGATACGCTCTCCATCTCATGTTTCTTACGAACTTGCTAATGCTTCCAATAAAAGCTTTTCTGTAAGTGTTCTCCGATGGTATAGGGATGTACTTTGTAGACAGGGTTAAGAATTCTTTATTGAACATATCTTATAGTGTTAAGGATAAGCTCTATATATAAAGGAGCTTCAGTTTAAGCGTATATCAATGGTAATTTTGACATTAACGGAGGGTAAATGACCAAATGGCTGGGGTGCGTTAAGAATAGACACCCCAACTTGGACCCTACCACAACCGAGCACTGCAGATATAGGTATCAGCTCAATGGAAGATATATGAATGAACCAGAGCTATAATAAGGAGATTTAGTGAATTATAAGATAACAATTGCTAAAGAATTAGGACAACAAGTCTATTATGACGTACGGTCGTTTCCAAAGCATTCTGGAAATACTTTATTTCATTCTTTATTTTTTTAAAAAACAAACAAAAGCTACCCCAAAACGTATCTTCATCGGCGCCTTTAGCAGCACATCTTACAGAAATTCAAGGAAAAAATAACAAGCTCGTCTTAGAGGAACATCCATTGGCAGCAGTGCGTACATAGACCAATATTGGAAAAAGAATAAATTACAGATATAAAATAAGAATATAAAGATAAAACTGATAATGATAATAATAAAACCTTATGCACATTATAAAGATTAGTAAGAAAAAATGAAAAAAATAAAAATTAGAACAAAAATAAAGAGTAAAAATAAAATAAAATATAATATAAAAATAATAGAATATATGAAGGAAACATAAAATCAGAGGATAAGAAGTAAAAAATAAAAATAAAATAACAAATAAAACATTAAAAAAATAAAAATAAAAGTTAAAATATAAATGAAAATAAAAATAAAAATTAAAATAAAAATATAAAAATATAAAAATATTAAAGTATATATATATATATATATATATATATATATATATATATATATATATATATATATACAAGTAAGTTCATATTATATACCAATAACCATGGTTTTATTTTTATTTTGTCACATTTCCAAAAATATAACATTTCTGTGAGATATATTTTTACCGTCCGTTTCATTTATTTTGTGCCAAACAACATTTTTATGTCAATATCGTCTCTGCACCGCTACAAATTCATCAGAAAAAATTCACAAAGAGTAAAAAGTTATTGGATTAAAGTGTCTTGAAAAAATATATCTCACAGAAATGTAATGTTATTTTGGAAATGTGAAAAAAAATAATAAAATAAAACCATTGTTATTGGAATATAATATGAACTGACTTATATTTGCTCTTTTATCAATAATTGACAATCATTGAGCTGAATCCTTTAAGGAGACTACAAAGTAAAAGGAACTGATATTATATGCTTATACGTATATTGCCATTAATAATTATATATATATATATATATATATATATATATATATATATATATATATATATTTATATGTATATCTAGGAAGCTTCTTCTCTTGCAAGCAAGTATTGTTGAATATAAAAGACAACTCATGTCTAGATAACCTTTGGCAGTTTGTTTCAATAGTCCGAATCCGGATCTTAGTTTCGGAGGGGAATTGGCTGATGAATTTGCCATAGTTTGGATTTGCTTCCCAAGTACTTTCGGACCCATCTGGAATGAGGTTAATACATCTATATATATATATATATATATATATATATATATATATATATATATATATATATAATAAATATTGGTTATTGTTTATTATCTATGTACGTATACGTTTCGTCCTTAGATAATCGAGACTAATCAGCATGGAGATATGACTATTCACTACCATGCGATTCGAAAACCCGGATTACGAGTATTTTACACCTCAAATCCGACGCATTAACCACACGACCAATGTTAAATAGCTGATAAACTGTGATAATTTTAACACGTTATCGGCCGCTTAACGTCAGATCGTTCTACTTTTTTGAAGAAGGAACGATGCATTTAAAGCTAGTGACGTCATGCTGTGTTTATACTACACTTGCAGTGCTCTACTTTTTCGAGGAACGACAAGTAATAATACATATTTGTTATTGGTTATTATATATGTACGTATACGTTTCGTCCTTACATAATCGGGACTCATACGCATAGAGATATGACTATTCACTACCGGTCATGCGATTCGAAACCCAGGATTACGAGTATTTTACAACTCAAATCCGACGTCTTAACCACACAGCAATATATATATATATATATATATATATATATATATATATATATATATATATATATATATATATATATATATATATATATATATGTGGTTTAAAATATACAATATGGCTAGAAATGTATACGTTTTGGTCATCATTTGTCTTCTTGATTCATTGCTTTATTTACTTGATTCATATATATATATATATATATATATATATATATATATATATATATATCATTTTTTAGGAAGGATCGTTTTTCTGCATAGGGATAAGTTATCGCACGCACATCTGATAACGTGTTCTGCGCAAGGTAAAATAAAGCATGAAAATAAACCAACAACGTATAGGTTGTTTTTTTTTATTTTAAACATAGGTGTACATATGTTTATATATTTACGTAATATATCAAGGGATAAATGTCAATAGTTGAGAATAAAAGACGGATAGATAAAGAAAGAAGACAACAAGCAAGGTGTCATGGCGAAAAATGTAAAAGAGGGTTAGGGTTTATAAATTGATATAAAACTCCTGAAAATCTAGAATATGAAAATAAATAGATAGACGAAGACTAGGGGAATACATCCATTAATAATAGAAGAGCGTAGAGGGTGATTCATAGCTAAAAATAATAAAACTTAGAGAAAGATAAGAATAAGTAAATAAAGAAAAGTGTATTTGTAAATAAATGAAGGTGGCGATGTTAGAATATCTCGTGAGGGGAATGTGACGTGTGAAAAAAAGAAGGAAAACCTCGTTCGACTGTCAACGCAAAATTATCGATAGTTTTTTTTTTTGTAGTAACTCGCTCGGCATATTGTCCACGTGTTATTTCGGAAACTGTTTCGGAAATTGATCGGACGTGTTTCGTGACTGGCGACATCCGTTTTTCGAAATGCTTGCGATATCAGGTAAACAATAGCGGTATCAGCCATTTTCTTTTTCCACGCTTCCCCAACCGCAAACGACGCCACAACAATTACATTTATTATATTTGCCTTTTTCGTTTTTTTTCTGACTCTATTTAATTACTTCAATATTTTATTTTTTTATTTTTGTACATTTTATTTTAGCATAATTTAAAACAAATCCAATTCTAAATGTATATGCGTGTTTCACAGAGTTAAAACTGGTGATAATTCCGGAATTCACACAGTGCTATTTGTACTATTACTGTCTATTTCGTTTATAGAGTCACGCATTCATAGTCACACCAGTGCCTCATTTATAGGAACTAGTGTTACAGTTCGCATTCAATGTCTGTGGAAACGGTCACCTACGTTCGATATGGAAGTTATTCTTAGAAATGGACTCCCATATATTGTATATTTCTCTGCTTTGATTTTTTATTTATTTTTGCATTAACATAGGGACAAGGAATTCTTTCAAATGCCAGATAACCGTTTGCTATTTAAAGACTCACACCGACTGCTCTTTTAAGGATTTTTGCCGTTTCCTCATATGCAACTATTTTAATTTCATTTTCACTTGCTGTTTTATTATTTACTATTAATGAAATGATTTCCATTTCTAAAATTAGTTTAGATCTCTTATATTTAGAAATGATACAAACTCTGAAATATATTGATTATGTTTAAAAAGAAATGATGACCGACGAACGGACGGACGAAATAGATTTATATAATATTATAATATGAATATTATATTCATCTGTGTCTTACGCTTAATTCTAAAGAAGAATGTTCGTCAGTCTGACGTGTTATGTTTGACATATCCTTTTAGTTGTGTCCACGCATCTTGGAAGTCAGTACGTTTCCCCTACTAAAGTTTGAATACAGACTTCCCATCGATCATTTATATCTCCATTCAGCTAACGTAAACGATTCATTGTAAACAGCTAATTGAACAAAAGATTATGGTGCTATGATTTTAACTATGCTGGTATCGTCCCCATGGATGATTAAACTTGTTCTGGGTATAACCTTAAGGTGTATACGATGGTAAAGCAAAAATGGTGGAGATTTTATGAGTTTAGGTTCGCATAATAAGTGTAACTACTCTCAGGTATATTTTGACTCGGAATGCTAGGATCCCTATATCTATAGATTAAATAGAATATGCTCTATTTCAGGCACAACAATGTCTCGAGCACTCTTTAAAAACTGTTCTCACTAAAATTCTCATCTAAAATATATTTATTTGTCTTTTAAAATGTTGTTTTATCTATCATTCAACACTATTAGCTATTCAGTGTCTCTGTACGCTCTACCGCCATGCGCACAAAGCTAATTCTAATAGTTTGCAATAATAAACTAAAAACACAAAATAGAAAAGGATCGTTAAAATACAAAAATATTAACCGTTATATGTATGATGTATTTAATAAAAGCTATATCATGTAACTTTTGCTACTTGAACCCTCTCCGAAGGAATGTATTTTAATTTTTAATTTTCATCACAGCTTTTATACAATGAACTTCGTTTACTTGATTCCTAGCTATAACTAAAACATGTCTGTAAATGTGCATCAAAAATGTATACTTAATAAATACGAAGCTCTACTTTTATTTAACACATTATATCAAACAGTAAATATTCAGTCGATTATTTCCGATGAACAGAAACTTGCTAAAATTATATATATATCTATATCTATATATGTATATATCTATATATATATATATATATATATATATATATATATATATATATATATATATATATATATATATATATATATATATATATCAGTATTTCATTTATCCACATAAAATTTTATAAGGAGATATACTTTTTTATGTATCAATTTTTAGTATTTACTTCAACAGCGCTCGATACGTAGGTAGAGCTATGTAGTAAGCTATGAAAATGTATTTATGGCAATTAAGCTACACAGAGGCTCCCGCGTTTCATCCCCGGGGGTAATCGTCAGGCTAAAATGCATGGAGTTATTTTTGCCGGGGGGTTTTATATACACGGCTTGCTAGTTAACCAATCAGATTCGTTGTGGTTCTATCAGCCAATCGTTGGGCTTCCCGCGAACAAAGGCTTTGTTGGTGTTACTTCCTATATTCTGTTCTATCATTCTGTTATCGATAGTTTTGCCTATATCCTGTTTCCTTTGTAGTGTAAATATAATGGGTGGGTTTATTTTAACACGTGGTTCCTTGTATTTCTACTTTATGTTTTAATTTTTAAATTGTAAAGTTTCATTTCGTTTTTAATTTATTTATTTGTTTATTTATTAATCGTTAGCCTAAGGTAAATTTATTTCTGTGTAAGCAGATGTTTGCTATCTGACTTCTACAGTTTAATAGCTTTCGGGGATCTTTAAAATTAAGGATTTAAAATTTTTCATTCAGGCATAATCTACACGGTCGTCTGAATTTTCACATGCACTGGCCTGTTTTACTATTTTCCATTCAATTATTGGTTAGCGTCCATTTTCATTGAGCTCCCAATAGTGGTTTGCTAGTGCTGTTTTAATTCGACGTTCTCTGTTTTTAAATGTGCTTTTTTGGTCATAATCTCTCTCTCTCTCTCTCTCTCTCTCTCTCTCTCTCTATATATATATATATATATATATATATATATATATATATATATATATATATATATATATATATATATGAATGTAATATTTATACAAACCTTTTTTAAATCCAAATTCACTATTCATAGTGATACCGACAATATTTTCCTTTTTTCGATTTGGTGCTGTTTTTATATGAAACAAAAAATTTGGATTAAAAAAAATATGAATAATGATGCCGCAGTAATCTATTCCGAACATTTATTTCCGTGTGTGATTTTTTTCTTCAGATAATCATCCTGAAGATGTCTTATGATTGGTGAATCCATAACTAATATTTTTTTGTTTTTGTTTATTAACTTATATATATATATATATATATATATATGAATAGATAGATAGATAGATAGATAGATAGATAGATAGATAGATACAGAGGGTCAGAAGGTAAGGCCTTAAAGAAAATTTTAGCAATTTGGTTTGTCCACCCGCTCGTTTCATTGATTAAAAAGAATTTCCTCTGAAATTTATCCTACGATTCTGTAGTACGCGAAATATATTGGCATATATATATATATATATATATATATATATATATATAGTCTCGGAAGTTATTTTAACTATCAAAACTGAAAAAAAAAAATGTTTGTTGAAAGATTTTAGTCTAGTAAGTCTAGTAAGTCAATCAATCGACTGCAATCACTATTTTAGTTTACTTCCAAGAATATACTCTAATATAAATATATTTTTATATATGTTTTTATATATAAGGGATCGTCAGTTGTTTACCATAAAATATATATATATATATATATATATATATATATATATATATGCGTGTATGGGTGTGTGAGGGTGTATGTGTGTGATTTATGTTTGTATTATTAGATCCAAATAGCGAGCAGTATTATATATCTATTTCGCAGAGTAAATGTTTGAAGTACAGGAACAAAACTGTATTTATGATATGGATTTACGCTTTACAATGCTTAATTGAATCCGTGTTTCCACGCTGGAATGTTCAGTGTATATAGTCAATACCTCTTTGTTAATGATATAAAATAAAGGCAATTTAAGATGGAAGGTAACCAATTATGTCTAGCATGTCGATGGTCTGTTTTCACTATCGAGTTTCTAATTTAAATTCGGCACGAACTATTATTGGTTGTTTATTGATTACTATCGACGCATCTATTGCGTGTTCTAAACATGTCTCTTGACTTTGTCTCTGGTGCGACTTGAACTGAAATCAAATGAGGTATTGCCTTACATCAAATATGATGTTTAATATATATTCGGGGATATTTCAAATTGTTTATTTTATTGTACATATGACAGACACACACATGAAAGACCCACGCTTTTAGATCGAGAAGCTCTTAATCATCGAACACGGAACGTATGGAAACGAGTTGACTGTGGAATAAACTTCCAGCATTATATATATATATATATATATATATATATATATATATATCATTTTAAATATACAGGAGTAGGGCAGTATGAACATCGGGTTTTAACGAAGAGAATAGATTTATTTGTCAAAATTAAGGCAGATACATATTTATTCAATCGTCAGTTGACCAGCACTCTGGAAATTCGTTCCGTGTAAATTTTCTAAACTAGCGCAGATATATTCGTGAAACCCCCGGTTTACCAAAGAAAAGAGTTACAGCGAGCTTTCATGACTGATAATGGAATCGGCCCTGCTATTCCTAGATTTTGCAAACTATTGTGCGTCGTTGTTGTCCTTATAAAATAAGGCTGGTATTTTTATGTGTAAAAATGTTATGTTTTTATCCATGCAATCACAGACGTTTTTGTTTTTTACTCTTGTCTTCTCGGAATCACTGTATATATATATATATATATATATATATATATATATATATATATATATATATATATATAGAGAGAGAGAGAGAGAGAGAGAGAGAGAGAGAGAGATGCATATATATATATGTATATATATATATATATACATATAAACATTTCAAATACGAAAATCGATACATAATATGTTATATCTCCCTATAACATTGCATATATATATATATATATATATATATATATATATATATATATCCAGAGAGAGAGAAAAAGAGAGAGAGAGGACGGGAATGCCTCACAAATTTTTTTTTTTCATCCAAGAAATTTTTTAAAAATCTTTGTTTATGGGAGACAGTTTAAGTACAGAAAGTTCAAATCAATTAGTTTCATTCAACAATTTGTTTAACGTTATAATTCCGCTGTGCATACATTTATGATTTAGAATTTTTCTTTTTAAAGCGCTAATATGAATACAAAAGTTGATTTTGTTCGACACTTTTATGCTCTACTACTGTGGCCATAAAGCAATTGGAACATGAATCAAGCTGGTAAATGATATTTGCTCCGTGTCTGTATTGATTTGATACTAAGTTCGGCAGGGAAGTACTTTCACAACGTCTGATAAAATTATGTGAACCTCGTGTTCCTGTTTAATACGTGCATCTTCAAAACACTCTGCTGTGGTATTAAGAGTTATACCTACCGAATATATTGACGCAAAATGGAAGCCATGTATTAAAATTGTATTAATTCGTTTTACGGGAATCGTTTTTCACAAGTAAGCTGTTAAAATGACGATGTATCTCTCCACTTTTTACAACATACAAATTCGATAATTAAAATGCCATGAGTTTACAGGTAATAGCAAGACCTCAAGTTTTTTTCTGCTGATGCTTTGTATGGTGCTAGCGAAAATATTGTACACATAAAGGCACGTTTTATATCACAAATTCACATATACATGTAAATATATAATACGCTATATGTTAAAAAATGCCTATAATCACGTTGAAACGCCGCTCCTTAGTAGATCATTGAAGTAAAGGGAAATTAAAGTATTGTCTACAATGGATGATATCAAAGTGTAGTATCTGTCGCGATGGATACTGCAACCCATAGACTGGTATTGTCTTGGCCTTCGGGGCTTGATTTACGCCGGTCTATTGGGCTGTCCTGTGCAGTTGTAGGAGGTCCAACCTCCCAGGCTTCGCCTTCTCTCTTTGGGGAGGAGTAAGTGTATTGCTTACTGCCGGATGCGCCCCTACCGGGGAATGCCGACGGGGCTGCCCAGGCAATTTTTAAACCCCACTTTCCTGACCCGACCTTGGGTCACATCTTACTTGTGGGAGTAAGATAAAAACTGGCCTTGTGTCTAACTCCTGGAGAAGAGTAAATCAATACAATGGATGATATGCTGTACGTGGGGATACGACGATACTTTTACGAGTACCTCAAAAACTGAGCTTGTCCAAACATCAGGAACTGACAGACTCAAATAGAGTTACTCTTCTATATAAACTTTACCTTTCTAAATGGCTACTGCTGTATGAACAATGCATACACATATAGAATGTTACATTAATATAGCAGAAGTATGTCATATATACCAACACTTCCTCGCTGTGATTATAAAGGCCCTGTAATTTGATATATATATGAAGATTCACACTAGTTGTATGTTTTCTTGAATATAAATGGTTTATAGTTACACTATTAGAATGAACAATTACTTGATCTTGAATTGTCAGAATTGCACATATTTTACACACACACACATATATATATATATATATATATATATAATCTTTAATTATTTTTTAAAAATACTATTCAACCCAAACAATGCATATTTCCACTGACAAGTAAATGAGCTAGTTAATTAAGGATTAGATTTAAGGGGGACACCATGAGTCAGGTGTTGTTCACATTACATTTAAATCCTTGCATGTTGGTACACTCAGGTAAATAGTGTAGGGACAGAGTTAAAAAGGAAACGCTCCGAAGAAAGAAGATATTCTAGTATAACGTTATCCAGCATCTGGAGACCTCTACAGTTGAAGAGTGGGAGTTTGCTGTTAGTCAGGTCATTCGAGGTATTTACTTTGATGGGTACAAGCTGAGTAAGTACGTTGGAGAACATTCCATTGAAGTACTTACAATCACAGGTAAGCAAAATTCCGGCAATGGGAAAAGAGCTGAATCTTAATAAACGGTGCGACACCTATTAGTTTTGAAACGCTTTTGTAATTCTGCCCATCACAAATAAACTCGTGGCTTATTCATCAGATGTGGTAACAATGTGGCAACAATGCTTCACGCATAAATAATCGTGATTTGTAGATCTATAGGATACTAGTAAATGGGAAACACACTTCAAAAACCGATATATATATATATATATATATATATATATACATATATATATATATATATATATATATATATATATATATATATATATATATATATATATATGTATCGGTGTTTGTGGGTTTGTGTGTGTATATATAATGATGTATAAACAGCATATGATGTGTATTCATGGTGATGATACCTTTACACAGCACACACTTAAGTAAGTGGATTATATGTTAAGATTTTTATTATTGATTAACTCTTATTTTGTCTTATTCTGATACTGTTCTGATTATATATATATATATATATATATATATATTTATTTTGGTTCAGAAAAATTGTTACCACCTTCGTACCGTCGGTTTCAAGCACAGAAGGACTCGGCTATCCGACTCTCTTCAGCTTCAGCTGTACTAATTTTTCTGTACCAAAATAAATAAATATTACGCTCCTAAGTTTTAATTCGCAACTTAAATTCTTAATTCATCGAGCACTCTGCTGGGATTTCCCTGCTACATTACAAAGAAGTGTATGTGTTTATATATATATATATATATATATATATATATATATATATATATATATATACATATATATATATATATATACATATATGCGTGTATATGCATCAATAACTTACAATTTTTAACGTATTCTTATCAAATTTACATCAGCAGATAAAATAATGGCGTGTGAAAATGCATTCATAATTTAACAGATAATTATTATCAACCGATCTTTGAAAAGGTTGTTAAATGAGTTATTGTTTGGTAAAGAGTGGAAAACGATCGTATATCGAGAAAAAATGACGTTTAATCGATCAACATAAAAAGGAAGAAATGGTTATGTGTTAAGGTTGAGTGTTTCATATCATTGACTACTGCATTTCGCCTCTGGAAACACAGGCATTCCGAAGGTAAACGAGTTTGCACAGCGCATATCAAAAACTGCATGAGTCACGCATTGTCAACAGGACAATTCTGCAATGCACACACGCACAAGCACAAGCACATCGATGTTAGCAATATTTGAGAAATAATCTTTTAGAAAAAAAAATGAAGAATGACTATCACAGATTCTGGCGAACCGTCGACCACTCCGTAGATCTCTTTGGTTTTAATCCTTCAATAAATATATAATATATTTTATATTATAAATCACATCAGCGTTTGTCTGTCACTCTCAATTTCGAGATACCGATGTCATCGATAGCGCGTAGATTGAACGGACGTGCCTTTCTTTCGATACATTTTAATACGCTCTTTATCTCTAAGTCAGTCTTTTACACTTACGTTTAAAATAGGAGTATTGTATGTCGGTCATGCTTTAATTTCTAATAGCAATTTCGTCGGTCTGTCACGTTCTAGTTTTTAATGCAATTTTTCGTCGTTAGACCCGCACCTTCAATTTAGATGGGCCTAATTATTTTAATTGAATCTTATTAGTATGTGAGGTTGTCTGTCCCGGTAATGTTTGAAATACTATTCGTGATGTACGTAGAATTACGTTTGAAATAGCATTATCATTGAGCTATGCGACAGTTAATACACCTGATTATGAAGCTATGCATATTCATAAAACTTATATAAGATAAGAGCACAAATAGACTTCATTAAAAGTAACTTTCTTGCGATAATAGCATTTGACATGCTAGACAAGATTACCGTATTTATCACACAATCCAGTATCCTATAATCAGTATAAAGCAACCGTTCGCTCATCGATGGAGTATTGTTGCGACATCTGGGATCTTGCACCCACCACTACTTTTTCTCTTTTGCAAATAGTCTCTAAACTAATAGGTCCCGTACTGTCTACCAGGGTTAAGTCCCTGCCCCCTCGACTCACTTTTATATCTATGTATGTGTATTTTCACGGAATGTGTTCCAACGAACTTATTGAACTTGTACCTCCTACAACCGACCAAGCCGTCGAGCGACAAAACGAACCCCTTTATTTTAGAGATTCACAGATGACTAAAGGTCTTCTACTCTAATTGCTTCAGACCTTAGACATCTTGTCTTCAGAATTCCTTCTCTGCTCCCTTTTCCCCGACTGGACAAATAGGCAAAATTTTAAATGTAATGTAAAGAAACAGCTTTCTGCACAACCTCCTTCTATGAATACCCCCATATCTATTGCCCCTAATCACAACACCCTCTTATGGCTCACTGTGAATATGCTGGGTCTATTGTGTACAATACTAATAAGATATATATGACATACCCACAGCTTTACCTCTTACAGAGTATTTTAATATGAAGAGTTATGCAAATATATCGCATATTTTCTTGACAAGATCTAAAGCAATACGCCTGGGGAGAGTGTCTTTATTACATGTAGAGACGTCCAGTTTTCCTACGTCTTTCAGTGTACTATCCCAATCATTTTTTGTTTTTGTTTTTATTAACATAGTTCATCTCAAACAAGGCAGGACGCCACTGAAGACGTAAGGGGCTACAAGGAAAAATGGTGAAAGTTTGGGGGGGGGTCAACCTAATTAGAGAGCTGTGCAGCGAGATGCCTGTTTACACTAGTTTTAAATTTCTGCATGTCAGTAACGCCAGGAAAACAGGGAACAGGAAGGGAGTTCCAGAGTGTAGCAGCCCGATAAAGAAGCTTTTGGAGTAAGAGTAATCCATGCATGGACGGATGGTGGCTTTGTCGAGATATAGGATAATTTAAAATGTGAGAAGTTTACTAGCACGGTAGAAGAAGCCCACCTTTTCTGCAGCAGTCTTAACAATGTCTTCAATGTGTTTATTCCAATTCATGTTATCTGTTGAAGAGGTTTCTTGTAGTTATTGAAGGAAACGTAACTTAGTCTTTGCGGCATTAACAGTTACCATCCATTTTTAGCCCAATCAACTGCAGAATGGAAGTCATTTTTAAGGATTCAGCCATTGTCTCATATATGTGCGCGTCGGTTTTGCCCACATGATGAGAGTAAGGCGTGGTGTCGTCTAAAAATATTCAAATCTCAGTCACAATGACACCAGGAGAGTCATTTATCAAAATCAGGAACAGTAGTAGTCCAAAGATGGACCCCTGAGGTACACCAACATTTATGTCATGTTGCTTAGATAAACGGCCATCGAGGACAACTGAGATCTTTCTTTTTGGGGGGGAATATTTAATTATATTAAATATTTGCCCAGTAATACCATATGAGTGCAGTTTTAGGAGAAGCCTTTCATGACAGACCTTGTCAAAGACCTTGGATATATAAAGCGCTACAGTCCTAGCTTCACCTGCCTTGTCCAGTATATGATACATGCGTTCAGAGATGTCCGTAAGGATATCTGTGGTAGATCGTGCTTGTCTAAATCGGTATTGATGGTCAGAAAATAATAGCATTAACTAGGTGCCGGACTATCGCTAGATTGATTAATTATTCAAATATTTTATCACAGATCGGGAGTAGATGGATTGGACGGCAGTTTAGAGGATCAGTTCTATCTACAGAATTCTTGAAGACTGGTAACACAGAGGCTATTTTCCAATTATAAGAGAAACAAGATTCATTAAGGCATTTGTTGTATAGTTTGGAGAGGACAGCAAAGCATTTCTTTATGACTATTACTTGTATAAGATCCAGCCCACAGGTTTTTAAGGTATCAAGTTTTTTTATGATGTCTCTGACATGAGATGGAGTGATAACAGGTTCTTAAGCCTGGCTTCATTCCACAATGAGCATTTAGGAAGGAGTGGTTTACTGAGTCCAAAGTGGAGTAGAAGGCTAAACGCTAGGCAAGTAGTTCAGCTTCATCAGTTACCGTGAAAACAACATCCTTGTGATTTGATAGCGGAGGAATTGTCGATTG
Organism: Sepiola atlantica; assembly: GCA_963556195.1. Lineage (NCBI taxonomy): Eukaryota > Metazoa > Mollusca > Cephalopoda > Sepiida > Sepiolidae > Sepiola > Sepiola atlantica. Next base: position 38,206,751 of record OY744518.1, read on the forward strand.
CCCATTGTTCAGAACACTATTGTAGATTTTCCAGTAATCACGAGTACCTAGTTTCTGTGACTGAATGCGTGTTTTGGTTATTTCTGTTTACCTTCACTTTGCTTTATCAATCACTACTATGCACTTATTTCTTGCCTCTATAAATTTCTGTTTATTCGCAATTGACTTATGGCAGCCGAATGTTCCGAATGCCTTCTGCCTCTCAGCAATAGCAGCTGCACATTCTGAGCTGAATTATTGAGGAGAGTGGGGTTTGCTGAAGAATTGAAGCGTGAAGGCATAAGCATCAATGCCTCCTTTAACCCATTCGGTTAGCTTATATGCACACTGATCAGCAGGGAGTGATAAGGTTTCACTTCATGGAGCGTCGCTGATGTGATCCCAGAGGGATTTAAAATAAACATTCAGCGTTTAGACGAGTTTTCAAGGTGATAAATACCATTACCAAAACATGATCATATTTCCCGAGCGGGCTATGGGAACTTGCCACACAAGCCTCAGGTATTGAAATCAAGAACATGTCGAGAAGTGAGGCTTTCTGGTCAACACGAGAAGGAAGGCGGGTTGGAAAAGTGACAGTCTGTGAGAGGTCATGAGCTGAGGAGAAATTAAGCGTAGAGTTCCCAGCTGCATCAGTAACGCTTGAGAATTCCAACCAGTCACGGTGGAGTGCATTAAAATTCCCAAATACATGTTTTGGGTATGCGAGTCCAGTGAGATTGCTTTATTTAAGCTTTAAGAGATAGCCAAGTAGAGTACAGTAAGATGCTTTTTGTCGGGTGTCTATTTTTTTTATTTTTGTATTTTGTAAATTCATGTTTGTTTTGAGATAGAGTGGGGAGGGAAAATGTGGTGCTTGTTTGGGACCAATAAGCTCACACAACCAGCCCATTAGTCGTGACTTGGTCCATGGGGGTTGTGGCTTCAGGCAAGCCCACTGTGGATTACTGTATGGTCCCTATCCATGTGTGACATGACACGTATAGTAAGCCACGATATTATGCAACTGGTGATGAAGCACCCGTTCTTAGCGCGACCTAAGTGTTAGGGCTCCTAACTATCAATCGGAAACAGAAACCAGAAAAGCTGTCTTACCTTTACGCTCAACCTGTCAAACAAGAGCGACGCAGACTAATCATGTAGGACTTAGTGACGAAAAAAACCTTCCCCAAGTTGCCCATATGGAGAGAAAGAGCGACGGCGTTCATTGCTCTAGTCAGGAGACAAGGCCAAGCACTATGCGTTTTTAGAGGCGTCTCAGTGCTTGTACCTCTACGGCTGGCTAATAGACGAAGGAGTGCGAAGGCCGGGCGATAGGCAGAGCCAATCTACTCCTAAAAGTTTACTCATATGCAATGGAACAACTACTAAAACAGAGAGGTGTCATATCACAGGCAGCATATAGCGTAGTTAGTAATCGAATTGCAACAGGTGCATATCATTCAAAAGTCAAATTTATTCACACAAAAAATAGTTTTCGGTGTGTTGTCATTCTATATGATTTCTTAGCTTTAATCTGCCCGTTTTAATATATAAAAATGTACAAATTAAAACTCTGCGCCTAAAGTATTATAAAATAGGTACTGTATGAATAATGAATAGATACATAAATAATAAATATAACGTATTGAAAGCTTTTGCTGACGTTTAACAGAGTATTCGATCGTCATTCGATCGTCATAAATTCAGGAATTCAAGCACACACACACACACACACCCATATATATATATATATATATATATATATATATATATATATATATATATATATATATATAGAGAGAGAGAGAGAGAGAGAGAGAGAGAGAGAAAGAGAGAGATAGGTAGATAGATAAAATGATATAATATATTTCATACATTAAGTAAAATGATATATAACACACCTGATGTAATATGATATATAACGTATATATAGTTTCAATATTTACTTCAATAGTGACCAATATGTGAGTAGAGTTTACAATATGTATGGAAATATATTTACAGCATTACTGTTTATTCTAAGGGGAAGTCATCACGATAATTGCCTGAGGATTCCCACAACGATAAAGACATGAACATTTTCGTTTAGATTAGTTGCCATGGATATATATATATATATATATATATATATATATATATATATATATATATATATATATATATATATATATATATATATATATAAAAATATAAAAAGATGCTATGAGAATTATAGCGAGGGAAAGGGGTAAAAAAAAGCAAAAAAGTTCAATCAAATAGAAACAATCTTGACTCGTCCAATCTTGACTTCTATTCAAAAATATGTGTTTCCCCCACATCATAATAATTCCATTATGTATTTATTTAAATGTAGTTGCAGTATGTACTACGTCGGGATAACGTCACAGAGATTGGACATCCGAGTCAAGCAACACGTGCCCACAAAAATTCGCAATGGAAATTATTTACCAACTGACGATTTGAATAATACTTATGGTTCGTCGATAGGTCAACATCTCATAAATAATCGCACCTGTGCCTCAAAATTCAGTGTCGACTTATTCTCCATTCTTAGTAAGTCGCACTCCCCTTATCATCTCAAGATCTTAGAAACAATTTATATTAAGTCCCTGAGACCTTCTCTTTGCAAACAAAGAGAAAATCTCCTCGGGCTTAATGTTGTTTCTATTTGATTGAACTTTCTTTTTTTCTTTCTTTTTTTTTTACCCCTTTCCCTCGCTATAATTCTCATAGCATCTTTTTATATTTTTTATACATTACCTCGATATTTGGCTCTGTTGAGCTAGGTACGAAACCGGTCAGCTTCCCTTTCATCTTTTTAATTTCTTAAATTCATTATGCATAATAAAGATTGTCTCTTCAATGCCATTTTAAAGTTTTATACGACAAATAAAATATTTAAATATATATATATATATATGTATATATATATATATATATATATATATATATATATATATATATATATACCATTATACTACTAAACATTAATGTGTGAGTCACTGGTTATAAGTATATTTAGTGAGCACAGCTGAAGTACATATCGAAAACAAACTTATATATATATATATATATATATACATATATATATATATATATATATATATATATATATATATATATATAGTACCGCTAGATATGAAGAAACAAAAATAAAACCTTGCTAATCTCAAATAAATTATATTTTAATATTTGTGAAAATTATATAGTTGGACTTTTATAGTACTATATATATATATATATATGTATATAACAGAATAATAAAACTATCTATGTATATATATATATATATACATATATATATAGCAAAAAACATTTATATATTATGTGTATATATATATATATATATATATATATATATATATATATATATGTATATATATATATATAGAGAGAGAGGGAGAGAGAGAGCTTGAAAAGTCACACAGTGAAGCGTTGGTGAAAAAGGAGAACATTTTGAAAAAAAATATTTAAAAAATCTGGACAACGAAATGTATTTGTTTTTTAAAATAAATCATATATTTACATTAAATACTTGAGTACTTTCGCTGATATACACCCTTGTCAAAAGTATAAGCATATTTTTTATCTTCTTTTTTTGTTTAATCCTCCTTGATTGAGACATATTTATCGCAGTCAAGTTGAAATTCGTCCTGATGTTATCCACGATTAATGTTGATATGCCGCTGTGTGTAGCACGCGGTTACGTAAATAAGGTAGATTGAAAAGTCACACATGAGAGCGTTGGTAAAATGGCAATTATAAAGAATATATATATATATATATATATATATATATATATATATATATATATATTAAAATTAGCTTATTCCTCAAGATTCTTCATATCGTGTTTAGTCTATCTGTAAGCTCTGCAAAATTAACTATTAACCATTTATCACATCTGCAATTTCATTGTTAAGGTGTTTCGTCTTCGTAATACGGTATTACCCTCAACAGCCATTTATTCCAACTAGATCGTCTGGTTTCATGTGATAAAATACAATCAAAAAAGTAATTTTAAGTGTACATGTTTGTTGCGGTAAAAGTTTCCACTTTACATATTTTCAAATGAATTCTTCCTAAATCGTATTCTGGCGTTCCGTTTTAACACTAACACCTCGTGTGTATATTCTTACACCTTTGATATCTCTTTAATAGACTTTGAGTGTTACAATAGTGAATAAATGAATGTGTGTAGGAGTGTATGTGAGAGCTTAGTAGAAAGGAACCCTAGAAGAGTGCTCAATTATTAAGAAAACATCAAATATAAGAGCGTAGAAATAACGAATTAGTAAACAATTAATAAAAATACAAATAACGTTTCGGATTGGAATATCGTTGAAAAGGTACACAACGCGCAAGCCGCCATTTTCCAAGGAGTAACACATAAACAAAGTCTGAAGAGAGTCCGACATAGGGGACCAACTTAAGTCCCTTTTGTGTCGATCTGAAACCGACTGTACCAATGCTGTTCAGATCTTCTGTAATATATATATATATATATATATATATATATATATATATATATATATATATATATATATATATATATATATATAAATATATATATATATAACTTTCTTGTTAATGATTATACTAATTTAATGGGTTTTTGTTATGTTTTGTTGACAACTAACCTTCACACTAAGGAACTTTATAAGAAGCAGGTCAACACCAGCTAGAACAAAATAAACGTTGGATGTTATCGACTGGAAACAAGGCGGACACATTTGTCATTTCAACTCTTAGGTACTAACATCAAACCACTCGTGTCAGATTCGTACGAAAGATTACACAACTACTTCTTTTATCTATCAATATATAATTCACGTAATTACATCATAAATTATTGCTTCTTTCTCTTTCATAATTTTGTGGCGTCATAAAATATGCACGAGATCTACAATCACGTCATCAAGTGTGCACAACTCATGTTGTGACCTCATTCAACATAAAAAGTTAACAAACATGATACAAACTCATTTTGTTACATCATCCATTGTGCCCGGATAGTACAAAGTAAGTGAGAAAGATAGAAATACATACCCACAAACTTAATATATATGCGTTGTTTCTAGACGGTGTGTCTAGATAACACTCATAAATAATCTCTTCTTCGCCTCGCTCCCTGATTTTACGACGTCATCCACGATGTAGGGTTATCCAAGGCACCCTGTATTTAGGGTTTACGTCATCCATTATTGAGGTCATTAATTGAGCCAAGTTATCCCCGTAACTTTTTTTTTATTGATGTCGTCACAAATAGCTAACGTTATAATATGTGCAAATAACACATAAACAAACAAACAAAATCTGCAGTGTGTTTAGTATATATATATATATAGTTTTCAGGTTCGATTATTTTCGATAGGATTCCGAATCAGAGAGCTCTATGTCCGTTCAAACAGAACATGAATACGTTATGAGGTTTAAAAAGACTAAATATACATTCGGATTGTACACATTATAAGTTATTTCGACCTTAACTAGGTCTCCTCGGATGTGTTTCCAATCACGATTCAAATCGTGATTGGAAACACATCCGAGGAGACCTAGTTAAGGTCGAAATAACTTATAATGTGTACAATCCGAATGTATATTTAGTCTTTTTAAACCTCATAACGTATATATATATATATATATATATATATATATATGTGTGTGTGTGTGTGTGTATGTGTATATATATATGTGTGTATATATTTCTACAAATAAATATTCATAGAAACATATTCCATGATTTAAATTAATAAAGTAATAAATATGCGAATATAAATAAATAGATAAATAGATAAATAATATATATAAAAAATAAATTGAATAAATATATCAATAAATAAATAAAAGTAATGAATACACAAATAAAACATATAATAGACTAAAGCAAACCCCTTTAATTTCTTCTAAATCTCTCTCTCGTCTTACCATAACCTACAAGAAATGTATTTAAAAGAATGTTCAAGTCGTCTTAAAAATTAATGAAGAACTACTCATGTTTATCGCCCACGAAGGCCGAAAACCCTCGAATGAAACTGGAAAGCCTGCTCGACACATCGAGAATACAACTAAAAAAATTTAAAAGCGCAAAAATTCCGTGTCATTAAAAAACGCTGTTTTAAATATATATATATATATATATATATATATATATATATATATATATATATAATGTGAAGTTCCGATAACGTTCGTCGAACACCTCTCTCTGTCTTCTATATGTGTCCGCTTCCAGATACATATAGATCTTAATTTCCCTTAATCACTTTTGGCGGTGCCCGAGTGGATATAGCGACTGCTTGTAGAGTTTAGGCAGACTCTATGAACCCCGATCACAGTTAAATCTTTACTTTCCTGCACTGATGAGAGAAATACGTTTAGAACGCTAGCGTGTGTCTGTGTAAATAATTTATTATTTATTTATATATATATATATATATATATATATATATATATATATATATATATATAAACAATGGAAAATGACCTAACCACTGCATGTGAAAACTGCCCTTTGAATGACTGCTTTTTACATGTGTTTCAGTTTCTTTTGTTCTTTTGAGGAATCTTGTATACACTTAATGTAAAATACAAATGTGCTATTATCGTGCATTGTATCGCAGAGAAAACTCTCGTTAATAATGATGACTGTTTTAACATAACTTATTTTCCTATGATATGAAAAAAACAGCAATAATAAACATATTGATACGAACGCTTATATATGCGCTTTTGGACGCAATAATTAAGGACTGCTTCTGGTTTCAACATGTGCTTGAACCAACTAGGGGCAGAGGATCTAATAACCCATCATTGCTGGATCTAGTGCTGACAAACTGAAGACGGAATGATATCAAATATGCAAATAGGCGCTCCACTGGGAAAAAGTGATCATTCAGTGATAACATTTGACTTTAATGTATATGTGGAAAATGATCATGAAAACACAAGATACAAATATGAAAAGGGAGATTACAATACTATGAGGGAGATTCTAAGCATGGACTGGGCAAATGTGTTAGCAACAAAAGACATTGAAACACAATGGAGTATTTTGAAGGCAAAGATATACGCAGCAGTGGAAACTTGTGTACCAAGGGTAGTAAAAAAATGCAATGGAAAAAAAGAGAAATAAAGGATCGTTGACAGTTACAGTAACATTGAAAAGTGTTTTGAATAGAAAAGAACGGTTATGGCACAAATTTAAACACTTTGGAAAGAATAAAGATAAAGAACAGTATAATCGCATCCGAAATAAAGTACGGTATTTCACTAGAAAAGCCATAATATCATAGGAAAATACATTGTTATGGGCATTCAGTCAAATCAGAAGAAATTTTGGACATATGTTCAGTCGAAATTTAAGACTAAAACATCAATTCCAGACTTATATGCTGATAATGATAAATCTAAAGTATCAGATGGCGATCGTGAAAAAGCAGATATACTAACAGAGTTCTTCGCTTCCGTATTCACGGTGGATGGAGATAAAGAATTCCCGTCTCTGGATTACAAAGCTATTGAACGTACATATTACGCAAGCAGTATAGTAATAACTCCAGATACTGTAAAAGAAAAATTAGACAAGCTCAAAATAGACAACTCACCTGGACCTGATAACAATAGCCCAATAATATTGAAAGAACTGAGTACTGTACTAAGCATACCTCTATCGATAATATTTAACAAATCTCTGTCTGAAGCTAAACTTCCGACTGAGTGGAAATCTGCTAAAGTCACTGCTATACATGAGAAAGGGGACAAGAAAAATCCTAATAATTATTGGCGGGTGAGTCCTACATGTATAATATGCAAGGTATTGGAGTCAATGGTTCGTGACCAGATGATAACACATATGACAGTAAATTACCTATTTACAGATAAGCAATTTGGATTCATACCAAGGAGATCAACTGTGTTACAGCTACTGACTGTACTTGATATGTGGACCGATTCTATAGATGCTGGATATTGCATACACACATCATATTGTGATTTTATGAAGGCGTTTGACAAAGTGAGTCACCGCCTGTTAATACATGAGTTAAAAATGTATTGATTGGGCCCATTATACATCAATTGGATTAAGGCATTTCTCTCAGACAGAAAACAGACAGTGGTAGTGAACAACAAGAGCTCTGCGGTCATAGATGTGACCAGTGGTATCCCTCAAGGATCCGTTTTGGGTCCTCTTTTGTTGTTGTAAAGATAAACGACCTCCCTGAGTCTATGAAGAATGACAGTGAAACTTTTTTATATGCTGACGATACCAAGTTATTTCGTGAAATAAATCAGAGACTATGAAGATTGTAATAAACTACAGGAAGATATCCATTGCATGTATGATTGGTCTGAAAAGTGGCAGTTAAAATTCCATCCAGAAAAATATACACTGAATGATTTTCTACTACCCATGGATTATACGAACTTGGAAAAAGACATTTGTGTTGTAATAGCCAATAGGCTAAATTTCGAAGAACCCATGGAAGAGAAAGTAAACAAAGCCAACAAAATGCTCGGTTTAATCCGAAGATGTTTTGAATACCTCGATCGAAGTTCATTGGTTATATTGTTTAAAGCGCTTGTGAGGCCTCATATTGAATATGCTAATAAAGTGTGGGCACCATATAAAAACAAACACATTGAAATGATAGAAAATGTACAAAGGCGAGCTACTAAACTTGTTCCAGGACTGTACGATCAGAGTTATTAAGAAAAGTTGAAAGCTCTGAAATTTCCAAATTTGGCCTATAGAAGAATACGTGCGGATATGATTGAGTGCTATAAATTGCTCTCTGGAAAATACGATTTCAATGCAGATAAACTGTTGACTAGAAAAAATACAAGAGTGGGAAACAGAGGACACAGTCAGATGCTTTACATGAAACAGGCACGTTTGAACCTGAAAAAATATTCATTCAGCTATCGCTGTGTTGATTTGTAGAATAGATTGCCATCAAGTGTAATTGAAGCCGAAACTGTAAAGATATTTGAGAAGCGGTTGGATAAGTTTTAGATTGACAAAGAAATCAAATTCAACTATAAAGCTGCTGTCGTCACTAGACGCATACAAAGATGAAGACAAGAAGCTGGTGCCATAGGACGACTCATGTCCTTCTACCAGAATTAATCTATGTTTCTACGTTTCTATAATATCATTTTCAGAAACATTGCCATATATTAGGAAGTAACATTTGATAAGCAACTCAGAAACGGCAATTTTCAGATTACCCAAAGATACAACTAGTTTATGATATCATGGATGTATATCTCACAGAAAGTAAATGTTTAACGTTTAGTAATGTGTAATTTTATTTGTCTGTCATTCATTCTTCTCTGTCAATTGTTATTTTTTCTAAACTTTGAAAACAACCTTCGCAAAGGCGCTTGATCCGTTCCGACTACAATATATGTCCTAAAAGTAATACGAAGTATATATATATATATATATATATATATATATATATATATATTATGTACATATAGTTATATATATACATAGATATATGTATATATATAAATATACATAAACCACTCATGGATAAGCAAATATAATATATATATATATATATATATATATATATATATATTTTAGAGGAAGAATTATTAAAATCAATGAAACAGACGAGTGGGGGAGAAAAAAAAGGAAAATTGTTAAAATTACCTTAAGGCATTGTCGTCTGACCCTCTGAGAGGAAACGTCAGAATGGTAAATTAAAAACTAAAAGTCGAATGAGAAATGAAGGGGAAAAAAATAAAACTTATTTCAGTTGGAGGAAACGATTGAGAAGGGAAAAAAAAAAAAAAAAGTAAATCTCTCAACGTTATGGTGGCTTTGAATCATTAAAGATCTCCAACTGATGTTTCAAAATCTTTTGTCTACACAGACTAGGTCGATAGTTGTTAATGACTAACGCCTCAAGAATATTGAGATGGTAGTTCGACCTGGCACTGTGTAAAACAGAAAACCACCCATCGGAATACCTGTCAGAACAACTATTTGTACTAACGAGGTGATTACCGATGGCTGATTCCTGTGCCTGGAAGTTCCCGGATGATCTCGAAACCTTGTGTAGGCGAATATCACGTGGTATGTGTTGGGATATTCTAAATTCTAATCTTTGGGATGTCTTGCCAACGTAGTCAGCTCCACACTGACACATGAATTTATAAACTACAGAATTCTTTTGAATGGCTGGCAAAACATCCTTACGAAAAGAAGAGAAAAAGGTTCGAGTCGTGTAAACTACCCTCAACATGGTTGCCGGAAAACAACGTTGAGTAGAAGAAGAAATCCTTTTAACAATGTCAAGGCCGTCAGAACCCAACCAAGGGAGTTTCAAATAAATAGGGCAACGTGACGGGCCAATAAATTTACCACCATTAAATAAAGCAACTTTACGTGCAATGGTGCCTTTTATAGTATTGATGGGATATCCATTGGCAAGAAAAATATTAGTAATCTCACCAAGTTCTGCATCGAGTCGTGTTGGTGAACAAATCATAAGAGCTCGATGAGTGAGAGTACCAATAAGATTTATTTTTCTTGCTCTTGGGGCGAAGGAAAACCAATTTAGATAAAGGCCTGTAAATGTTGGTTTTCTATAGACACAGGTTTCAAATGATAAACCCGATTTAGACACTAAAACATCGAGGAATGGTAAGGAACCACAATCCTCGACTTCCATAGTGAATTGCAACGATGGATGCAAGTCACAAAGAAGAAGAAGAAACTGTTCAGCATCACTCCGAGAGGGAAAACAAGCAAAAGTGTCATCAACGTAACGTGTGTAGATAGCCGGCTTGGTCACTTTGGAAAATAATTGGTTTTCCAAAAATCCAACGAAGATGTTGGCTAACGATGGACCAAGAGGGCTGCCCATGGATATACCATCAATTTGCCGATACATTATATTATTGAAACTGAAGGAAACTGATTTAGTAGCAAGTTCCATCAGTTCAACAAAAATTCGTTCAGGAAACTGTGGAGACTTTAAGGGGCCGCGGTAAAGATAATCTGCACATATACAAATGGTTTCATCCAAAGGTACATTGGTAAACAGACTACTAATGTCAAAGGAAGCCAAGAACTCGGTGTCCTTTGAGAGAGATAATTTGTGTATAGAAGACACAAATTGGAAGGAATCAGAGATACAATAGTCCGAATAAAAAGTAAGTACGGGCTTAAGAATATCAACTAACCATTTACCAAGTGCATGTTGTGCAGAACCCAACATTGATAGAATAGGCCATAAAGGAACGTTAGGTTTATGAACCTTGGGTAAGCCGTACATTCTAGGCCTTTGAGAGCCGATAGGTCGTATTCCTTCATATATCTCTTTAGAAATAAACTTGCTTTTATAAAGTTGAAGAAGCCTTTTCTGGATTTTTATTTCCATACGAAAAGTGTCATCGTGGCTTAAACCACCCATCTTGAAAAATTTATTTTTATCATCCAAAATGTTACACATTTTGGAGATATAATCTACTTGGTTCAGGATTACAACGCCTGAACCTTTGTCTGGACGAGTGATATAAATATCAGAGTTCGACTTAAGTAATTTCGCAGTTTCAAAATTATTTTTCTGCCAAATACAATCGCTAGATTTAGTACGTATAGCAGAAAACCTCCGACCTAATTCACCCAACTGGATTTTAACGCTAGTTAATTCATCAGTGGAAATAGGCGAGTGTCTTTTTAGTTGAGAATATAATAGTTCAATCTCACTAAATATGTCGATTTTATCTACGCGGAGGGGAGGAATGCAAAATTCTAAGCCGGCAGACAAGACAAATTTTTCAGTATTAGATAGAGCATAAGACGAATAATTAAATATATGTTTATCCGAATATGCTCTAGTGCCGAACTTCTTGGTAATCAAATTCTGCAAATATTTATTATATGAAGAATTGGTTTTGTTGAGGGTGAAAATATCGCCATTAGACAGAAACTTTGAAAAGCGAAGTTTGTCAAAGAAAGAAAATTCCTTCCAAACCATAGCCCAAAGTATAAGATATTTACTTCGTAACGAATTATAAGAATCGGAGTTAAATAGGATTTCGTCTTGTAAAAATACACGTTGAACTGCCAACGAATTTCTACATTTAGTTTTAGAAATTCGGTGACAGATATAACCGAGGGCCACATGATTTAAGCGGCAAGATTTGAGAAAATTTATCCTACACCTCAAAACGATTAATTTATTTTTAATGCGTATGACGTTATTTAACGTTTTGATGAATTGGGGGTTGTACCGACCTCGAAAATATGTAAGTAAATTTCGTGTACAACAGAATGGTAGGATTAATTTTAGAGGAAGCATTATTAAAATCAATGAAACAGACGAGTAGGGGGAAAAAAAAAAAAAAGGAAAATTGTTAAAATTACCTTAAGGCCTTGTCGTCTGACCCTCTGAGAGGAAACGTCAGAATGGTGAATTAAAAACTAAAAGTCGAATGAGAAATGAAGGGGGAAAAAAAAAACTTATTTCAGTTGGAGGAAACGATTGAGAAGGGAAAAAAAAAAAAAAAAAAGTAAATCTCAAAGGACACCGAGTTCTTGGCTTCCTTTGACATAAGTAGTCTGTTTACCAATGTACCTTTGGATGAAACCATTGGTATATGTGCAGATTATCTTTACTGCGGCCCCTTAAAGTCTCCACAGTTTCCTGAACGAATTTTTGTTGAACTGATGGAACTTGCTACTAAATCAGTTTCCTTCAGTTTCAATAATATAATGTATCGGCAAATTGATGGTATATCCATGGGCAGCCCTCTTGGTCCATCGTTAGCCAACATCTTCGTTGGATTTTTGGAAAACCAATTATTTTCCAAAGTGACCAAGCCGGCTTTCTACACACGTTACGTTGATGACACTTTTGCTTGTTTTCCCTCTCGGAGTGATGCTGAACAGTTTCTTCTTCTTTGTGACTTGCATCCATCGTTGCAATTCACTATGGAAGTCGAGGATTGTGGTTCCTTACCATTCCTCGATGTTTTAGTGTCTAAATCGGGTTTATCATTTGAAACCTGTGTCTATAGAAAACCAACATTTACAGGCCTTTATCTAAATTGGTTTTCCTTCGCCCCAAGAGCAAGAAAAATAAATCTTATTGGTACTCTCACTCATCGAGCTCTTATGATTTGTTCACCAACACGACTCGATGCAGAACTTGGTGAGATTACTAATATTTTTCTTGCCAATGGATATCCCATCAATACTATAAAAGGCACCATTGCACGTAAAGTTGCTTTATTTAATGGTGGTAAATTTATTGGCCCGTCACGTTGCCCTATTTATTTGAAACTCCCTTGGTTGGGTTCTGACGGCCTTGACATTGTTAAAAGGATTTCTTCTTCTACTCAACGTTGTTTTCCGGCAACCATGTTGAGGGTAGTTTACACGACTCGAACCTTTTTCTCTTCTTTTCGTAAGGATGTTTTGCCAGCCATTCAAAAGAATTCTGTAGTTTATAAATTCATGTGTCAGTGTGGAGCTGACTACGTTGGCAAGACATCCCAAAGATTAGAATTTAGAATATCCCAACACATACCACGTGATATTCGCCTACACAAGGTTTCGAGATCATCCGGGAACTTCCAGGCACAGGAATCAGCCATCGGTAATCACCTCGTTAGTACAAATAGTTGTTCTGACAGGTATTCCGATGGGTGGTTTTCTGTTTTACACAGTGCCAGGTCGAACTACCATCTCAATATTCTTGAGGCGTTAGTCATTAACAACTATCGACCTAGCCTGTGTAGACAAAAGATTTTGAAACATCAGTTGGAGATCTTTAATGATTCAAAGCCACCATAACGTTGAGAGATTTACTTTTCTTTTTTTTTTTTTCCCTTCTCAATCGTTTCCTCCAACTGAAATAAGTTTTTTTTTTTTTTTTTTCCCCTTCATTTCTCATTCGACTTTTAGTTTTTAATTTACCATTCTGACGTTTCCTCTCAGAGGGTCAGACGACAAGGCCTTAAGGTAATTTTAACAATTTTCCTTCCCCCCCCCACTCGTTCTGTTTCATTGATTTTAATAATGCTTCCTCTAAAATTAATCCTACCATTCTGTTGTACACGAAATTTACTTATATATATATATATATATATATATATATATATATATATATATATATATGTATATTATCTATATATATACATATGTATATATATATTAGCAAATAAAATAAAACGAAATAAAAATGAAATATATTTACGGTAGTTATTGTCTTGGTGAAATTACTTTTATCAGTAAATAGATATTTTTTTCTAAAGGTAGATAATACATATAAGACTTTATTAAGTAACTTTCCTTCTACCGCAGCGTAAACACATTTTTAAAAGATATAACCTGAACTCGATGGCTTAATTTAGACAGACGCATATATATTACGTTTTCCTTAATGTTTACTAAAGTCATCAACACTAATTATAAGAAAAATAGATTTAAACGAAAAAAAAAAACACAGATGTTTCAGATAAAAAAAAATCTGCCAGAATGCATTCAACAGTCTGTTTGAGTTCGATCGGGGACATAATTTTTCTGGTTTTCATTTATTTTTCTTTAATGGCTTGTTTGTAATAGGAATTGTTGTTTCTTTCATTAAAAATCACCATCAAGTGTTAATTTGCCGTTAGTAATAGTACGTTTATAGAAAATAACTACATGTTTACATCATGTGTTATATATGTGTAATGTTACACGTGCAATATTAGTAAAATACTTAATCGTTTAGTGATTACAAAAAATATCTTCAAAGAACAGTAAGCCATCCATAAGACACGTTTCATTTGTCGTTTTTTGCAACAAAATGAGATTTAACTCTCACTCTCTTTCTCTTGCTTTCATTTTTATTTTTCTCTGACTTAGTTCCGCCTGTGCAGTCGCGCATGCGTAATGAAGTACACTTTCTCTCCAGGGTCCTTTTTTACGAGAGACCTTGATGAAAAACGGAGGGGAGTTTTCGCTTTAGTCGTTGGTCACAAATAAAACAAAAATCTCACTACATTAAAGGACATTTGGTAGGATAAAGTGAAGTCCTTTATAGCAAACACCTGCCTTGGAAAATGTTCCGGTTGGTTTGTTCAACCGGAAAAACTATTGGCCCGATAATTTATAAAGACACTTACGAAACCAATTACCCGTGTGTGATGAGAGACTTGGCATTAGCTAAATGAGAAAATATAGATACTTGCATGCAGTATGCGAATACACCAATAGCAGCATTCAGACTTTATATATATATATATATATATATATATATATATATATATATATATATATATATATATATATATATATATATATATATATATATTCCGTCTTCCTCTATATATCTAAAAGTAAAAGTAATTAGTCGATCATAGCTGAGTACTACTCGAAAGCTCCCTTCTACATAGCTACTACACGGAGATGTAGGGAAGGGCAACATCCTTTTCCCAGGAGTATTCAACTTAACACTTCATCCCAATTTTATAATAACTTTTTAAGCTAGGATATTACGACTTCTTTTATTACTTATTAGATGGCCTATACACAATAATATATATATATATATATATATATATATATATATATATATACTTATACATATATGTATATATATATATATACATATACACATATATGTATATATATACACACATATATATATATATATATATATATGTATATATATAAATATATGTATATGTTTATATATATATATATATATATATATATATATATATATATATATATATATATATAATTCAGGTAAAACATCCACAGCGTAGTAATCAAAATAATTTCAACCGGGTTTATAAAAAAGTGCTCAATATCAAATATAACTTTTATATATGATTATTTGTATTTACTCAGACATGTAGAAAATCTGCGACACTGGCATGTCGATGTTATCGATCAACAGTTATGAGATCTCATCAGGGAGAGTTGGAATCGGATTTTAACCTTAGATCATATTTGGAGAGAAATCTCCAGCAAGGTGTTATGGTCTGGTAGTATTACATCAGACAAAAGAAAATGATATAAAGGATTCGATCACGGGTACATGGCTGTCTTTTATGCACGTACACATTATTAAATATATATATAGAGAGGGAGCGATAGAGAGAAAGATATATACAGAGAGAGACATGTATATTTATATATATATATATATATATATGTGTGTATACACACAAACAGCCACACACATATATATATATATTTATATATATATATATATATATTTCTACACACACACACACACACACACACATATATATATATATATACATATATATATATATATATATATATATATATATATATATATATATATATATATATATATATATATGTGTGTGTGTGTGTGTGTGTGTGTGTGTGTGTGTGCAAAGATAGATATATATGTATTACAAATTTCAGGAGCGCAAGCTTGTATTAAAAAAAAATCAATATAATCTGGCATAGATAAAGAAATGAAATTAGAGGTTCTGATTCCAAATCGTAGGTTCATTTTACTCTGAGATGAACCGTTTAACTGTGATGGCGTGACACACTTACAACCAACTTTAATTATATATATATATATTTATATATATATATATATATATATATATATATATATATTAATTTTATGTTTGTTAGTATGTTCTCAGAATACCAGGAGTCTCTTTTTAGGCAAACACTAGACTTCTATATGAGATCCATAGATATCCGAGTGCCCAATTAAGATTATTCTTCATCTCTTAAACGTTGACTTAGTAAAACACTAATTTTCTTCTCTCGCCATTAAATTGTGTTATGCTTTATTTTTATAATGGCCTTTTCTGAATTTTTTGGGATTCCAGGACAAGTATTCATCTGGTCTGTTGGAGTATACAGGTACGTGTTGTTACCTGATGTAACATCCTTAGGATAAAGTGCACACTTTATTGTATGAGCCAGTGTATAGCCGTGGATCTTACTTGGGCTTCGAATACTTTGATAATCTTAATGTTTTGTCAGTGTTTACTCGTGAGGTGAAGTATCTTCATGTCAAGTTATCCTGACAAACTCTTGTACAGAGAGAGCGAAGACACTCGGGGGTTGTGTCTATTGTGTCCGTGTGTGTGTAAAATCAGGTTACGATTACATCCAAAACAATAGAATTAATAAATCTTTGACTCACCTTTTTGTTGATTGATCTGGACCCATCGTTCGTTTAAATATCCGGAAGCACGTACATCTATTTCGCATTTCTTTTAAAACCTATTTATTGTATGACACAAAATAGGGTTGCGAGAAAAAATAGTTCACAAAATCTGTTGTCATTTTTAAATATGTAGAACTTAGAAAATATATATTACAGAATTGTATATGTAACAAATCAGGAAAAGAATGACGCCATTTTCTTATCGGCATACTTTTTTTTAATCATCCCTATTAAATTCATACACAAGAATAATGCGACGTAGTAGCTCTCGAACGACATGGTCTTAGTTTAGCAATTCTAGTTTAAAACACATGGTTTCAATTCAAACGTAGTTGAAATGGTGATCTTGGAAAACAACATCATGCACAGAGTGTATATACTTTTAAAAAAAAACATATTTCACCCCAAACAAGACAGGTCTCCACTGTAGACGTAAAGGGTTACTGAGAATTAAAGTGTAGATTTTGGGTGACACCCCAAGTTGGGAGCAGTGCAGCGATGTGTCTGTTTACATTAGTGTTAAACCTCTGCATGTCGGTACTGTTGGGGAAACAGGGAACAGGGAGAGAGTTCCAAGAGCCAGCAGCACGTATCAGATTATTTAAAGCATAATCGTTTACAAACAATAAACTTCCCTCAAATCTTTCGTTGCTTCGCAAGATGCACATTGTTTGTCTGTTATTGAAGCGAAATATTAAGACATTCTTTCGCAAACAAACGAAATATAGCCGACACATATTCAATAATAGAATATTCAACAATTGGAGATCCGCGGTTATCCTCTGAATGGAAAATACTTCTCCTGTATTCATTACATGCTATCCGTTACTTACTTTGTACTGATAATAACGCTGATTTTCAGAAATACTTATCCTTTTTTAGCTTAAATCTTACCGGAACTTCCTTCTATTTTTGGATTTCTAAACCTGGAATTGTGCACCTGCGCTGTTAGTTTCGCCTCAACAATCAATGTTCTTTGCTCCATGAGATGGAGTTTTTTAAGTGTATGTCGGATGGAATCTGGTTTAGTGTATTCATCAGGAACCTGACTCCGGTTTAACTTATTTAAGAGTATGCACTAGTTTATGAAAAAAGACACGGCTCATGCGTGTCTAATGCACAAGATTCCTACTGGAAAATCGAAAGATTACACCAGTGTTTCGTAACGGAAAACCTATTTCGTCATGATATTCTGAATCTTGAGTCAACAACTCCAAAATCAGCATCGCTTTCTGAGATAATCTTTTCAGTAGACTGACGCAATGTTTGACTAACTGACAAATCCGAACGACAAAGATTAATCTACTCACAGGATATTGTAATCTGGATGGCAGCATCTTTCAAATAAAATAAGTTCGAGTATTTTATCAAGATAATTTAATAAATAAATGAAGTTTAAAAAGTTGATTTTCCGATTTTTTCTCTATAAGTATGTACATTTTAATGATTGCAATTGTGCTTCTTTATTCTTTATTCAGTTTGACCTGGTTTGCCATTATCTGACCACGGAAAAGGTCAACGAACGGTCAGTTCCGTTATTTGTCGCTGCTGGTCTTTAGTCGACCCTCGGCTTGCAATTCTACTTGGACTGGCCGTTCGATCTTAGCCAGTCGACTGTCATTTTCTCAGTATGGTTGGATTCGTTCACTGCTGAGTCCTGTTTATTTGATCCTGACTCTAATCAAGTATACGAAATGTCAAATAATCTGTTAAAAGGTGTACACACTCCTTCAAAGTTCGATGCTCACTTAAATTGCTGTGTAGTTCACTTAAAAGTTGCATTATTGTAGCAAATATTATCTTATGGTTACGTAAATATTTGTTTCTGGCCTTCTAAATGAATATAACATCCAAACAGTTATTCATGATTACAGTCATTAAAAATAAAGATTTACACTTTTTAGATTCGAACTCGCGTATGGCAGGTGTTGAAAAATTGAAAATTAAAATATTGAAAAAATACATAAGCTTATAATGCGATTGAAAAAATGTATTCTACAGAATGAAACTTATATTTCAAAATAAAGCAAACATTTTGAGGGGTTATATGCAGATAGTGTATTGCAATATCGAACTTATTGCTTGAATGACCCACACATTTTAATAGGTACTAACTATTACAGGAAATAGATATAACACAGCATTGTTTTATATTTTAATACTAAATGAAATATCTAAAGACAGACATGAGTGTATATTCGACAGTTTAAACACTTCTAAATGTTGAAGTGTCATATATAATTAATTTATTTTAAACTACAAATGAAGAGTAAAGAGTAAAGATTTGTTCATTCTGGGTTATTTTATTTTGTAATTAAATTAATTTTAAAATGAGATTTTTACAAACGTTAGACATGATTAGGAGAGAGGGGTGATGTGAGGTGAGTTTAAATGAGTTGACTTAGGATGGCTAAAGTTAAGTAGAGAAAATGCAATCATTTTAACACTTATACTTTATTTATCCAACACCCGGACAACTTAAGATGCCCCTGCTATTTTCTTATAAATACGCCCCAATAAAAAGTAAAACTTTACACTAAAAACGGTTTACCTCTAATTTTAAGTAAATTTAATCACAAAGAAAACTTATTTTTACATTTGATAATCGATTCTTATCTCCACACAATGAAATAATGCCCGATAACTACCGTTGCGCAAGGTCTATTCTCACAGTGTTTTACGTGGTAACATATTTTGTATTGATTCAACTCCCTTATATATTGGAAGTAGGTATACACGATTCAAGGTTTCATGTTAAAACCCATTTATTATGGATGTTTGCAACCTTCAAGTGGTATCCTCTTTACAAATGCCAGAATAACGGAATTAAGCATGTCAAATTATCACAATTCTGTTTAATAGATGAACAATGAATAACAAAAAGCTACAAATATTTATTTGTTACATTTCATTTTTGGTAACAACATTTTTATTACAAAAACATATTCGATTTATATTGAATTATAATAGAAAGATATATGTGTAATTATCAGAGATACGTTGATGCTAGAAATATACACGAACAAGTGAAGTTGTATTATAACATTATTAATATAGATTATCGCTACTATGTATGTGTCATGCACAAAAGAACAAACGAACAAAAACGCAAGATGACACCTGAGAATATAATATAAGTATGAATAAATATGAATAGAAAGATGTGATATTAGACGTTGACTGTTATATTGAATGTAAGTTAAGCACTCGCTTTGATTTCAAACTTGTCATTTACACAAAGTGTGGCAATGTCGCTGCTAATGGGAATACAGACTTAGTGGATGAATTGACTGATGAAATTTTCAGTATGACGCATAGTTCTTTGTTTAACATTTGTACGCATGCGCCCATGTACATTTCACGTTGGCTGGGCTATGATCCTTTCTGCGTCACATTATGACGGACACTCTCGTGAGATCGCAAAACAAAAAATGCTGAGTGGCAGATTACTGAATACTTTCAAACGATTCGCGTCGATTAATACTATCTTATATATATATATATATATATATATATATATATATATATATATATATATATATATATATGTGTATCTTTTTCTCTGGTCTTCCTTTTTCATTGCCTCTTACCGGTCTCTCTCTCTTCCCCATATATATTTGTTTTCCAGTCGTAGATGGAGATATCTGATCAGGGTTGCATTTTCTAAAGTAAAATGAGGTCTCTAAACACCCGGTAGCGCGAATGTAACGAAATAATAACGTACGCACTATAATTTATTTTACTTTCGAGGCCAACATGATAAATAGTTTTAAATGTTTATCACATATTCAATTACCTAGTGAGCGGATTTCAAATCTTAACGCAAAAAACATGTGTAAAGTCTAGTCACACTGAAACCTGTGATACTGGATGACATCCGTATATAGTTTGACGACATATAAAATTATTCATATATATATATATATATATATATATATATATATATATATATATATATATATATATATATACAAATACACATACACACACATACACACACACACACACACACACACACACATATATATATATATATATGCCCCTTTATATTTGCACTGTCTTAATAGTTAAACACTTTTTAGAGTTAGGACAATGTTGTCACCAGCAAAGTTCCGATCGAGTGTCGAACATGTTAATTTCAATTACTGTATGTGACGATTTCTCGTAGTCGCGTGCGACTAGAAATTAGCCTCGTGATTCTACTCTGAATTTACGAAATGCGTCTTATCCTATACGACCGCTAGCATCGCCAATCCTGCACTGATGGGGGTAGAAAATACGAAATAATATCGTCTGTAAATACAAAAACACTTTTATATAAAAATATTTTACAGTATATGTATGTATATATATATATATATATATATATATATATATATATATATATATATATATACATATATATATATATATATATATATATATATATGTATATATATATACAGTGAATGCTTTTATTCAAACATGTACAAGGTCTGCTACACTGGCATGTCGATGTTATCGATCTACAGCTCTCAAGAGCTAGGGTCTCATCAGGCAGAACATTATTTTTTGATTCAACCTGGTTGCTGAATTCTAGGGAGAATGAAATCAAGCAAAAAAGAAGAGGAGAAAGAAATAAAAGTCATGTGACCGATTTTAAAATATGATTGCCGTTAGAAATTACTATTTTCATGTTTTTATTTTTATCTTTTATATATTTTATATATCCAACGCTGAGCTGGGGTAGAAAGGGGGGGGGGCGAGGAAAAGAAGAAGAGAAGAGAAGGGAAAGGAAGAAAGATACAATTGCTGTTAGAAAAGTTTTATTTACAGCTAGTTAGGGTGGGGGGGGGTGAAAGAAAAAGACAGAGAAAGGGGTGGAGGGGTGTTAGGGGTGGATGTCTATAGCCATTTAGGATTTGTTGCGGGAATGGTTAATGTAAGATTTGAATTAAATTCATATTTATTTTTATTCAGCGCTGGGCTGGATAAAGAGGGGGGGTCGGGGGGAGATGAAACAAGAGCGAAAGAGAAGATGAAGAAAGAGAGGAAGGGGAGGTTTCAAATTTGTTGTGTCTGCTTTCTGTCAATGAAGACATATAACAATTACATGCCACCCAGCTTACGGGGATATTTTAGTTTAACTTATTGATGGATTTATGGCCTTAATGTTAATAAATTATGTTGTTATATTTTGATCAATTGGCATTTAATTTTGATTATTTTGATGGATAGTTAAATGTATTTTAAATAGTATTTATCAGTTAATTAATAAAACATAATGGTAATTGTCTTTATTTTTAGTAAGATTCATATATGGATTAGTGGCAGTAATATTAGTAGATTTAGTTCTAGGTACTAATGAGTTAACATATATTGGGAATTATTCTTGGTAAGGATCGTATATAAGTTTATGACATTGATATTGATGGATTATACTATTATATTTAGTTTTAATTATTTTGGAGTATAAATAAATTTATTTCGATTATAAATAATAGTTAGTGTGAAAATATTAAAAAGATTATTATTAGGGAAATGATGAGGATATGCCTTCAAATTGAAATAACTTCCAACATTAAAATAGTAAACTTCCTAGATGTAACTCTCAACTTAACCAAAGAAACATACGAACCATATAATAAAGAAAACGTTAACCCAATCTATGTACACCCCCTCTCCAACCACCCCAAAACTATCATTAAACACATCCCTAAATCTATCCAACATAGGATAAGCAATAACTCATCAAATGAAACAATCTTTAACAAACATAAAGAATTCTATAATAAAGCACTAAAAACAGCGGATACAAGAATACACAAATTAAATTTACTAAACCTGCAACGACTAATAATAAAAACAATAAAGCAAGAAACAGGAAAATAATATGGTTTACACCCCCTTCAATCAAGCAGTTAAAACCAAACTTGGTAAACAAATTTTAAACCTCATAAACACATATTTCACCCCAAACAATATCTTACATAAAATATTCAACAAAAATACACTTAAACTAAGTTACAGTTGCAGCGAAAATTTAGAAATGATAATTAAAAAACACAATAACAAAATCCTAAACAGCAACCTAAACCCTGAATTAGATAACAATAAAACAACTAAAGTAAAGTCCTGTAACTTCATAAATAAAAATGAATGCCCCTTGCAACAAAATTGTTTAATAACAAAAACAATTTACCAAGCAACAATCTCAACTAAGGAAACTCCAGATATAAAAAAATACTACATAGGTATGGCAGGTAATACTTTCAAAGAAAGATACACCGGCCATAAATATTCATTCAACAACCCAAGCTACCAAAACAGAACATCACTCTCAAATTACCACTGGGAACTAACTAATAAAAATAAATCACCAACTGTAATCTGGAACACTATCAGAAAAACTAGCACCTGTAGCTCATTAAACTCACCATGCTATTTATGCCTCGGCGAAAAACTTGAAATAATTAAATTCACTGACAGAGGAAAACTTTTAAACAAAAAACAGGAAACATCGATAAACTGTAGGCATAACAGATCACATCTCCTCAGTAATTTGTACAACCCCCCTAAATAATACCATTAGAACAAAAAAACCCAATACCCAACAACCCCGCTAAAATTAACACTTATTAACACCTCCAAATCAAGTAACTTTAACCCTCAACTACAAATACAGTACAACCACCCCCCTTTTGAATAAATTCTATAACACGTAAAAGTAAAACTTTTAGATATATATATATAGGTGATTTTTGTGGACATATGAATATGCATATGTATGAAGATATAAAATTTATAACTATTTATGTGTGTATGTGTACGCCTGTATGCGCGTATGTATACGTATACATGTGTGCACATATATCTGTATCTGTGTGTTCGTGTATATGAGTATGGGTTTGGGTGCATATATGAATGTTTGTGTATACATGTGCATATATGTATTTATATGTGTGCACGAGTGCGTGTATGCGCTCAACATCCAGATCACAAAATCCCTCAAAAGTAAACTACATATTACCAAAACCAATTTTTAAATATTTAAATAAGTATATACTGATCACTTTAATCAAAATTATTGGCCCCCACCATTTCTAATCCCCCCTTCATAGACCATAACTTGCGTTAACAACTTTAACTAGAACACCTTACCACTAATATTATAACAGGTGTTAACCCTACCATTAATAATAGGATTACAACGAATAATAAAATTTATTTATCTATACCACTGAAATTAATCGATATATAAATTCCATTAAAAATAAAAGCAATCACCAGTACGTTTTATTAATCCATCACTAACTATTATTTATAATCGAAATACATTTATTTATACTCCAAAATGATTAAAACTAAATATAATAGTATAATCCATCTATATCAATGTCATAAACTTATATACGATCCTTACCAAGAATAATTCCCAATATATTTTAACTCATTAGTACCTAGAACTAAATCTACTAATATTACTGCCACTAATCCATATATGAATCTTACTAAAAATAAAGACAATTACCATTATGTTTTATTAATTAACTGATAAATACTATTTAAAATACATTTAACTATCCATCAAAATAATCAAAATTAAATGCCAATTGATCAAAATATAACGACATAATTTATTAACATTAAGGCCATAAATCCATCAATAAGTTAAACTAAAATATCCCCGTAAGCTGGGTGGCATGTAATTGTTATATGTCTGCATTGACAGGAAGTAGACACAACAAATTTGAAACCTCCCCTCCCTCTCTTTCTTCATCTTCTCTTTCGCTCTTGTTTCATCTCCCCCCGACCCCCCACTTTATCCAGCCCAGCGCTGAATAAAAATAAATATGAATTTAACTCAAATCTTACATTAACCATTCCCGCAACAAATCCTAAATGGCTATAGACATCCACCCCTAACACCCCTCCACCCCTCCACCCCTTTATCTGTCTTTTTCTTCCACCCCCCCCCCCCACCCTAACTAAGCGTTGGATAAAAATAAAAAATAAAAATATAAATAGCTGTAAATTAAACTTTTCTAACAGCAATTGTATCTTTCTTCCTTTCCCTTCTCTTCTCTTCTTCTTTTCCTCGCCCCCCTTTCTACCCCAGCTCAGCGTTGGATATATAAAATATATAAAAGATAAAAATAAAAACATGAAAATAGTAATTTCTAACGGCAATCATATTTTAAAATCGGTCACATGACTTTTATTTCTTTCTCCTCTTCTTTTTTGCTTGACTTCATTCTCCCTGGAATTCAGCAACCAGGTTGAATCAAAAAATAATTTTCTGCCTGATGATACCTCAGCTCTTGAGAGCTGTAGATCGATAACATCGACATGCCAGTGTAGCAGGCCTTGTACATGTTTGAATAAAAGCATTCACAATACAGCTCTATATTTTTTTTATTGAGCACTCTTTTATAAACCCGGTTTGATTCCCTTTGGATTTCTACCCTGTGGATTTTTACCCTACCTGGATTAATATATATATATATATATATATATATATATATATATATATATATATATATATATATATATATATATATATATATATATATATATAATAATGTATATTTCGAAAGTTCAAAACATATTAAATATGATTTCAAATATCTGAAACATACTGCTTGAATCAATACATGATACTTTCCATATATATACGTTTCTAAATATGTGTTCTTATTAATGAAATTATTTTAAGTCCAGATACAGAATGTTAATGATTTTCTTCATCGGTGTATTTCAAAATTTATAAAACTTCAAATACTGAGAACATATCCGTTGAAGGAAAGAAAACAATAAATAAAAACTCATTTATTAATGTTCTTTTTAACTACTTTTTGATTTATATTATTTGACAAGAATCTGTAATCTGTGATTATATCAATATTCTCTACTAGATCGAGATTATTTTGAAAATTAATAGTATGCCAAGATATTGAATTACGAAAACTAAAAATCATTTAGAAAAGATGTCGAAAACGAATGAAAATAATTTAACTGTGTCATCCATACTGAATCAAAATATATATGACGAATAAAACGTAAATTTAAATAATCGAATGTAAAGCTAAATCTACATATACGTCACGCCCCTAACGTCGTATATTTGAGTCATTTATTTGTTTAAATCTCTAGATTACTATCGATTAATAACTACATGTTCAAATTATAGCGTGCTTGCTTTACACGACTTGTTTATTTTTAAAGTGAAGTTATGTGTTCTGTGGTTTATGTAAATTTAACGTGCGTATATATATATATATATATATATATATATATATATATATATATATATATATATATATATATAGTAAGAAACAGGATAATTAAAATATGATTTATACCTAAACAGAAATGTAGAACCTATCCTGAAAAAATTATGATAGATATATGAAACAGAGGAATTATATAAAAACGTAAAATATTAGAATAAAAATTGTAGATATCATATCTATTAAGTCATCAGTTGTTCGAAACCAATGCATTTTATTATTTCTTCTTAAAGCCATGCATTTTCAAAGAATAGTATATTATCGTCACCTTATCTTATTATTGACCTGCTGCTACTAACTAGCATGACGCCTTAAAAGGTAAACCTTTACATATATTTTAACCTTTTTCTGTTTACATTGTATATTTTTTATTTTATATTATATTTATTTTCACGACTTTTTAAATTATGATTTTTGGTAATTTTTTTTTTACCAACTTATATTTTTGTACTCCTCAAAAGTCATTGCTTAATGAAGGAATTATACTATGCTCATTTCGACCCCCTTCTTTTTAACCACTGATGACTTAATAGATATTGTAATTTACAATTTTGTTCTCATCCTTTACTTGTTCATATATATATATATATATATATATATTTTTATTTTTAAATAAAGATTTTAATCAGACATGGACGAGTGGTTTCTGACAAGAAACGGGTTAAATTCCCGATTCCGTCTTCTTCAGCATAGTCTGAAATAGTAAATGATGGAATTTCTTCAAAAAACACTTATAACCGTTATGAAACGCTATGTCCACAGCATTTGGAAATGGAGGGCCGACGAGACGCTTATATCAGAAAAAGCCGTTAAGTAAGAGATTCTATATTAAGAAGTGAAGAACGAGAAGGAAGGAAGAAA
This sequence comes from Sepiola atlantica, assembly GCA_963556195.1. Lineage (NCBI taxonomy): Eukaryota > Metazoa > Mollusca > Cephalopoda > Sepiida > Sepiolidae > Sepiola > Sepiola atlantica. The sequence goes on from OY744518.1 coordinate 38,234,046, forward strand.
GAAAGAATAAAAGAAAAGGGAGAAAGAAAGAAAGAAAGAAAGAAAGAAAGGAGGGCAAAAATAAAATAAAATAAAATAAAATAAAATTTATAATAATAAAATATTATTTTTATATTTATATATATTATTTTTATATGTAGAACATAATTAAGGGTACGCAACTCTAATTAATTAAATTATCTAAAAAAGGGGAGGTAACTATTTATTATTATATAAAATATATATATGTATATATAAATTTCCGATTGTTTCAATTAATAAATATCAATTTAAAGTAAAAATATAAATATAGATAAATATATAAATAAAAAATCAATAAATAAAAAATTAATATATAAATAAAAAATCAATCAATATATAATTAAAATATCAATATATAAATGAAAAATCAATATATAAATAAAAAATCAATATATAAATAAAAAATCTATATATAAATAAAATAAAATAAAGAATCAATATAGAAATAAAAAATTCGATCTTTCTTCATGTACGACTCTTTTTATCCAGTATTTAAAGAAAACTTCGTGCGATGGGGTAAACGGGTTAGCCCTTCAGTGCTTGATCAATCTAAGAGGTATTCCATCGCTGCAAAATACTTTCTTTTACACAATGATGTTAATGAGCACGCTAAGAACCTCTATAGTCGTTTCGGTGTCGAAGTATTATATGACCGAAAGGCTTTCAATTACATCAAGGATTACAGTTGTACGACATTCTACATTACGTAAATATCGAGATTTTATCGCCCTATGCCTTCATATGTTTATCCTCATCGGTGATGATGTCTACCGATGCTACATTTTAAATGGAACTGTCTTGTTCTGCACGGGTACCATTGCCGTTTTATATCAGGGTAGATTCCTCTGGTATCCCCTGTCATTGCTGCTGTCTGGATTTTTTGGCAAAGCTCTCTCTCTCCATAACTTGTTGTGCAGCGTTTGAGCGTTTCTCTAGGAAACCCCGGGGGATCTGCAGGTTCTCTTACTGTGTGAATGCTTGTATTCTGTAAAGTAGTCCGGTTGGCTTCAATTATATGAGTTATCTCAGCACACTTCATCGCAGAACATGTATATCAAATTGCGGACTTTCTCCCAAATGTGGCGAAGGAAGTAGGTTGCATGGTGTTCCGCAATGTCGCTTACTTCCCCGTGACAGAGTAATTGGTCTTTCTAAAATCTATTGGAAAATTGCTACACAAGGTCTAACTGGCACAACTTGCCAATATCGATATGAGAAATACCTTGCGTCTTGCCGGATTGAAACTTAATACTTAGAACACAACAAATTGTCTGTGTCACAGTCCGGGCTGTAAAAAGCGCATGTTTGTAGGATGGTTTTAATGACCACTAATCTCACTGTCATTTCTGTTAGATGTCGCCAAGAGACCTTATGCTGGGGTTATCCTTTAAAGTATATTGGTTACATACAAGTTGTGATGAGTGCAGAGTTCGAGCAGTCTAACGGTTGTTAGTCATGTTGCCAACGTCACATCCCACTCTCAGACACGAAGGTCACGAGTCAGTATAATCCATTTGGGTAGTGAAATTGCTCGAAATAAGTTGAAACTTGTTGGGGTACTGTATTATATTCTACAGCTTCCATAAAACTCGTCCCTTGTGACCGCTGTGGTAGAGTCTCTTGGGGCAAACACACTGGTAGGTGTAACAAGACCTACACTATATTTATCAGGGTGTTCTTCCGTGTGAATCTCACTACCTGTTATCGTTGTTTGTTGGAGTCGTCCTCTGCCATAAAAACGTGAACTCTTTTTTCTTTCGTAACCAGAGTAAGACAGAAGATTTAATTTTCAAGTGGCGATGTCCACACGAAGCCTCCTGGGATCGTTGATGATGACAGTAGATTTACTTGAGTTGCCGATGTCATGGCAATCCGCGGAAATGGCAGTAAGCATAGTCCTGAAGTTCCAACAGGCAGTTTTAGGACATATTTATTATTATTATTATTATTATTATTATTATTATTATTATTATTATTATTATTATTATTATTATTATTATTATTATTATTATTATTATTATTATCATCATCATCATCATCATCATCATCATCATCATCATCATCATCATCATCATCATCATCATCATCATCATCATCATCATCATCATCATCATCATCATCATCATCATCATCATCATCATCATCATCATCATCATCATCATCATCATCATCATCATCATCATCATCATCATCATCATCATCATCATCATCATCATCATCATCATCATCATCATCATCATCATCATCATCATCATCATCATCATCATCATCATCATCATCATCATCATCATCATCATCATCATTATTATTATTATTATTATTATTATTATTATTATTATTATTATTATTATTATTTACTCACTAGGAGTTATCACACTGGTCATCGTCAGTGGTCGCCCACTGCCGACAACCTGTAGTATTCCCTGGAGTCCGAGTGACAACAAGTCTCCTCAGGCCTCCAGTATGCTCCACCTCTTTTTCGTTCATCACCGCTGATGACCTTGCGGTAATCGCAACAGCCTCCTACCAACGATTTCCCGCTGATAAGGGCCATCGGTCCTCTCTGGGGCCCGAGTGGCAACAAGCCTTCCCAAGGTCCCAGAGCTGTCCGCGCTCTTCCAGTGGAGGTCTGGTTTGCGCTTTCCCTCCTCGACCCTCTGTCCATAATTTTTGTGGCGTCAGCCTATGCTCGCGCCTCTCTCGTGCGGTTGTATTTTCCCCGGTTCTGTTGTTTTGTGCTTCCATGTGTTTGTTCTCAATTCGTTGCTTATGTGGGTTGGTTTCCGCATTCGAGGACATTTCTCAGGATTGTAGCTGTTTTGATCATTACTGTCCTTTGTATGGTCTCAGTTATCCCTTTGATTCCTATTTCTCTTAGTCTTTTCTCCATGTTTTTGGGGATTGTTCCTAGTGCTCCTATGATTATTGGTGTTATACTGACTTTCTTCATGTTCCATATTCCTTTCAGTTCTCTAGCAAGTTCAGTATATTTGCTTCTTTTTTCCGTCTCTTTGATCTTCACTCTGTGGTCTGCTGGAACGGCAAAGTCCACGATTTTGCAGGATTTTTCTTTCTTGTTGATTATTATCATATCCGGTCTCCTCGCTGTTATGGGTTTGTCTGTTTGTACATTCATATCCCATATGATTTTGTGTTTTTCGTTTTCTAGTACAGTTTCTGGTTTGTGTTTGTACCGTTTTTTTGCATATTCGAATTATTATTATTATTATTATTATTATTATTATTATTATTATTATTATTATTATTATTATTATTATTATTGCGGTTTCTTGCTGTTATTGTTCTAATTGTTGTCGTTCTTCTTGTATTCGAGTCTGCCTAACGGATGCCAGCTTATCTCCATGCGTCCAATGAAGAAGACAGGCTTTGGCGGGAAAACACCTTTCAGGTTTGTGACCGCACAGCTTTTGGCGGGTGGTATCTTTTCAGTTAGGTCCGAAAATCTCTGAACTCGAGCTGTAACTAATAAATGGATAATCCATTTTTCCGTTTTTGTCAACATTAACGGCGAAGATGCAGAGTATCATACAGGTGTGATGTAAGTTATTTCGTTGCAGTTTGATAAGATGGAAGTTTTGGTGATTTTATATAGAAAACAACCCATGTAGAACGACCCTCCT
>OY744518.1:38242707-38302707 GCA_963556195.1 Sepiola atlantica
AACCTTGATCGGTTTCAAATCATTACTTACACCATACTTTACGTCTTATGGATCTTTACTGCTTTACTAAAACCAAGCCAATCTCTACTACAAGAGTAAGGACAATTAAACAAAAATACATATATACATCAAAGGTATTTATTATATCAATCTAATCTATCTTTAAGATTGCAACTTCATTATGAAAATCGTAGACAACTAACATGTATCTTTTCGTGAAGAAAATTACAAGGTGAATGTACAATTACATAAATCTGCAGTCTTAAAACTTACTTGGCGTCTTACATGACTTTCTTAGACTCACATTATAAAGACATGAAAAGTGGCATGCATTTGTACAGACGTGTGCAACTGGAATGCAATAATGTATGAACATGACATTTCATGATCACTAGTCTGCTCCTAGTTTAAAGTCCTATACGATGGAGGAATAAACATGTCATGTTTTTGTTAGAACGTGTATATCAGCAGGTCGTCTTAAGATTCATTGGCGTATCACAGTGTATAGGGTCGACTAAGTCGCGGGTAGCCTTTGTAATTGGAAACTATGAAACTGTAATTTGGTTAAATTTAGTTTGTCTTTAATACGAATGACCATCTCTGTTTTAGATAAATAATGCCGAAACACAATACAATATTTAAAGAAATATTTTATTAGAATAATTGAACACGCGTCGCTTTTCTACTAACATCTGGAGACATATTCATGCTCTTTTACAACAGGATTGTTGCTTAAATCATGATGATTTATGTACGTCATTGCGCAAATATATTTCAATGACTTTTATTCTGACAATTCTAATAAAAATCAATGATCTCGAAAATGAGTACGTTTTTAACAACAAAAACAACAACGACAACGACAAAAACCATAAAGTTATTAATTGAATTATCTTCAATAAGAATCAATAGCGGATGTAAGATTATTCATGAAACTTTAACCATGTAACAGCTAGATCGCCAGTCAGTGTCGTTAACCACTGAGAAAATCCACCACCTCCTTAAATATCTACTAATTCTCTTTAAATATTGAAACTTACTGAACATTAATTTTGCTTGCACGTATAATGAATATTTAGTGTCTTTGAATTTAATCTAAATTAAAATGTGTTTGCCGAAATGTATTGAATACCGTATATGAGAACTTCTTCGTCTAATGAATCAAGGTTTGTTCAATCTTAACACTTTTTGCTACTGTTTATAATTCAGTGGTTCGAAGATATCCCAGACGGTTGTAAGCAATGCCAATGTTTTAATAATAGTATACTTATTGGTTATTTACGAGTGTTACTTTCTGTGAGACTGCTTGCGATATCCAAGCCAGATTGCCTTTTTACTCTACAATAACTTATAGACAATGAGAAGAGACGCGGTTTCATAAACTTTTCGAAGTAAAATTAGATGAAAAAGTATTTCCTGTAATTAAGCATATAATATTCCTGACTAGTATTATAATATGCAGGTGAAGTAAATATTTCTTTGCGGGTGAAGTTTAAACATTAAATAAACAGCGATCTCCACTCGCTATTTAATTGGATTATTTTGATTATAAATATTACTGAACTCCAAATCGCCATCTCCCAATGTCTTTAATTTTACACACTATTATATGGGTCGGCTTTCAATCTTATTCTGTACTGCGAATATCACCTAAGGACAATACAGCTTAACGTCCAATATCAGCTGACTATTTACGTACCAGAAAAACGTCATAATATCCTGTCTAACAGAACCCCTACTACATAATGAGAATGACATTTACATATGGTCAGACCAAGGCAGGATGGGCGGTCGTCGTACCCGCCAGGGTCTTGTCAACCGCTGCTTAATAATTATGAACGCAGGTGATGTTGACGAAGCCGTTGATGAAATAATACTCATTCGGTGGGGAGGGAGTACGTAGTAGATCTCCAGCAGCGATAATGAAATTGTTCCTATTTGCTGGTCGGAAACTTATGCTGTTTGATCAGGAATTGAATGTCTATTAATGGGATGTCAATTTCACGAAGTAAACGTCTACCTTAGAATATTGCCCATGTATTATTGTATTATCTTTCATAACAGCTCTCTACAAATAATCAGTTATATGATTTTTAATGTTACACATACATGAAAGAAAAAAAAAGAAAAACTGTTTTTTCATAAATGATGAGGATTGCCTCTCAAGGGTTCTGGTGAACCAAGGACATCTATTATTGATGATTTTACGTCCCTGTGTGTTTCGATAATCACTCGTTTAACTGCAGTAAGTGGAATCCCGAGGTTTGCAACCATTAACCACCGATTAAGTTGAGCTTCATATTAACCTATAATATGGTTCTTTTAAAACTCTGAGAAGTCTAATGCTTCTTAATGCAAGTTTAATACTTAAATGAGTATATATGACAGATAATGTCATATTTGAAACAAAACGGTTAATTAATCTAAAATATCGATATATAAAGCTTTTTACTTCTGCTTTGATCTACTAGCTGTTGGTGAAAGACACACACACTTTAAACATTAATTTATTATTATTGAGAGGTGCATATTTATTCTTTTCATTTCTGTGTATATAATATTTTATACTAGTTCAATAGTTACACTACATACTGCGACAACTAATGAACGCTAGATGGTAACAATAACAATATTTATAAAGAACAAACACCAAACAAGCAATATAACCTATTTTTCGAAAGCCAACTTATCTATCTGTATTTCTCCTCTGATGATAAGATCTCGATCTTTGAAAAGCCTTGGCTTAAGGAAAGCATAATACACACTAGTGTATTACTGAATACACCTTGCATTGAACAATTGAAATTTGAAATAAATTTGGACAATCGTCGCATTTTTATCACTCTTTTTTCTTCTATCTCTTTATATATATATATATATATATATATATATATATATATATATATATATAGTATTAATTAAATAGGTTAAAAGAACTTGAATTATTTATATAGACATTACTTATATATTTTTCCAGTATTTACTACACCAGTTAGTTACATGGTTAAAATGTAACTGTAGTATAACGATACAGTTATGCAAGTAAATTACACAGAAAATGTATGTTTTATTAAAGTGGGAAATAATCATGTCTGTTTTATTCAGCTTTAATATCTCCATTTGTTTTTGTTGGAATATTTTTGCAAATAAATGTTATGGTTCTTGTTGTCCGTCAATTGTTCTGTACATGCAATTGCAAAAGCTTCTCTTGCATATTATTTTGGGATGAATGCAATGCTTTTCTATAATAGGTGTTACAATAATGGGGGACGCGGTTGCGGTGGTCTTAATAAAACAGCAAAGACGACATCGTACTTTCTTTAATTTTATTTTGTTCATGATTTGAAAATGAAAAATTACAAAAGTAAAGAATACATATTATAATACTGGTTTTGTGACTTATGTCCCCGTTGGATATATCACTTAGTACAGAATAAAGTATAACGCACTTTGTTTTTGTTTTATGAATAATAAGCTTAAAATTCCTGCTTGCTAAGATGATAATATTCTTGCTATTTATATGAGCTTACGCGTGATGTTTTTCATTCTTTTCCATTAATGTTGTTTTTCCGTCATTTTTAATGAAAACACAGGTAATAAAATCGAACATTGAATAGATCTATTCATTACGTCTCTCTATTTTTTATGATGAACTAATTCTAACCTTATGATATACATTTTTATAAATAATACAGACACGAACCGAAGAAACGGATAGTAGAGACTGCTTTACTGTGTATTGTGATGTCAAATATTCTATGTGATAAAATAAGAAATCGTAAGTCCAAATATAAGGTTATGGATAGAAGCATTATTTATTGACGACGAGTATAAATGTGAATACTTATTCATTAGAGATATTCGGATATTTTCGTCTTCCTTCATTAATATCTTCTACGTACCAAGATGAATATCTGTCCTAGAAAGATGAAAACTAAGCCCGTCAGTATATATATATATATATATATATATATATATATATATATATATATATATAAATATATATATATATATATGTATCTCGCTTTCTCTCTCTTTCTCTCTCTTTCTATCTATCTATCTATATATATATATATATATATATATATATATATATATATATATATATATATATATATATATATACATGGAATAATCACCTTGACACACCTGTACCTCTTAGATCACCAAGGTTAAGTGACAAAGTTTAGCCAGTACAAAATGTAGACACCTGTCTGTGGGAAATCACGTCGCTAACCCGCAGTGCCTAGCGTGGCGACTATCTCAACACAAACGAATGATAGTAAGGAATAAGGTGTTAGAAACAAGGAAGCAGGTTATTCTTCCAGGTGTGATCAAAAACTCTAATGGCGATGGTGATGGTGATGATATATATATATATATATATATATATATATATATATATATATATATATATATTGATAAATATCTATCTATCTATCTATCTATCTATCGATATATATATATATATGTATATATTTATATATATGTATATATATAAATATATATATATATATATACAGAGAGAGAGAGAGAGACAGCCAGACAAATAGACAGACATACACAGAGAGAGATAAAAAGAGAGATAGTGTATATGTATGTTGTCTATGTTGTGAGTTCGTGAGAGAGTGTGTGTGAGAGAGAGAGAGAGAGAGAGAATAAGAGATAATCAGTCATCCACTAATCACGGCTATTAAGTGTGGCTAAGTCAAGCGTGTGTTACAAGCTTACATTCAAAATCTTACGATTGTGTTAACAGTCGATATAGCCCTCGCTTCGTTAGTGAAATTATAATATATATATATATATATATATATATATATATATATATATATATATATATACAATGATGGTCTAAAAAGTATCAAACCTTAGGTTAGGCAAAATATTTCTTATACATGACGGAGTTGGGACCCAAATACCTTCAAAGTAGGCCTCTTGTGCTTTCACACAATAAACCCTACTGATCAATTCACTGACGGAAACACTCCTGGAAGTCTTGTTTTGGAATGGTGTTTATTTCCGCCGTTGCTATCCGCATTATTTCTTATTGAGTCTATAAAAGGGAAATATTTCAGTGGCCTCTTCAAGTTTCGAAACTACTAGATACCGCAAAGAGACGTGTCTTGAGAGTAGGAAGGTTGGCGAACGACTGAAATTCCATGTTTGACTAAGAAATATTGAACCAATTGAGATCAATCTACGGGGGCGTTGTCGTGATGCAGTTGCCAGTTGTTCCCCGCCCGCATGTCTGGTATTTTGCGCCGAACTGCGTCACGGAGATGCCGGAGAACGTCTTGATAGTACTTCTTTGTAATTGCTTGTTTTTCTCGTGCATATTCGTGATGCTCAATTACACGGATATCAAAAAAGATAGCCAGCATCATCTTGATTTTACTTTGCACATGTCGCACGTTTTTGGCCTTGGATACTCAGGATTCTTCCATCGAGACGACCCGTACACGCAGGCGCTATCTCCAGTTATCACCAGGATCTGTGTTGGCGGTTTCCAGAAGGTCCTGTGCAACTTGAAAACGGAGGGTTTTTTTCCTGCAACAACAACTTGGGCACGACTTTCGCGGTCACTGTGCATGGTTAACTCATCACGCAAAATTGCATATGTAGAATCTTTACTCCCTCCGAACTTTTTGGGCGATCTCCTGCACGGTTGAACAACGATCTTCCATCAGCAAATTTCGAACCCTCTAAACAACAGTTGAACTCTGAGCAGTTTGAGGTCTACAAAAACGCTATCACTCTCCGCTGATATGCGGCTATTTTTGAATCGGTCGTACTACTCCTTAATTTGTGTTACACCCATCGCATTTTCTCCAAACACCTTACGAATTGTTTTGCTTTGAGAATCACCAAGCTTGTAGCAAAAATTGATGCAGTCCATGTGCCTAACACGTTCATTTATTTTGGGAGAATCTGTTATCTGACAACCACGTTGTGTGACACCTTACTTCACCGACCAACAGGCAGCGTTATATGCGCAGGAAGGCTGTGATAAATTCACACATGCGCATGAAAAAGTGGCTTCCTCCACTGCGCCGCCCTATCGTCTCTATTTCGCACGAAAAACCTAAAGGTCGGATAGTATATATATTTAATAAAATTAAAATGAAAGTTTAGCCTTATTTGGGGAAGTTACAAATTGAATGACACGTAGCATATTCCGACAACGTTCGTTGAATTTTTGGTCAGTCTTTCTTGATATGCCGCCCTTCGCATTTCCTGGCCTAATGGTTACAGCGCTTGCTTGAGGAGGCTATGGTGATTCTGTAACAGGGGTTCGAACCCTGCGACCGCCCGAGATTATCATTCCTGCACTGGTGAGAGCGAAAGCATGAACCGCTAGCGTATGTAAGTGAAACATTCTTTAATATTTTTAATTTAAATTAATATATATATATATATATATATATTAATTTAAATTAAAAATATTAAAGAATTCAATTTGTAACTTCCCCAAATAAGGCTAAACTTTCATTTTATTAAAGGGTATTATAACAATATTAAGTTAAATAAATCATATTAAATTATTTCTTACTTACATACGCTAGCAGGGATGATGATCTTATATGCATAATAGCTACGTGTCAGTCTATTTTTAACTTCCCCAAACAATGCTCAATGTTAATCTTATAATATATATATATATATATATATATATATATATATATATATATATATATATGTGTGTGTGTGTGTATATATATGTGTTGTAGTATTCATCACTCATGTTGCTAAAGAATGAATGAAGACCACTAGGTCCTCTTGCTTCCATATCTTATCCCGTGTTTCAATTTTTTCATTAGTTTTTTTATATGATTTTCGATCGAAAGTAATTAATGTAATTCTTATAGTTGTGGTGTATGCTATGTTAAGAGCTAATGGCTATCTTATTTCTTTTTTTTTTACACAACCTTATACAAAATTAATAACATCACCATTAGGTCACTCAAGAAAATGTATTTTACGATGCTATGTGGCTTTGTTTACACTCTTATCTATTGGCATATACGCAAAGTGATCGACAGAATCACAACAAACAGAACACTGATTCGATATAAACCTAAAACTATAGTAACACATTCTTTTAATATTTGGTGAAAACTATCATATTCGATACTTATTACATTGTATCCAGTTATTCTATTTGTGTTATAAAATTACAGTTCGTATAAATAGGGTCTGAAACAAGACATAATGTGATTGGTATCCTCACTCGTCTTAAAATAGTTACGTCCGTTACATGGTCTGTCTCGCTTCCGTGTACATATAATTTACACCTATATGCGCACATTTTAAAATGACGTATCACATTTAATATATTTCTATGCATCTTTTGAAAATGTCATATCTGTCGATTGGCCTGTATATTTTTTAGTTTGAAATAACAAAAGTGTCGACATATTCCGCTTTAATTTGAAATAGCATTTCTTTTTGTAATATACAAACTTAATAAATAAAAAAATAACATAATTGTCCATGCTTCTGAACTTGAACATAATGTCCGTTGGTCTGTCACACTTCTTAAGTTCAAAATTGAATTTTCTTTTATTTGTCACGATTGAGTTTGAAATAGCTTTTTCATTGATATATCACTCTTCGGTGTTAGCATTTTCATTGCTGAAACCTCAGATTGTATAATCGCATTTTAGTTATCGCAAAATGCGTTAATTGAAAGGACGCATCTGACAATATCCGTTCTTATTTTACGACCCGACGTGTATCTATTATTAATAGAAATCCAATATATAACTCAGTATTAAATCCACTCTCATTGAATATTAATGTGAATTCTTTCTCCTCGTGATTTCAGATCAGTATAAAATGAACATTTTATTGCAGGATTCCAATCTGAATCATAATCTTCCAGATTTGATAACACCTCATAAAAGGTACATTTTCTGTCCATGCAATTAAATTCTTGTATTGTAGATTTGATGCATTCCTGAAAGCGAAACGACGTCACGTTTCTCGGAAATATTACGTCATGTTTTTAATCATGTTTTGCTTTATTCTGAAGTTCTGAGAGCTATTGTCCGATGTAATATTAATATCGCTTTTACAATCTTCCCATACACCGAGGTAGATTCAATTCAAAACAAAGACAATTTATTTCAAGAGAGAATCTATAATAGAAATGTATTCTTCATTACAGTGATGCAATTGAAAACAAAACACTATAAAAATATAAAATACACTTTTTATGGGGTTACATCCTACAAGAAATGCGCTGATTGTATTATTACGGGGATATATCAGTAATGCCCCGGGGTCAGCATTTGCGCGAGACATTTACTGTATTTTATACTTGAAAATTAGCAATTATAAAAATTGAAAAAAATATGAATATACATAGTAATATGCGATTTAAATATACCAACAGTAGCGATCATAGGTCACTATCTATAATTATGCAATGTTGTGCATATGTTGTATTTCTGTATGACATCCCTCTCTCCATTTCTCTTTCTCTCACTTTCCCTTTGACAGTGCAAATGGAAAACAGTATCGTAATATCAATCACAACATTTTGTGAGTTCTAATGCCGTATATGGAAATTTGAATGTAATATTGAAACTGGAAGGCGTGCAAAGAAGGGTGGCAAAACTAATAAGTAAAGTAATAGAGTGCAGTTACAGGGAGAGATTTGAAAAATTGGGATTGACGACTTTGCTGGAGAGAAGAATGAGAGGTGATATGAGTGAGACTTTCAAGATAATTAATGGCATTTCTAAGTATGGTGAGCATTTTTTTAGTATTTCTCCTAGATCTGGAAGGTTTTTGTCAAAGCAGTTTTCAAAAACTAGATCTGTTAACCAGTTAAGTTTTTTTGCTCACAGATGAATTTGCTTTTTGGAAAAAGTTGCCAGATCGGATTAAAAACAGCAATAACGTAGATCAATTTAAGATGAAGTTGAATAAATCCAGAGAAAGTGGTAGGAGGGAGTTGTCTTATGAAATATTTGACAGAATCTGATCTGGATATCGATACTGTTCTAAGAGTTTTTTATCAGTTGAATTAAGAAGTCACTCAAAGGGGAGATGACCAAGGAGGCATAACAAAACACAAAGCGAAAAAAATATAACAACAACAACGACAACAACGACAACAACAACAACAATAATAATAATAATAATAATAATAATAATAATAATAATAATAATAATAATAATAATAATAATAATAATCCTTAAACACACAACAAAAATGCCAAGTTGTTGGAAAACATGAAAAATGAACTATAGGAAATAAAAGAATGAACCGAAACAGAGATTATTTAATTAAACTATTAAGGGCACCCTTAAGAAAATGGCAAACTGGAAAACACCAGGCCATGATGGAATACATGCATATTGGCTTAAACAATTCACGACCCTACATGAAAGACTGGCGCAGAAACTGAGAGGGTGTATCCACAACACAGACATACAAGTGTGTGTGACCAAAGGAAAGACAACGCTTATACAAAAAGATTCAAAAAAAGGAAGGACCCCAAGCAACCACAGACCAATAACCTGTTTACCAACAATGTGGAAAATCCTGACGGCACAACTGAGAGAAAAAATCTACCAGTTCCTAAACAAACCTGGACTACTCCCCGAAGAACAAAAAGGATGCCGTAAGGGGAAAAAGGAGTGCTTGACCTCGTATACATCGATCAAAAGATCCTGAAGGAGGTAAACAACAGAAAAAAGAACATATCCATGGCATGGACTGACTACAAAAAAGCTTACGACAGAATCCCTCAAGCATCGATCATTGAATGTTTGAAAATATACAAAATACCCGAAATGATGATTAATCTTATTAAGAAAGCAATGGGAACATTGAGACTGAAACTGACAGCAGACTGACTGAGATAAAGATACAGAGAGGTATCTTCCAAGGAGACTCCCTATCATCACTACTGTTTATAATAGATATGATGCCACTTAACTACATACTCAGAAAATGTGATGTCGGATACAAGTTTACGGACACAGAACTAAGGGTAAACAACATGATGTACATGTATGACCTCAAACTATTTGCAAAAAGCAAAAAAGAACTGGAAAAGCTGATAAATATGACCAGAATCTTTAGCCAGGACACTCAAATGGAATTCAGAATTAAAAAGTGTGCACTACAAGAAATAAAAAAGGAAAACTGGAGACAAAAGATGGCATGGAACTCCCCAACCAAGAGAAAATGAGGGCGCTAGGTGAACAGGATAGCTACACATATCTTGGAATTCTGGAAGCAAACCCCATCAAATCTACAGAAATGAAAGAACCTGGTAAAGAATATTTACGAAGAACAAGAACACTCCTAGAAACGAAATTATATAGCAGGAATCTCGTAACAGTAATAAACACATGGGCAGTAGCACTAATAAAATACTCTGGACCATTAATAGGCTGGACCAAAGAGGAACTCAGGCACCTTGACAAGAGGACTAGAAAATGAATGACCATGCACAACGTACTACATCTAAAAAACGAATAGGACAGACTCTACATGAAAAGAAACGAAGGGGGAAGAGAACTGGTAAGTATAGAAAATTGGGTGGAAGACTAAAAAAAAAGATGGAAAAATACATATCACAACACATGGAACTCCTTATCACTGCAGCAAGAGACACCGTTCCAACGAACAACTCGGGAAGACCCGAAACCAGAAACAAAACGACAAGAAAAGAAAAATGTGACGAAAAAAAACTACATGGACGCTTCAGAAGACTGACAGGAGAAGAAACCAACGAAAAGTGCTAGGAATGGCTAAGAAAAGGACACTTGAACAGAGAAACGGCATCTTTACCGATGGCTGCACAGAACAAGGCAATTAGGACAAACTACAATAAAGCTAAAATAGATAAAACCCAGGAAAACAGTAAATGCAGACTGTGTGGACAAAGAGACGAATCCGTAAATCATATATAAGTGAATGTAGCAAACTAGGTAAGAAAAATACGAGAACATACATGACTGTGTGGGAAAACCAGTACACCGGGAACTGTGCCAACAACTGAATTTCGAATACGCAGACAAATGGTACGAACATAAACCAGAAACAGTACTGGAACACGAAAACCGCAAAATCATCTGGGATATTGATATACAAACAGACAAACTCATACAAGCAAGGAGACCGGATGTTATAATAATCAACAAGAAAGAAAAATCTTGCAACATCGGAGACTTCGCCGTTCCAGCAGACCACAGAGTGAAAATCAAAGAAACAGAAAAACAAAGCAAATACACGGAACTAGCCAGAGAACTGAAAGGAATATAGAGCATGAAGGAAGTCAGTATAATAACAATAATCATAGGAGCACTAGAAAAACTCCCAATAAGCCTGGAAAAAAGGCTGGGAGAAATTGGAATCAAAGGATCATTGGATATACAAAGGACAGCAATGATCAAAACAGCTACACTCTTAAGAAAAATCATTGAATGCGGAAACAAACCCGCATAAGCTACGAAGTGTCACATGGAATCTACTACAGGAAGAAAACAAAACCACAGAAAGAAAGCATCACAAACAAAGAAACAGAAAATGCAAGAAACAACACTTTATAAGCTCACCCCCCCCCTAAATTACACCGGCCTACACGACCCCAAAAATTAACCAATGAACAGAAATAGCAAGAAACACCATCAGCTCCCCCTACACCCAAAAAATAAATAAAATAAATAAATAAAAAATGTTAAAAAATATTTTTTTAAAAATTAAAATGAAAAAAATAAATTAATTTAAAAAAAATAATAATAATAAAAAATAAAAAATAATAAATAAATAAATAAATAAAAAAAATAATAAATGGTACCAACCTAGGCTAACACCACACAAAATATCTGCATAGGGTCAAGGAGGAGGAAAAGACCGGGAAGAGACAGAACAGACAAACCTCCACTGGAAGTGCAGAGACTGCTGGGGCCTTAGGGAGGCTCATTGCCACCTAAATCCCAGAGATAAATCAATAGTAAACGGCTGTTGTGAGACTGCAAATGTATTTGCGGTGGCCATCGAAAAGAGGTGGAGAATACTGGAAATCTGGGGAGACTTGTTGTCACTCAGACCCCAGGTAATACCACCGATTGTCAGTGAGCAATCACTGATGTTCTGTGTGAGAACTCCTAGTGAGTAAATAATAATAATAGTATAACTCTTGTTTACCATTGAGTGTTCCAATAATATAGCGCCGGGCAATCATATACACCAAATACGAGGTTTCATATTATTTTATTCAATCTGAATTTTTATTTAGAAATTGTGACTTTGAGAATAGCGCAAAAGATTAAAAACTTTTTTTTTGTTTCGGGAAATTGATTGGTTGATATATTTCAGGAAGTATTACCTACATCTTCCATTTAGGAAAATTAACAACACGTCTTAAATAGCACCAGTTTACCCTTTCTATTAAAAACGTATGTGGGAAAGTATTGCCATATGTGTCCTCTCTTATGATGTAGTTATTATAATAGAGTAGACAAATCTAAATAGGTCAAGGAATCTAGAAGATAGAAAAGTCTGGTGTAGCATCTGCGACCAGATCGGTTCCAATCACGTGACAAACTTTTGGACATTAAACATTCAACACTTAATTTGGTGGAGAGAATAGTTAAATGTTCCCCAATCGACAGGCCAACTAAGAAAAGTAGCGTGATGATTGTCGTTTCATAATTTAGTATATACTTGTCTATATCTATTGATATGCATCAATAAAATGATAGAAGGCATACAAGGTGATTTTAATGTGGGATGGGGTTGACATAAGAGACAATCGACCACAATTATTTCTTTATAATATTGATTTATTTTATTTTCTATATAAACCTTTTTAAAAACGTTATTTTAAAATGCTTTTAGCATAACAAATCTTAATTTATATGGATTAAAAACAGCAATAACATGTTCTTTGGAAGGACGCATGCAATTTGAAGTGTTATAAACTGCTCTGGAATTAAGTTCGTATATTTAATATTTTGTTTCACACGGAGATTTATGATTTCCACTTCTAAAAAAACTATTGGCAGTTATTATTATGTTATTAACAAGATGTTCTCTGACACGCCATTATCGGTGATCACTCACTGGTTAAAACATGGGTTATTTTCTTAAGTCCGAGTTAACCTGCTCCAGTTTTCAAGTACTCGCCAATTCTTTCGATCACGATTGCAATCTGCATTTCGTTCTTGTACTTCCCGTTTACCTTTTCGACTCGTGGTACAGTCTACGATTTCGGTTTGACTGGGTCTTGTATAATGCGCATTTATAGAATAATCTGCAGCGATTCCCTTTCCTTTTGTAAGTGTTCTTTTGTGTAACCGTTTCCAGATTTTTCGTGTTCAATTTTTATATTGTCCGTCTTATAAATAGTCTACGTAGTTGCTTCTCGTTTCATTTTTTCTCGGTAATTTTACGCCATCCCGCGGATCTCTCTATTGTTCGCTGTGTCCTACTAACAGCGCAGATAATCAGCCGCACGGTACTTAGCGTTACCTATTTTGTTGCATTTTCTGTGCAAGCTCCACTACACACCAGTTACATTTTGCCGTCTTTCGTTTTTTCCTAGAGTCAGTCAGTATCATTCCCCGAGTTCAGTCAATAGTTCATTACTTACCTTATTTTCTTATCCAAGAAGAGTAGAAAAATCGTAAAAATACTTGTAAAAGTATAGAGAAGTACAGAATATGCATTGGTTATTACCGGACATATTACACATTGATTGAAATAAACGATGAACGTATACCAAGGTGTTTACTTATATCCAACACTATAGCTTACACAGTTCAACGTTATTTTTTGAATTTGTGATGAATGAACTTGTACACTTTTCAATCAACTCAATTTAGCGATGAGCTCTCGTTTATAATTTTAGTTATTCATTTCGTTTAATAGTTATTCGTTCATAATATTACTTATTAATAGTCGTAGTAATATTCGTTATATCGAATACACTACATACTGATTTATTTGATAATGTGAAGCCTCTAGCGAGAAATGGTTTATGAAAATAAATCAAGTAAATATGAAATCACTTCTTACTATTTCGATGCAGTTTCAAAGGACAAACAATCGGTTTATGAAAAACAATGACTGTGTGTATAGTCATGGTTTCACGGTCATCTCCTAACTTAACAGAAGAATAGGAATGCCAACTTCTGTATTTGAAAGATTAAATGAGACTATTGAACAGGAAATAAATATCAATACCTCTAAAGTTAATACTTTACTATTCATTGATAGTTTCTATTAGTATATATCCAATTAAAACATGGACTATATTGGCAGATTAGGTAGTAACTCTGCGAGATAGACGAAGAAGTTCAGATCCCAGAAAAACTCAACATTAATGCTTCTATCTAGGAAGTTGTTCTAAAAGAGATAATAACGTTGATACCAGACTTCGCATATGTAAATATTGGATATACAGACAATTTTATTTAAGAGATGTTAAAACGATGCTAACATAAGTGATAAGACAAGAAGATGAAGTGTTATAACTGATACACTTCATGCATGGTGCGTACAAGCGATATTTCTTTCTTTTTATTAAGTGTGTACTATATTATTAGTTGCAATACTATATCTTATTCTTCTTAGATATTATTTCACCCTCTGTTTCCTTCATAAGATCCGCTTCTCGAATACTGCTGTATTCATAGTTTTCGTGTTTAGCAAGTATCTTCATCATCTTTCCATAGAGTGTACCTTTATATTTCGTTGCTTCTGGTGTTGACATGTTCACTATACATAGACGTGGTTATGTACGTTCGTATATATGGTATAACACATTAAAATCTCACATAATTTAAAGAAGCACATTTGTAATTAACAAGTTACTTACGTTGGCTGCTATGATATCGAGTGTTACATAATAAATGTTTCAAGCAACAAAAATGGTGTAAGAACTTGAAAACTTATTAAGAACATATTGCGGGGTCATTTATACTGTTACGGCACTTATCGATTGACTTCCATGTACATTAAAATGGTATCGTGGTGAGAACTTTTCAGATTGGTAATAGATGGATCACAATAAGACGGTAAAAAAAAGTAAAGTTCGGTTAAAGATTAAGAAGAACAATCATCGGAAACAGATACAAGATTGATGGATAAGCATCAACTAATTGAAAGCTAAGTGGTTCAAAACACGCACAAAACCAATTATACATATATTCCGTCTGTGGACTATTATATATATATATATATATATATATATATATATATATATATATATATATATCAGAAATAACTGTATCTATATATATTTAAAGTGAAAACGTTTTTTTCCTCTGTACCTTTGGCGACAGTAATAAAATAACCAAATGAATCATAGGATACTAAAATCACTACCCTATTCAGCTTATTCACTCGTATGTGTTTGTAGAAATTGATGATTATTTTCTCCCGCTAACAATAAATACTACTTTTAGACCAGCATCACAGACTCTCCCCAAACATAATCCATCGACATGGTAGCAACAACTTTTCTTTCTAATATATTCTACTATCACACTCCCTTTTATAAGCGGAAAGTAATACACAATATTTATTTTCGAAACATGTAACCGTTACTTTTTTCTATTCATCTTCTATTAATTTTATACATTATACACAATATTCCACACAAACTTAATAGACGCTTCAACATATTCCATTGATTTTAAAAAATATTGGAGTACGTTATTTCTAACTATTACTTTATCTCATTCTGAAATTTACGCAATACATTCAACGAATTTAATCACTTATACTCTACATTGATTCAAAATCGGGTTACAATATCTTAATCGAATCGACTTCAGACAATACCTTAGCAATTTTCGATTACTTCATGTATACCGTTCATTTTTAACATAAACACTTATACAATTTAATAAATAACACATTTAAAGCTTAACACTTTTTTTCAAATTACTTACAACGTAAACATTACTGCATTGTTTACTTCAACAGCATTCATTTGTTAATACCAATTCCATAGAAAAACGTACTATCAGTTACTCTATGAACCATTCCATTAAAAATTAACAGAAAACACAAGTGCATTGTTTCACTTTTGACCATGCATACATATCTAACATTAATCCAACATTCGTGTTTTAATTTTTACGTTAGTTATTCTTTTTAATTTACTTGCGGGGGTATTTTACGTAAGACGTTTTCTTTTCTTTTCTAGATTTTCATATTAAACCGTCCATTCTCTCTTCCCCTTCTCTCCCTTCATCCACTTACTCTCACCCCCGTCTCTCTCTCTCTCTCTCTTTCTCTCTCTGTCTAATCATTCGCAAGCATTTATAAAAAAACGTATTTACATTTTCGCCGATTTAAATAATCGCAATACGCAACAGTGCCTTAGAGTAAATACACAGTAAACAGCTTCGCACAATTTTTCTGCTAATATTCGATGTTAATTAGCATTCGTCGATTTATTTAAGTATATTTTATTATCTTTATAATACGTCAACTACGAATTATGTTCCGTTGTTTTATTCATGATACTTAAAAGGTTTTAAATCAATTTCGAGCACAAGTCGGCGTAAGATTTAAACTCATCATTTTCATCTACATTTTTTTATTCATCGAACAATAATCGATATTAATTTATATCGAACATTATTATAATTTATTTCATGACATTTTTACATACGTGTCTCGACGCTAAAACTGCTACTGATATTCCCCCAAAAATATTAATTTCTACTTTTCTAAATATACTTCAACTTAAAGTGCAGTATCCGTAACTTTGTATTTTCTCTTCTCTTTTGACTGACTTAGTCGAGGAGAACTCTTTCTAGACTGCGGTAACTTTTTTATTACGTTCCTTCTATTTAACTATTTGTCAATTTTACAGGAAATTATTCTAGACTGCGGAAATTTGTCCCATAGAGGTGGATTTTCAGCACATTAAACATAACTTTTTTCTAGAGTGTAGCAATATTACCTCAGGAGATGGATTTCCAACAATTAAACATCACTATTGTATAACTTTCCCCGTAGAGAAGCAAGCAAATAGAAACAACATAGTCAATAGAAAAACTGCAGATTAGTAAACGGTCGATGAATAAAAAACCAAAACAACACAACACATATTTAGAACAATCGTCATATATTTTAATCAAGGCCAGAGTTAAACGAAATATCTATTTTCAATGTTAGTAAATTCAATCTCCCACCAAAACGGACACTAAATATTAAGATAAAAAATATTCCTTCATAGACGCGTATTATTAGATCATATTTACTTTGAGGGTTGACAGTGGTTTTTATTTTTTTCGAATAAATCGCTAATTAAAATCGCACAGCGGCGGAGGAGGCAGTCACTCAAAATAGAGCAATCTATTTTATTTGATTCTAAACATCGATACATCTTACTTTAATCATATAAATTACAGGGTTGTTTTTAACTGCTTTTTGACGAATTAATACTATAATACTTATATTCTCCTAATTTAATATACATGTATCACGGGCAACGCCGGGAACGGGACCTGTAAATAAATTATAAAGTATAAAGTATATCATGTTCTTATTAGACAATTGGACCAAGCCCAATAAAAATAATAACCTAAAAATACGTTAAATATTTAGGTGATAAAAATCGTACATATTTCTAGACAGGGCGTCTTGGTCTAATGGTGAATATGCTGGACTATAGACATCAATATCGAAGGTTCTATCCTTGTCTTGATGACAGCTGTGAGCTAAAAACACATGTCCATGGATTAATTTTATGTACGTATAAAATTAATAAATATACTATGTATATATATATATATATATATATATATATATATATATATATATATATATATATTTATTTATTCTGGTACAGAAAAATTAGTACAACATTCGTACCGTCGGTTTCAAGCACGGAAGGTCTTACCCATCCGGCTCTCTTCAGCTTCTGTTGTCATCTGTTTGGAAATGTGAGGTCACATGACACTCTTGTTGGGACGCGTTATTTGCTCAGTGTGTTGTGTGTGTTTGTTTAAATTTGAATTTAGTGTCATAAGACCGTTGAGATTTAAAACACGGGAGAAGAAAGAGAATTCAAGATTAAAGGGAATAAAAAGGGGAATAAAAAGGGAAATAAAAAAGGGGGGTAAAAAATAAAAAAATATATATATGAAAAAATATATATATATATATATATAAATAAATATAAAAAAACATATATATATATAAAAATATAAAAACATTTTAATACTAAGAATAAAGGAATAAAAAAAGAAGAAAAAGAGAAAAAGAGTATAAAAAGTGGGTTAAAAAATATATATATATAGAGAGAATAAATTGTAGAGAATAAAAAAGAGCGAGAGAGAAAGAAAGAATAAAAATAGAAAGAATAAAAAGAATAAAAATATATAAATAAAATATATAAATAAAAATAATAATAATAAAAAAATAAATAAAAATTAAAAATTAAAAATTAAAGATTAAAAACAAAACTAATAAAAATAAAGAAAGGGTTTCTCTGAAATTCCCGTGAGCCAAATTATGAATTTGTATCATTAGCCGTTATATTTTTGAAGGTATGCGTTCTAAAAATCGTTGATGTGTAAGAATCTTTAGATTGGAGTGATTTTTAATGAAGGGATTCGGATCTAAGGGAGGTAACTAAGATGGAAATATGAAATATTTGAGTTTGTTAAAGTGGGTTTGAAAATTAATCTGGTGGTTGATAAAAGATAAAAAATAAAAAAAATTAAAAATTAAATATTTTTGCATTTTGGTGAAAGTCGAAGTTTTTGCTCTTGGAATTTATGTGGATATAATTTTTTGAGTAATCTAATGATTGATAATTAAATTAAATATTTTTGTATTTTTGTGAAGGTCGGAGTTTTTGCTCTTGAAGTTTAAGTGGATATAGGTTGATGAGGTGTTTGTTCGTTTTTATTGTGTTTATATTAGTAGAGGGGGGGTAGTTAGACATTATGTGAATCGGTCAGACCAGTTTATAAGCAATGCTTGCCTCTTGTGTGCACATCCCTTGAATATTTCATCGCGGACATTTAAACAGGCTGTATTCGGATCGATGATGGCTTTTGAAATGTGGTATTTTTCAGCGTCACATAGAGGACATCTGTTTATGGCTGGAGAGAAGGATGGTTTTCTCTCAATTATTTTCCATTTGATGGTGAAGGGTGTGTTTTCTTCTTTAAGCTGCCATATTCGGGTCGCGAGTGCCGTATTAGCCTTGTTTTTGTATCTGAAGGAGTTTCTGTGTGCATATAGCCTTTGTTTGAAATTTCCCTTCGTCATCCCAATATATTTTTCTGCATTACTGGTATTCTGGTCTGTGACGGTTGCTTCATAAATGATTGAATTGATTTTGCAATTTCCCTCCAGGGGGCAGTTGTTTTTGTCTTGGCATGAGCAAATATTGGCAAATATATGTATATTTATATACACATTTATATACACATAAATATTTTGGGCTGTATTTAAGAGGATCAGTTCTATCTCCATAATTTTTGAAGACGGGTACCACAGAGGTAATCTTCCAACTATTAGGGAAACAATATTCAGGCATTTGTTGTATAGTTTGGACAAGACAGGGGCCAGCTCAGCAGAGCATTTCTTTATTACTATTACTTGTAAGATCAGGCCCACAGGCTTTGGAGGTGTCAAGGGTTGTTATGATGTCTCTGACTTGAGATGGGGTGATGACCAGGTTCTCAAGTATGACTTCAGTCCGCAATGTGAATTTAGGGAAAGGATGGTTTGCTGAATCCGAAGTGCAGTTCAAGGCGAAACGCTGGGCAAGTAGTTCAGCCTTATCAGTTGCCGTGCAAACAACACCGTTGTGATTAGATAGCGGAGGAATTGTCTATTGTTCATTGTTCGTCACACTATTGTAGATTTTCCAGAAATCACGAGTACCTAGTTTCTGTGACTGAATGCGTTTTTTGGTTAACTCTGTATACTTTCCCTTTGCTTCATCTATCACTACTTTGCAATCATAACTTGCCTCTATAAATGTTTGTCTGTTCGCAGTTGACTTATGGTGGCCGAATTTCCGGAATGCCTTCTGACTCTCAGCAATACCATCTGCACATTCTTAGGTGAACCATTGAGGAGAGTGGGGTTTTCTGAAGAACGTTCGCGTGGGGACATAAGCATCAATGCCTGCTTTGACCCCTTCGGTTAGCTCATTTGCACACTGATCAGCAAGGAGTGAAACAGTGTTAACCCATGGGGTGTCGCTGATGTGATCCCTGAGGGATTCAAAATCAGCTTGCTCATAGTTTCTCTTCGTTTTGAGCCACGGCTCTTCAGATTTTGGAAGAGTTTTTTTAAGGTGATAAGTATCATTACCACAACGTGATAAGAGTTTTGGAGCGGGCTATGGCCATTCGCCACACAACCCCCGGGTAGCAAGGTCAGGAACAGGTCGGGAAGTGAGGCTTGCTGGTCCGCACGATCAGAAAGGCGGGTCGGTAAAAGTAACAGCCTGTTAGAGGTCGTGAGCTGAGGAGAAATTAAAAATAGGGTTCCTAGCTGCATCAGTAACGTTGGAGAATTTCAACCAGTAACAGTGGTATGCATTAAAATCCACAAATACATGTATATTGGCATTCGAGTCGAGTGAGAGTGCTCTATCTAAGCTTCCAGAGACAGAGTTAAGCAGTGTACAGTCCTGAGTCGAAGGAGAACGATATAAGAAATATAAGTAATCAACTGATGAAAGGTAAACTTAAAACACATGTTGCTTGATCATCTGATTGTAACCTATGTTCTCTAATCGAGGCGAGAGTGTTCCGAACATAGACTCCTGGCCCATGTATATGTTTGTCAGAGTCCTTACGGTAGAGTGGAAGGTAATCAGTCATGTCAAGTGGTGAGAGAAGATTGAGGATTTAAGGTTCGTTTCACTTAGTGCTAGGATGTCCGAGGAGTTTGTTAGGATAAAAGTTTCTACGTCGTTAATGTTGGTTATAAGTCCCCGCATATTGGTGATTGCGAGCCTCAAGTGCGGAGGCGAAGATATTTTTTGTTGGATGTCTGGTTTGGATTTTTGTTTTTTTGTTTTGTAAATTCATGTTTGTTTCCAGTTAGAGTGGGGAGGGCAAAGTGGGTGCTTGTTTGGTTCCAATAAGCTAACACAACCAGTCCATTAGTCGTGACTTGGTCCATGGAGTTGTTGTCGCGGGAAAGCCCACGGGGGATAACTGCAGGGTTCCTCTCTATGAGCGACATGACACATAAAGTACCCACGATATGCAACTGTTGATGGAACAGCCGTTTTAAGCGTTTCGTAAGAGTTTGGGCTCCTGACTACCAGTGGGAAACAGAAGCCAGACAAGCTGTCTAACCTGAATTGTTTATACATTTAATTATTGGGGGAGTGGATGTTTGATCAGTACCACTGGAGAGCCATGAATATCATAACTGTCTTGTGTTTACATCTCCGAAACAGTTACATGGTAAACAGCTGATGACCATCGTTTTAATATTTCACGCTTAAGTAAAGGTCCCCTGTTTGTGTTTCACTGTTAGATACTTGAATCCCTTTTGATATTTATCAATTTCCTAACAGCGGGTCGACTTATGCAAGTGCTAAGTCTGCGATAGCTTGAATTTAGTTAGTTTCTCTGTGAATTTAAACTGCATTTGCTTTCTTTGATGCATTTTGCCTCAAAGCTTCTGCGTGTGACCGGTGGTGAATAGTCGTACTTCTATGCTACCAAATATTTATATTTGAAGCTCCTCGTTAAAAAGTAGAGCACTGTAAATGGTAGTAATAACACAGCGTGACGTCACTTGCTTTATATGCATCATTTCTTCACTTATAGAATTTGAATGCCTGTACGTTTCGCCGCCTCTAAAAGTGTTAAAATTATCATTGTTTATAAGCTGTTCAGAACTGGCCTATCGGTTAGCGACGTTGGATTGAAAAATACTTGTAATCCAGGGTTTCGAATCGTGTGACCGGTGGTGAATAGTCGTACTTCTATGCTGATGAGTCTTGATTGAAAAGAGACGAAACGTACACGTCCATAAATAAATAAACAATAACAAATATTTATATTTGAAGCTCCTCGTTAAAAAGTAGAGCACTGTAAATGGTAGTAATAACACAGCGTGACGTCACTTGCTTTATATGCATCATTCCTTAACTTATAGAAGTTGAATGCCTGTACGTTTCGCCGCCTCTAAAAGTGTTAAAATTATCATTGTTTATAAGCTGTTCAGAACTGGCCTATCGGTTAGCGACGTTGGATTGGGGTTGAAAAATACTTGTAATCCAGGGTTTCGAATCGTGTGACCGGTGGTGAATAGTCGTACTTCTATGCTGATGAGTCTTGATTGAAAAGAGACGAAGCGTATACGTCCATAGATAAATAAATAAACAATAACAAATATTTATATTTGAAGCTCCTCGTTAAAAAGTAGAGCACTGTAAATGGTAGTAATAACACAGCGTGACGTCACTTGCTTTATATGCATCATTCCTTCACTTATGTACGTTTCGCCGCCTCTAAAAGTGTTAAAATTATCATTGTTTATAAGCTGTTCAGAACTGGCCTATCGGTTAGCGACGTTGGATTGAAAAATACTTGTAATCCAGGGTTTCGAATCGTGTGACCGGTGGTGAATAGTCGTACTTCTATGCTGATGAGTCTTGATTGAAAAGGGACGAAACGTAGACGTCTATAGATAAATAAATAAACAATAACAAATATTGTTTTTTATTCTGTCTGTACAGTTTTGATTTACCATCCTATATAAGTTGCTGCATAATAGTGAATGTTCTCATCTATTGCCTTCATGTTAGTTGTTTACGTCAAAGTTGTGATGACAATACTCTGTGCTGAAAGATAGAATTGATATTAATAAAAAAACATATTGTCTCAGGAACAGTCGCATACAATCCATTGTTAAGTTGAATTCTTGGAGCGTAAACAAATCAACTTGTAATAAAGTTTACTTAAGACTTTTATATATATATATATATATATATATATATATATATATATATATATATATATATATATATATATATATATATATATAGTCTTTGGAGTTTTTTTTAACTATTAAAGCTATATGGAGAAAAAAACACCCAAAAACCACTTTTAGTCCTAAGTCCTTCGGTGGAAAATTACTTTTCTTTTAGGTGAATTTACTGTTGACAGTCTCTATATTAATCAGCTTCCAATAATTTACGCTAGTCTTAACATTATTTTTGGGATCATCAGTTGTTTACCATGAACACCTGTTTCGGGAATTAATATATATATATATATATATATATATATATATATATATATATATATATATATATATATATATATATGGGGGGGTGACTCTCTGTGGGCGTGCGTGTGGGTGTTCATATATGTATATATACAAGAGGGATAGATAGTTAAGTATGCGTGTATATTTATCTGTGCAAGGTTATCTTTTCAATCGATAAACGAATCATATAAATTGTGGTATATATGTGCTAGTAAATATGGAGAACAACATCGGTACATTATTGTTTGTAAACATTACCAATTAAGAGGGTGCGCTCACCGAAACATACACAAACCACGAACACATTAAAAGTCAGTGAGATTGAAAAAATAACAGAAAAAAATTGCTCTATCCAATTTTTAATTATATTAAATAATACATTTTTAAAAAATTGGAACGCGCACATTAGCGTCATTAAAATGTATGTACTTTCTAAAATCTTAAATTATTTGTTTTTTTATGAATAGTGAAATAAGTATTTTAAGCTACAAAGTGATAAACATGGGCACATTATTTATTCTTTGCAAACTATATAATTTAGGGGGGGCAACATAACCGTACAATACCTGCTAAAGTAATAAATACATGTTAAACACTCATACACTATTTATTTCTTATACTTGTATTTTGACGGGTATTCTACTATATACACACACCTAAACATATGTATACATATAATAATCAATGCTTATATGATATTTATATACACAACCACACACAGATATACACACACACACTCATATATATATATATATATATATATATATATATATATATATATATATATATATATACATTTGGAAACGTGCGGGCTTCTTTATGTGTTGTGTGTTTCCTTCCGTGTGAATTTATTTTTATTTCATTTCTCTTAGTAAATTTATTCATTTGTATTGGCCGAAGACGAAATCTGTCAGGTCGAACGATATAAGCGAATTAAATGAGGCTTGTCGGCCATAATCATAAAAAAACACAACATCACAGTTTATTTTATGGCGCGTCGCATAATACCACCGTCAACCACCCCGCTGTATGCAAATAAGATTACAGTTTTTATTTTTTCTCTCTCACCATTTATTATACAGAAATATACTAGGAAAAATTGGTATTCTTTAGATGTTTTCATTGAATTGTGCGTGTAGCGATCGAAAAATGATTTCAAACTCAAGCGCGACTGATTGTCAGATTGAACAACGTACGGACTAGATAATTTATAAAAATGCCTTGGACGGATCAAAAAATATTATTAAACACTTCATCTTCACGGGCAAAAAACAGTGGGATTTCAAAATAATGACAGAGCGCCATATGAACAGTTGTTATAGATATACATCAATATATCTTAAACAGAATGCCTCTATAACTGCGCGTGTTAATCGAAGAAAATTCTATTTGAAATTTAGCATTTGAGACAAAATATTTGTTTTCAATCTTTAGCATTTAAGACCAAAGAAAATGCTATTTCAAAAATTAAACTTGCAGAAGAACGAAAACGATTATATTTTAATCTTAAGCGTTTCAGATAAAATATTAAGTTATTTTAAACTTAATTTAAACAAAAATACTTTTTTTTACACTTTAGCGTTTCTAGACAGAAACAATTGCCCTTTCAAACTTTAGAATTTCAGACTAGAAAAATTAACTTTGAGTCTTAAAGACTAAAGAAACTCCTATTTAAAACTTTACCATAACAGACAAAAGATAATGCCGGTTAAAATATTAGAGTTTCAGAACAAATGAAATGCTATTTGAAACTGAAACGTTAAAGCAAACAAAAAACTAATTCGATTTAAAACTTTATTGTTTTTTACAAAAGAATATTCTATTTGAAAATTCAGTATTTCAGACAAACGAAAAAGCTAGTTTCACGTCAAAGAAAATATGATTAAAACTTCAGCGGTTCAGACAAAACACAATGCTATTTCAAACGTCAGCGTTTCAGACCAAAGTAAATTCTATTCGAAACCTTCGTGTTTCAAACAAAGTACGATTCTATTTAAAACTCTAGCGTTTCAGAAAGAAGAAAACCCCTTTTGGGGTTTAGCGTTTCAAACAAAAAACATGCAGTTTCAAACCTTTGTGCTTCAGCCTGAAGAATATGCTTTTTGAGACGTAAGCGTTTCAGACTAAATTATATTTCAAACTATAGCGTTTCAGAAAAAGTAGAATGCTATTTCAAACTTCAACATGTCAGACAGAAGAAAATGCTATTTAAAACTTGAACGTTTCAGACGAATAAACACTATTTTAACTTAAACGTTTCAGGCAAAAGTATTTCAAAGTTTTCATTGATAGGTGAATAACTAAAAGATATACTGCTAAATCAACCGACCTACCTACTGGCAGACATACATATATCTTTATAGAGATGTAAGGAAACATATTAAGAACATATATATATATATATATATATATATATATATATATATATATATATATATATATATATATATATATATATGTGTGTATATATATCGTTTTGGCTTAAGACGGCCATGAACCCAATCACAATTAGCAATAAATTATTATTATTACTATTTGTACTGACTAGGAGTTCTCACACAGATCATCGTCAGTGATTGCTCACCGACAACAAGTGGTATTTCCTGGAGTCTGCGTGACAACAAGCCTCCCCAGATTTCCAGTATTCTTCCCCTCTTTTTGATAACGATGTGGTATCGCTACATCCTCTTACCATTGATTTCTCGATGGTAAAGACAATTGGTCTTCCCTGGAATTTGGGTGGCAATAAGCCTCCGCAAGGTCCCAGCATTGTCTACACTTTTCTAGTGAAGGTCTGGTTTGTGCTGTCCCTCCTCGGTCTTCTCATTCTCCTTGACCCTCTAGAAATAGTGTGTCTGGTGTCAGCCTAGGCCGGCACCATTTAAAAAATGAATAAATGAATAAATAAAATCATATTTTTTAATTAATTTAATTTTTGAAATAAATAAGAATATTTTTTTATAATTTTTTTATGTTTTCCTTTTTTTCCTTTCAATTCCTTAATTTTTTCCTTTTCTCTTTCCTTATTTAATTTTTAATTTTTAATTTTTTTCTTTTCTTTTTAATTATTATTATTATTATTATTATTATTATTATTATTATTATTATTATTATTATTATTATTATTATTATTATTATTATTATTATTATTATTATTATTTACTTACTTTTTTGTTTGTAAATACTTCTTACAATTATTATAAACAGTGACCGCTTATTTGCAGCAGTAGGTGATGTTCGCTAGAATTTGACTTAAGGAACAGTCATCAAAGATCTCCAGCGCTGTCTGCTTTCGATCAGGATTGAAAAGAGCTACATTGTCTCGCCCCAACAGTTTACCATTGATTTATCGTGTTAGATTATGTGTGGGAGATTCACTAAGTATAGATTTCGACAGATGTGAATGAGTATGGTGACAATGACTTGCCTGTGCGTGGGACAATCAAAGTTATCAGAGTGTATCCTAGACTAATATCAGACTAGGGTCAGATTTGATGAGGTTAGGTCGAAGAGGCCAGACTCAAATATATGTCTGGAACAGATCACCCGCGGACATGACGTCCCATGAGACCAGCACAAGAAAGAGCGATTTCGTTTTAAATCGAGGAGTCGTTCTCTACAATCAGTCCGACAGAGGTAGACCATTATGACAGATGGTTGCCTTTCTTCTATCGAGCTGAACTATGGTACTGTGTAGTCTCAAGAGGTGCACCCTCCCAGATATTGCATCCCTTTTTTTGTGGTGGAATAAGTTTATTGGTAACGTCCTGCGGCGCACTAACCGATGTATGCCAACGGGCTGCCCAGGCATTTTGTTCGGGTTCAGAGTGCGATACCTCTTGTGCGCTATCCCAACCAATCCCACGTTCCGACTTTGTGGAAAATCTCTCTGCGGTTTAAGGGAATTAAATAATATATTCATCTATTTGTTTATGTATCAATAGTTAAGTTAGGAATATAATTGTCTATCGAATTCATAATTAAGTGTAGATTATACTGGTAACCTCTTTAATATTTTTCCCTAAATAAACCTTTATTCTGAATTTCGGTCAACTTAATTATTATTCTTCCATAACTGCACAACGACTTTATTCGAACAATGGTTCCTGGCGAAACGTATAAATAAACGACAACGAGAAGATAAGTAGCAGCGATGAAGAATTTCACGACACGAATTCAGATAACGTAGAATGACACGGTCACATCGAGGAAAAGCGACAAGAAGTAAAAATTATGCAACATGCACATATCGAAGTCGAGAAGTAAGAAACTAATAAAAGCGCAACGCATTTCGACAAAAAAAAAAGGAAAAGCAACAACGGATACACAACATAGTGAAAAGAAAGGGGAAAAAGGCGCAACAAATATTTGAATTAAAGAATAGAAAAAAAGGACAATATAACACTTGTTGATGAATAAAACATTGTCTATCTCTAGAATTGATGCAGGGACTCTCCGGGTCTTTCTATCAGAGTTCTGGATGAAGCCTTTTCCTCGGTCTCTTCATTATTTTAGACACGTCAGACACATTTTTTTCTGCGAGGAATGGGTGTCAGGTTATGTCTTGTTGCTGTTGTTTCCTGTTCTATTATTATTTTTGTTAATATTATTAATATTTTGACATTTTCTAGGACTATTATTTTTTTAATACACTATCTATTCTCTATCTCTGTCTTTGTCTATGTCCCTGTCTCTGTCTTTGTCTCTCTCCTTCTCGCTCTCTCTCTCTATATATATATATCATATATATATATATATATATATATATATATATATATATATATATATATATATATATATATATATATATATATAGGTGTGTATTTAAGATGCATCTGTTTGTCTGGGTCTAATGTCGGCTTTTTATATCACTGCTTTTTCTTATTTTGCATGTCATTTAAAGACACCCTTACACTGGTTTGAATTGTATTCTGAGCTTTAAATAAGACTTTTTTTTTTCATCCATCAAATAAACGTAGACTTGTTCTCAGAACGGGACAAAACTAACCATCGTCGCCCGTCCCGCAAGTGTAATGGCGTTAAACTAGACATATCAAATATTGTTCCCTAGAGTCTCAGTGACAAGTCTTCAACAGTTTCCATCATCTCCGCTTGTTCATGTAAGTGTTACAAATCGCATTGCGTTTTTACCATTGATTTACCGCTGATTATGACCGTTGGCTTTTTTCTGGGCTTTCAGTGGTACTCAATCGACATCCGGGTCATGTTACTCTTCGTACCCTTACAGTGGAGGTCTTAATATCACACTTGCTCCCATCGTCAATCTGCGCAAGTGTGTTTTGTTAAAAAGATAGAGGAGACATATACACGCCGACTCGTATACTATGAGAGGCTAACAAGCTATACTTTCCAGCTTACATCTTACACTACTTCTTAATCCTATTTTTATACATGATACTACTGAAGACGCCTAGCTGTAACATTGTAAGATACACGGTAAATAAATTCCCGTCAATTTGAACGTCTCGCATTAGCATACGAACAACGTGCTGTGTATCATATGTAAAGTAAATTATGTTCTCATATTCAATGACCGGTGTGGCTTTCCATCAAAATTTGCATGTACACATTTGATTCGGCGGCGATTTACACCAATTATTAATGTGTATTTGTTGTGTTCACATTCATCGATTTTCACGAAAATGTGCGAAAATCTTCCATGAAGGAACTCGGTCGAATATTCGGTCTCTCACTCAGATCTTCAACTTCAGCCACCCACGTTTACCGGAAATAGTTTTTTTATACACCACATTTATTTCACAATCACGATTTCCGGAATAAGAGATTATTAAAATTGGATTAAACAAGCACTTAGCGATTACTTGGGTCATTACGATGACCTGACCGCTTTGCCCCGAATAAAAATGTACCACAGTAATGCAAATTCAAGAGAGTTAGGATGTCTGGTTAATAGTATAACCTGAATACAAAGAAGAAAATTAAAACAGAAATACGACTTTTAAAGAGTCGAGAGTACTTGAGTATATGGACGTCAACACGAATAAAAATGAAGGAGTCATACTAATTTGAGGGAGCTGAAATTACTTGGGTACATTACTATACCCTGCCCCCCCCCATACAAATATTTAAAAAAAACATTGTAACACGCATTTGAGAGAACTGAGTTTAATCGGGACAATACTATAACCTGACCCCACAGGAATTGAAAAGAAAAAAATACTGATACGTTTTAAACGGTCTGAGGTTACTTGGTTCAATACTATAACATGACCTCTACAGGAATAAAAAAAGAAACATAGTATTAAGAGTTTAATGGATCTGAGGTAACTAAGGTTAATATTATAACCTGATCTCCGCAGGAATAACATTGAGACATATAAAACGAATAAAAGAGAGCTGAAATTACTTGGGTCAATAATATAACCTTACCTTTACAGTGAAACAAAGTAAACATAGTAATATGAATTTAAGGGGGCTGAGAATACTTGGGTCAATATTATAATTTCGCTCCCAGACGAATAAAACTAAACATAGTAATACGAATTTAAGGCAGTTGAGATTACTTGGTTCTATACTTTAAACTTACAAGAATAAAAATAAACATAGTAATACGAATATAAGAGGGATGAGAATACTTGGGGCAATACTATAACCTTACTCCCACGCAAATAAAAATAAACATAGTAATACGAATATACGGGAGTTGAGAATACTTGGGGCAATACTATCACCTTACTCCCACGCGAATAAAACGAAACATAGTGATACGAATTCAAGGGAGCTGAGAATACTTGGGGCAATACTATAACCTTACTCCCACGCGAATAAAACGAAACATAGTGATACGAATTTAAGACAGTTTAGATTATTTGGGTATCAACTGCCCCCTCCCCCGCCCGGAAGAACTAAGAAAACAATGAAATACTTATTCAAGGGAGATAAAGTTAATGTGACACCTACACGAATTAATACGAAACAAGAAAATACGAATTTGCGGGATATTATGTTACTAGTGTCAATGCAATAACTTGACCAGCAGAGGTATAAAACCGAAACATAGTATACCAATAAAATGGGGATACCATTACTTGGGTTAATACAATAATCAACAGAAATAAAAACGATAAGATATACTTGGATAAAAATATAACTGGAGCTACGAGGGATAAACAGGAAACAAAACAAATCAATTGCCTCCTAAATGTTTCTACCAGAGAATCACGTTTGGTTGATTCGAATAGATAGAAAGAGCAACACAACTACCATCTAGACGGGATCTTTTACAAAATGAAATGTACTGGAATATCGGAAAATATTATTTTAACTAAGATTCCAGGGAATACTACGAATACTTGTAATTGCGCACGCGATAAGACGAGACAACTTACCATAATTGTGGAATAGAACGGAAAATAATAAATTTATGTACGGATAACATATATCACTTAAACTTCATGGAATATGAAGAACTGAAATGTTATCGTCAGTGGAGTTCACAGGAAAGCAACCGACAGTTATCATCGAAAACCCCGTGTGAAATTTTTTTAGCAAACACACCAAGTGAGTTGCAGTGATGATTAAAAGAATCTGGGAGTACTGAAAATATGAGTACTTGTTGTAAATCGCAGTATGAGGAACAACACCTCTATTTACCAATGAGGGATCGCTAACAATGGCTCGTTCGAAAACGTACAGTGAGATGATGATTCTACTACTACTACTACTACTACTACTACTACTACTACTACTACTACTAATGATAATAATAATGAATTCTTCTTCTTCTTCTTCTTATTATTATTATTATCATTACTATTAGCATCATCATCATATCAATGTAATAATAATATTATGATTATAATACTAATGATGATGAGTACACCCGTGTTTGCCAGTGCGCGATCACTGGAAATAACCTGTGTTTAAGAACTCGTGGTGACTATAATACTATTTAGAGTAAACCACTAATCATTAACAGCGACAACACACTCGTAAAGTCTGGTGCGATAACACGAGAGAGTAATAGGAATCGGCGAAGACATGCTTTCATTCAGACTTAAAGAAAAGGCCATCGACAAACGAGAATCACTTTTAATCAAGGCTGTGAGAAATCGAAGTAGGTAATAATAATAGAAATTGCTGTCACTCAGATTCCATACAAAACAACCAATCAGTATCAGCGATAAATGACTTATAACTGAAAGCGTATGAACTACAATGAAGTAAGAATAATAGCATGTATTAAAAAGTAGTACACAATGAGGATTGAAACGCTGTATTGAAGCACAATAACTTATGATAATGTTGTTTTTAAGGTTAAAAAAGAATACACCCTGGGGCAAGTTTCTGACCGTTCAGACGTAATTATAAAAGGAAAAGAAACATTCTATGTGACTTTCCGAAAAAAACAAACGGCGTTTCTTCAGTTTTGAGAGAATGCATTGGCATTTGTCAAAGCCAGGTTTACACTAGAAACGACTACAAAGTAAAATATTAGTAATGACCTGATATTACCCTATAAAAACATAGAAATGCCTTCGAAAGCAGAACAAAAAAAACATAAATCTTTTGGCGAATAAAAAAACAAACACCCGAACGTCCGATTCACACAGAATGCAATCAATAAACGCAGCAATGCAATATTCTGGGTGTTGGCAAAGAATGCATGGCGTTAACGAGGAGTTAAATCATTACTAATAGCTGGCAAAGACTTAAAACTGTCGGGGTTTGTCAAGGGTAATGCATATAAATTCTCAGATTGAAATAAGTTTTTCCTTTTTGGTACGTTTACGGCCTTATGTTTTTAAATTGTACATTGTACAATTTTTCTTGTTTGCTTACATTTTGTTTTATTTTGATATATATATATATATATATATATATATATATATATATATATATATATATATATACTAGCAAAACTAAACCGCTAGCCGTCCAGCAATTAATCTAGATATAGCCTTATCTACGGACAAAACAAAGGAACAATGTTTTTTCACATTTTCATTACTTGAAGAAAAAAAGTGATCATCATGGTGTTATTTGATATATTCGTATTGTAAGATTTTATTTTGTATAAGTATAAAAATGAAGTCCCCATAATGATTCTTTTCATTATATAATAACGATAAATCAAAGCGATTGTCAAAAATAACTAACATAAAAAGATTAGAAAAACCAAACCAAACACTAAACAAATAACTTTAACTAGTACCAACGGCAATACAGTTACGGTTCTACCATACCTGCCTATGTTTATTTATGTTTTATAGTTTTTTAAAAACGTTTTATTGTATTTAAATAATTCGTCTACATCCAATTGCGTAACAGTTCCATTCTCATGATGACGTATGTTTTATTTTTGGTATTTTGGGGTGAGAAAAGAAACAAATAATAAACAAATAACTGTCCCAAGCGCCTTTAAATGTACTTTTGTACGTTACTTAATTTTTTTAGAAATACCAAAATAAACGATAAGAATTGATAGACAGTCGTCAAACGACTGTCAGCCATCTTTGTTTTTCAGCATAACGTAAAATATTTCACCAAACGTTTTGATTTAAATAAGACAAAACAAACGCATTGAAGTATTTTAAAACACAAAAATACTAGGTAACGAACAAAATAAATGTATTGCTTTTCGAAACATTTATTGGTTTAATATTTGTCGTTCTTTAGGTTATTCTTGACAATCACCAACTGAGGAACATCAATTGTTCAAATAAAACAATTATATATTTCTGAGTAATATGAAACCAAACTTAATGATAACCCTTTTTAAAAATATGAATCTTTTTTTGTAATTTTGAAAGGTTAGAGTCGATTTCTTTTTTCTTTGTTTTTATTTAATGGAAAGTGTAATACTTCTCTTCATAAGCATACTCCCTATCATCATCAGTATAGCCATCGTAGTCGTCGTCGTCTTCGTCAACTACAAAACAACAGTAACCTTTCGAATTTTAAAATAATCATTTTAAACATTAAACTTTGTAAAAATTAAATTGTGAAAATAATGTTCCTACTAATAATACTGTCAATACAAATAAAGAAAAGTATTGCATTTATGTAAAACAAGTGAAGTAAAAAATAGAAATCAATTGTGCAGAATATTGATTTATTTGAGAGAGTTTATAAAATTATTATTCAAATAAAGTATCTTATCCGTGTATGTGGTCATATTCCGTTAGGTATAGATAATGTGTTTGAACTCATTTAAGTGTAAAATTTAATTAGATAAACTTAACTTATTTTGACATGGATGTACTTGGGATGAATTAAAAACTTTCGCATTTATATATATATATATATATATATATATATATATATATATATATATATATATAAAACAGAATAACAAAATAGCAGTTTCTAGGCCGTTTGTCAAGGCATGGCTGTTCTGGTGCTATTCTTCATCTTTTCTGTCCTCGGTATGTGAAGGAGGTTTACTATTTCTAGATTAAGGAAATAGTTGATTGTGCTCCTTTCCAGAGAGATCCTTTCTTAATAAGCCTGATATCCTCATATGAAAACTGACCTTATGGCTAACCTGTTATCGCTGGGATACACATTAATATAAACTGAAAAACAAAATGGTTGGATTACAGCCGGAATAAGACAGCTTATTGTGGGCAACCGATCTGCTAAATATTCCATCGGACAGAGCTATATAAATAATAAATACACATACAATGTATTTAGCATAGCACATCAGTTTCACGGCATAACTGATCATGAAGGTTGTACCAGGCTTGCTTCAATAGTCTGGCATTTGCTGAGAAGCGAACTTGAAATAGTAACCGTCACATAACATTTAATTCGTTTTCCATCCATATGTACGAGTGAAAGTTATAAATAGTTTTTCACAAACGTCTCATAATTATCAGACAGCTTCTGATATTGTAATAGCTAGTCTTTTTAAAGTGATCATAAGTGCTTAGGACAGATGATAAAGAAAACTCTCGTGACATCACCTTGAAGGGGCAAATAGTACTCGACTATAATAAGCTTATTGTCGCTAATGTTCCAAAGGAATACCACATATCAATATCATCGATTACTACGATAATACTTAGTAGCGACTGTAATAATTTCATGCAACGGAGATAAATTGAAATATCGAAAAACATACTTCATGAAAACCGCCGGTTTTATCACCGAGAAATAACTGGTAACGACGAATGTGTGTATACTATGAATACTTGTTAGTGAAATTTATTGTTACTCATATTCTAGGGCACACCACTTTTTATTGCCAGTGAGCGATCACTGATAATTTGACGCGTGAATTATCTTAGTGAGGAAATAATAAACGTAACTTGCTAAACAATTGAAGCAATACACGAAAGTTGCGAATGAACTGAAAGGAATATGGAGCATGAAGAATGTCAACCTAATACAACTAATTGTAGGAGTCCCTCCGCCAACAAAAAACTGAAAAAAAATGAAACAAATCAAAATCAGATAGAAGACTGGAACTATAACGAACGACAATGAGTAAAACAGTGGACATCTTAGAAAATTACTTGGATGCGGAAACCAAGCCACATAAAGTGCGAACGTTAATCAGTAACATGATTATTACAGTAGAATTTTTTTTAAGACCACATTAATCTAAAGGAAATCAAACTGCAAAAATCTCACAAACTTAACCCATTCCAGGAAAAAAAAAACATAATGTGATGGCACCAGCCTCACCTTATACGAAAAAGAATAGTCGTATAGGGTGAAGGAGGATGGGAAAACCCGACGTCCACTGGAAGGGTGCGGATAGTACTGGGGTCATGGATAGGCTTATTTTTACGCAAATCCCAATGAATACTAATGATCGTTGCTAGCAATAAAAGATTGTGAAGCGGCTCCGGTGATTACTCAGAATCAATTTCAATTATTATCGAAGGAGGTGAAAAGTACTGGAGATCTGGGGAGGCTTGTTCTCACTCAGACTTAAGGAAACACCAATAATAATAATAATGATAATAATGATAATAATAATGATAATAATAATAATAATAATAATAATAATAATGTTGCTGATTTTCATAAATGATCTAGCTCCCTGATGTCATTGAGACTGAGATAAGAATATTTGCTGACGACATCACGTTCTACTCACGTCATGTGGGAAAACCGACGCGCACATATCTGAGGAAATGGCTGAATCCTTAGAAAATGACCCCCAGTCTGTAGTATATAGGGGTAAAAAATGGATGGTAACTTTTAATACTGCAAAGACAAAGCTGCGTTTCTTTAATAACTACAAGAACCCGCTTAAACCACCGATTGCCATGGCAAATAACATCCTACATGAAAGTTCATTATTCTAACTTTCACAGATAACATGCATTGGAATAAATACATTGACGACATTGCCAGGGCTGCTGCAAAGAAGGCGGGCTTCCTCTTCCGTGCCAGTAAACTTCTCACACCTGACATTATCATATATCTCTACAAAGCCACCATCCGACCATTCATGGAGAATTGTTACAACAGCTAGGCTGTGTAATCATATACTAGTATCTCTCCTTTAGACAAGGTCCAAAAAAGAGTCGCCAACTTGATAGGTTCCTCAATATCTACCACGCTCCAGCCCCTGTCCAATCGCCACAATGTTGCTTCCTTGTGCCTGTTTTACAAGTACTTCAATAGATTGTGCTCTGATGAGCTTGCTTCTCTGGTACCCCTACAACGTAAATTAACTAGACAAAACCGAAAATCTGCTAAATTCCATCAAATTCACTGTGGAGGTACCAAGATGCCGAAGAGCTTTCTATTCCAAAAGCTTCTTTTCTCGTTTGCTGGACTCTGAAACTACCTCCCTGCTCCCTGTTTTTTGTACGGTACTGACATGCAGACATTTAAAACTAATGTAAACAGACATCTTGCTGCGCAGCTCCCAATTTAAATTGCCCCCCAATAAAAAAAACTTTCACCCTTTTTTCGCAGTAGCTCCTTCCGTCTACAGTGGCGGCCTGTCTTGCTTGGGGTGAGCTATGTTTAAAAAAAATATTCGACATATTAAAATTATCTGCAGGTGCGAATAAACAAAACAATTAGACCAGTGACATCGGTTTAGCACAAGTAAGTAAAAACATAATGCCATGTTATAAGCGCTGTTGAGAAAAGATAAATAGGAAAACATCCACTAAATTGACGATTTATAACGCAAACAAAAGAAATGGCGCGCAAAACACATAGCAATGAATAAAACACAACTTGAACAGAGAAACGGATTGGTTGTTTACAGTTGGACAAATCAATACAGTTACACCAAACTACATAAAATACAAGATAAACCAAACCCAGAAAAAGAAATACAAAATAGACATGATTTGTAAGGAAGGTGATGCACTGGGAACTATGCAAACGAATTAATGTTGAACATCCACATAAAAGACACACGCATAAACCGGAGTCAACCTTTGAAAATCAAAGATATAGGATTCGCTGTGGCATAGAATTAAAAAAGGACTATCTCATTTAATCATAAACGTAAACATCGGACCAAATAATTGTAAAAGAATGAAGAGCAGTGTAAAGCGTGAATATCAGAGAGGCAGTAATAATGCAGGTGTGTCACAGGGTCTCATTCTGTGACCATTATCATCTGTCATACTCAAGAACGTCCTTTTTAATTAATCACGTCTTAGATGAGTATATTTTGTATAGAAATCGCTCCAGATAATACAGGAATAAAGAGCAATTCTAACCTATTTGTCAGAAACATCGCCTGTAGAATTTTAGAACTAAAGGACACAATAAAGGAAGCGACACTAACGAGGTTACCGAAAATAAACCCAAGGTCAACTTTCTACTCTCTTTGATATTTGCTGATAACACCGCACTCTATTCTCGACATGTGGGCAAATTGTACGTACGCATATTCAAGGCAATGGCTGCATCTAAGAAAATGATATGCAGTTTGTAGTTGATTCGGGACAAAAATAGGTGGTTATTTTCATGCTACTCAGACAAAGTTCCTTTCCTTAAACAGTTATAATAAACCTTTGGCACTTATCCCGAGCTAGAAAACGTGTCACACCTACAAGAATTAAGTATCTCTACAAAGTCAGAATCCGCCCTTGCATGGAGTATTGATTCCATACCTGGGCTTGTGTACACATCGGTAGTTTCTCCATTTTCGACAGGATTGCAAAAATAGCCTCTATTCTAATAGGTCGTCCACTGTCTACAATAATACAGCCTCTGTCACATCACTGAAATGTTGCATCCGTGTGCTTGTTTTACATGTACTTAACGGAATCTTCTCCGATAAGCTCGCTGCGCATGGACCCTTCAACGTAACTATCCCCGATCACTCGAAAAGCAGCAATATTCAACTCATTCACTGTAGATGTCTCCAAATGCATGAATGCTTTCTACTCCAATTAGTTATTTACTCGAACTTCTGGGATTCCCTTCCTTTATCCATGGTATTCCGTCAGTTGTAACATGCAGACATTTAAGTGTAATGTAAACAAACATCTCGCTGCACATCTCCTTACTTAGGATGTCCCTACACATCTGACCCCTGATTCACAGTAGCATCTTACGTCTTATTGGTAATGTGTCTGGTTTAGGATGAATAAAAGTTAATAAAAAAACAAATTCCGTTTACTACAGAACTGAAGCTACTATTGACTCTCGACAAAACCACTGTGATACTAATGATATCAGTAGTCTAAAAAGCAGTTCTAAATAATTGGAAAACCTCTACGATAACTCGGAATTAAAGAGCGGATTTAAACCACGGACGTAATCAAAACAGCAAGAATATTACGTAATATCGTCGGGAGACACAAACCAATCACTCTTAGTTAAAACAAAATATCGGTGCTTTCTCACAAGAAAAATATAGGATGAACCCTACACGAAGCAAAATGAACTGAAACTACCAGGCTGGATTTGTGAAAGACATTGTACACCACATAATAATCGGTTAGTATCACACATAATTGCCATAAAGAGACTAAGAGGATGGAAAGATAGAGAGGAGAGAGAACCATCCACACATCCACGGAGAGTACTCGATTCATGAACAAGTTTATTGTCATTCAAATCTTATAAAGGCTAACAGTAGTTATCAACAATGATTCTATGGTAAACTCCTGTTGTGAGAACGAAAAAATGATGTTAACGCCTTCATTCTGGAGGTACATGTTTGAACTCAGACTCCACGAAATATCTTCAGTTCTTGCCTGTAGGCGATTACTGGTAATGACTCATGTGGAAATTGCTTGTGAGTAAAGCATCTATATATTAATACGATAGTGTGTGTGTTCGTGTGTCACACTTCCGGCAAAAGCTCTGCGCATGCGTGCCGCACCTAGATTTTGAAAAACATCCAACTCGCCTAATTTTTGAAACATCTTCAAGTATTTCCCTTTGGCGCAACGGTTAGCGACGTAGTATTTATTTCTACATTTCGAGGGGAAGGGGAAGAGAGGTAGGGAGAGAACGACCGGGAAGACACATATTAATACAATAGCGTGTGTGATTTTGTGTGTCATGCTTACATCAAAAGCGACGACCTTCCAAATGTTTGTATGCTACTCATGAATTGGCTTGGCCTTTTGGCTAAGATCAAAGTGTAGTATCTGTTCCGATGGATACTGCACTCCATAGACTGGTATTGTCTTGGCCTTCGAGGCTTGATTTACGCCGGTCTATGGGCTTGTCCTGTGCAGTTCTAGGAGGTCCACCCTCCCAGGCTTCGCCTCCCTTCTTTGGGGACGAGTAAATTTATTGCTTACTGCCTGGGGCGCCCCTACCGGGGAATGCCAACGGGGCTGCCAGGGCAATTTTTAATGGCCAGAGTGCTCACCTTCTCGAGCGCTGGCTTTTCAAACCCCACTTTCCCGACCAGACCTTGGGTCACATCTTACTTGTGGGAGTAAGATAAAACTGGCCTTGTGCCTAACTCCTGGAGAGGAGTACACAAATATTCATGAATTGGAGCCAAATTTAATTTAATCGAAAACATTTACAAAGTAAGATTTAGTCGT
Source organism: Sepiola atlantica (assembly GCA_963556195.1). Lineage (NCBI taxonomy): Eukaryota > Metazoa > Mollusca > Cephalopoda > Sepiida > Sepiolidae > Sepiola > Sepiola atlantica. Next base: position 38,281,939 of record OY744518.1, read on the forward strand.
CGATATATTACCTTCACTAGAAATATTGTATATAAAGAAGTTTTGTAAATTGTTACATGTATTGTTCATTTTTTTAACATAAATATACAAGTCCAAATCTTATCATATTTTATTCAAACATGTATAGGTTAGAACAAGATAATTAGTATTAAAAACATCATTTCGTGTAATTTACACGGGTACCGCTAGTATATTTTAATACGTTTTCTATAGATAAATAAAAAATATAGTTGATGTCATTTTTAATATAATATGAGTTCCCTGACTTATCGACATAAACACGGGGAGGCGATATGAGCCGTTTATTTTGTGAACTTGAATCAAGTAACATACTGGGAATAATCAAATTCTTTATTAATCTATTCGAATTTCGTCCTTTTAAAATTGAATTGCATACATCCAAAGGTATCTAGCATTGAAGAAATAACGATAATCGTATGTGTCTTAATACACAACGTTGCTGACTATGAGACTGAGTATTCAAATTAAATCCTATCTCGCTACATAGATACTTTAATATCGTAAGGAAAGGTAACACTTAATAGTAACATTTGGGCCTTGGGTAAAATAGCAACCGATATCCAATTAGTCGTAGACAATAAATAATGTGTATTAACTATTGCCATTCAGTATTCTATAATCCCAAAGGCTAACTTTGTCGTAAACCATAAGGGATAACACAACATCAGAAAGAACAAAATTTAGATTCGAGATTATAACTATTTGTGGAAACACGACCTAAGAACAAAAGAAAGGTTGCGCTGAAGACACTCTGTTTTTGGTCTGTCAGCATGTGTCGAAATCTTTTAATCCCATGGGCCGTCCAGCCTCTCGGCTGGAGATCGAATAGACGCGTCCGCGTTTCTAGATGACAGGCATCCTGGGAAGTGACCGCTGTGTCGCCTTGAATAAAGGGCAGCCGGTAATTTGAGTGATGAGTTGCCAAGAATTTAAATTAATTTGGACAGCTAACTCCGGATTCAAAGATGAAAGCTTTTGAGGCGATTGTTCAAGGTGAGGAAATAATAAGGATCTAAAATACAGGTGAAATAGACAAATCAATAGGAAATAAGCTAAATATACTTTCGTTCGCAGATTAATGGACTGCAAGGTGTATAGGCATTTCGATCAATCACTCGATAGGTAGTAGGGGAGCCTTCAAGATGAATCGAAATGGATAAATATTGGCGAGATAGACGTTCATATAAAATGTTCGGATGGAAAACGTCATAACACCAATAATTCACATTCATAAATTAGACTCTAAAATGTATATTTCGATCATGAATTTGTCTGTAAAAGTTTATTTTAATATGCAGCAAGAAGATTATGGAAACAACGATATGTTTGTATATTGTGATGGTTTTACTTTTGTACACCTCAAATAAAACATATTTCCACTGCGACGTGAGCGACTACTGTAAATTAGAGAGTAGATTTATATGCGAAGATCCTAAGTGCGACAAGATGGTTGTTCACAATACGTTGGAATTTCTGCATGTTGGTACAATCGAATAAAAGGGGAGCAGGAAAGTAATTCTATACGAAAGCGGTTTTTTAAAAAATCGCTATTCAAGTAGATTCCTTCAGTATTCTTGGGATCTTTACAGTTCAGGGTGCGATTTTGCTGTATGTCGGGACAGTCAAGAGTATTTACGTTGATGGAATACAAGTGAGTGAGTTCAGCAGAGCCGTTTTCGTTGAGGTACTGGCCAAACTAACACAGAGGTGCAGCATTGAAACGATGGGGTAGGGGATGGTGCCTGGGAAACGGTATGGAACGTATTTGGTAAGAGACTCTTTCACGACACCTTTCAAAGAGGGGGAGTCAAGTGAATGGCAATGCATATTCTATGCATAGGCGAATAGTTGATTCATAGAGATATAAATACTGGCAGATGTAAGACGTTTCTTCGCGCGGTAAAGCAAACGCTTGGTAGTGTAAAACTTACACATTTAAAAGTGTTGTTTATCACCATTTGCATACGAAATCTATATATATATAGACATAGCACCCCAGTTGTTTGTACGTAGATGTTTTATTTTGTTTTTCGCTTTTAGTGATTTAATGGTGATTTCGGTAATTTCCATATATATTTTATGCTTCAAGTTTTTAATCGTCATATATTTATAAATTAATTAATTTCGAATGTTATGTATAGATCAATACTCTGGAAATCGAATATTTGATTTGGTTTTGTATATTGCGAGGTACTATCAAAATTGACCTGGGACTAACGGTAACTATAAGATTGCTCCACATTTGTTAAGCTCCGAATATGCAGCCACACAACCGGGTGCAATTATATATGATATACAGAACTGGGTTGACTCGGACAGAAATGGATGGTGTTGGAGTAAATATTTGTATCAAAAAGAAAAAAAAGAAAGCAGTAAAAATGTGAATAGTTGGATTTCAAGTTTATAGGGTAATTGTTTGCAACACACATCGCACAATGGTGTTCGATAAAAGTTTAATGCATTGGCCGCCATCAGACTAGCAAGACAGGTTGACAGATAAGTATGTATCAATAACACAACGTATTAAGGTCAGTAAATAAAACAATCAGTAGTGATATAAATGTATGCATTCACATGAAATTAAGGAATCTTGTAATTGCAAAGCATTTTTTAAAAGTCGAACATCTGCATGATTAGTGTTCAAGAACTTTTAAACTGAAAAACAGATTTCATGTTAGATTCATATAACTTGTGTGCTCTTGGTGTATACTCTCTCGTAGTTTGTTTTTTTGCATCACGTAAACCTCATTTGGGTGACTGGGCATTCTCATTCTTGTGTTTCAAAAACAAAGAAACATATGTTATCTAATAAATGTGTCTTTATATTATTGATTAAAACATTACATGAAATGAAAAATTATTTGACTAATCTTGCTATGAATTTATTTTGTTCACAAACAAAGTTATTGTAGATAGAATCAAGAGAATTATGCGTTTTATTTTTCCGGGATAGTTCAATGAATACACAATTCTGGACCATACGTCCACAATATACAGCCATATTTTGTCAAACTAATCAATTACTCTTTTGCATCCAATATTTTGATTAACAATCAAATAAATGCAACTAATTGAAAAAGAACACTGAGGTCAAAAGTACAAAATCATCTACACCCCAGAACTTGTAACAAACAGCAATAAATAATTCATAGAAAAACGCATTAGAATGAAATTCTCTAAGGAATCCGCATAGTTATACCGTGTGTAAACGATTTGCAAGAGTTTGTATACGTTTTAAGAATTCTTACAAATCGTTTACAACGTTATACTTACACGGATTCCGCCATTTTGTTTTATTCATGAGTGTTAATTTTTTTGTACTTTAAAAGTTTGAAAACATCTTAGAAACGATTTCCACTTATTAAAACTTGGCGAATTCGGTAGAGAATTTCATTCTAATGCGATGTATGTGTTGTTGTTTTATTTTGGTTTACGAGTGTACGAATATTAATTATTTTCTACTTTTACTCACTTATTATTTGAAAACAGACAAAGGCAAATGTCCCTATTTAAAATATAAGTTGTAGAAACAGATTTATAGTTACAGTGTTTTGTTAAAAATGGTCCCCGATTTGAACAGATTCAAACTGATTTTATTTAATAAACACAGTAATATTTACAACAAGTTAAACTTCTTGAACATTTCTCTGTTTTTTCGAAACACATTAGAAATCGCGGTATTTTGGTCATGTTTTAATAATTAAGAGTAAAACAACTGTTTTCAAGGAAACAAGAGAAATGTAATCCTTACACATGTGGACATTTACTCTACCACAAACATGACATATTTTTCAAAGTCAATGCCAGTCACGTAAGCATTAAGCCATCATGGATGTCATAATTTAAAGTTTAGTTTCTTCTTGTATTCCTGCGATTAATAAAACCCAATATATGTCTATATTTCTTCCTTGATCCGGAATGAACGAAATATTAATGGTAACAAATGAGACTTTCCCCTGAAAAAGTCTTTATTTTCCTCGTTTCTCATATAAATACAATGATTGGTCGAAAATTTAAATACACCTATGATAATATAATCACCACTTATATGTGTATTTGTCATGCATTCGAATACATGGATTGCATTCTCCGCGTAAGCAGAGACATGCGAGAATTAAGTAAATAATGCATTTAAATCCGTGATTATATTTTCATAGTTACACTTGCCTTTTAATTGATACTCGTGTGTTGCATAGAGACTTCAGCATTACATGAAAGAATGATGATTATCTACGAAGAAAATACCTTAAAATTCTCATTTTTTAAAATGAAATACATACATGATTCAAACCCTATTCATTATCCGTTTATATAAGATGGAAAGGATCTACACAAAACATGCTGTAGCATTTTAAAAGCAACATGTAGTATAGGTTTAGACTGTCGGTTTTTAAATCTCTTATTTAATTAATTCATTTGTTAAAGATATATCTTATGCGGAGATCGCCTCGTTGATATAAACCCCAAAACAAAAATATACAAGCTAAAAGTGTTCAGGTCGCGATACATGTCAAGAAATTATTATTATTTCCAAATTCTAAAAATAACCTAGACTAGTGGATGATGCACCAGCCCAGATTGTGGCAACAATACTCGATGCATAGGTTGATAGTGGCTTTGTATATATATATATATATATATATATATATATATATATATATATATATATATATATATATATATATGAAGAAGAATGGAAAGGAATTAGAGAAGCAAAAGCCAAATCAAAATTCAATTCAATTGCTCAGAGCAAGGTATATTCCGCAAAAAGGCAATTTATTCAAGTTAAATTTTCCTTAAGCCAGGCTTTTCAAAGATCAAAATCTTATCATTAGAGGAAGTCGCTAGGATAGATAAGTTGGCAAATGCCAAGATTTAAAATTTGAAAAAAATAAAATAAAAGTTGTAGAGAAAGAAACACAGGGCAAAACTCTACCCGAATGTAAGCAAATGTCCGATTGCGGAGAGAATGAGATGTAGATAGGTAGGTCGTTAAAAGGCACGAGAGGTTGTGAGAGAGGATTCAAAGTTAAATTCCAAGAAGCCACAACTTCAGGTGCGGCGAAAATATAAAATCCAAAGGGTAAAAAGTCCAATAAGAGGTACGCTCGTGGATGCAGGCAGGCTCAGTAAAGAGTGAGGTGGAAAATATTCGCCATTAAAAATACTTCCTGGGCTGAGATATCAAGAAAAGTGTTTTAAAATGGGAAAAAAGGCAGCGAAAATATTTTAAAGCTAGCCCGTTGAGAAAGCCGACTTGAAATGAGGAAGGCAGACACTCTAATGCGACCAGTAGGCAGGGAGGGGACGAGTAAGGGGGGTGGAGGAGGAGAGAGGAACGGGTGCGAGGAAGGAGAAAGGGAACGGGTGCGGTGGATGAATGCGGTAAAAACTAAGAGTGTGATTGTGGGGGGGTGAGTCGCATAAAGTTGAAATCGGATGTTAGCGCGAATGAGGGTTCAACTATAGAAGGGAAAGAATGGAGTGGGGGTAAGTCAACGAGTGCTGGGAGGGAGAGTTAAAATACCAGAATGTGCCTAATGAACAGAGTTCGGAGTTTAGTTGTTTAATCAGGTGACTTTACTTATAAACAATGAGGCAAAATACATTTGAAGGGTAGAGATAGAAAAATAAACTGTAAGAATAAAAATGAAAAAATTGAAAAAAATTTAAAAAGTAAAAATAAAAATAGAATTAAAGATAAAAATAAGTAAATAAAAAATGAAAAAGAGATAATAAAATTAGTCTTAGGCTCGCAAGGAATATTATAGATTGACCGATAAGAAAATAATAATAAAATGAGGGAAAAGTCGATAAAATTGGGGCTCGAGAGTGAGTATTAGGATAAGGAAAAAGTAAAATAGACATCGAAAGGATATCTGGAATGGGAATCCCCAAAGTGGTTAAAGATATGGGTTGAAATAAAATAAGCTGTTACGGGACGCTAGTAATTTATGGATGTGGGAAAATTAAACTTTGAAACAAAACAATTTTCAAAACAAGGTATATGGAGGTTGATTAAGAAAATTATTAAATAGGTTAATGATGGCAGAAAGAAGTAAGAGACACCACTTTATATATATATATATATATATATATATATATATATATGTATATATATGTATATATATATATATATATATATATATATATATATATATATATATATATATAGATATATATATATATATATATATATAGAGAGAGAGAGAGAGAGAGATATTAGACAATTACTGTCCCGACCAGAACAGTTTGCATCACTTTTATTTCTCAGTACGAGAATAACATTATTTTTATCATGTTACTAAACCTTATCTTTGGAATACTTGTTGTAATTTTGATCCAAATCCTTTACATTATTTTGATTCTACAAAACATCTATAATTTTAAGCTGAACCAGTTTAATCTTTGAATAACTTGAATAATTCGTCTTCCGATCTTCATCAATTACTGTATGACCTGCAGAGGATTCACCCTGATAAGGCTATAGTTGGTGCATGCTTGCACATATGTAAACGTATCAAAATATACACGTATCTTACCTTATATTTATATATATATATATATATATATATATATATATATATATATATATATATATATATATATACACATATATATATATATACACATATATATATACACATATATATATATATATATATATACACACACACACATATATATATACACACATATATATATATATAAATCTATCTATATATATATATATATATAAATGTGATTATGTGTGTATTTATGTATATAACTATTACTTCAAAGACACTAATAGAAAATGAAAATTCTAAGAAACAGATTCGCATCTTGTTTAATTTGCATTTATCTCTATGTGAAATGTTCTGTACTCCAAGCCCGTAGATATTTATCATCCAGATATTAAATATAAATTTTCTACACTAAAATCTTATATCCCTTTAAAAGCAATGTTAATTCTAAAATTATATATATATATATAAATATTAATAAATGTGATGATCAAATAATGTTTATATCCACATACAATCTTGTTACGCCTATTCTAAGCTCATCACTGTGGCTATACAACTGGTTCGCACACCGCACGATTCCTCAGATATCGAGTCTTCTAATACGGTATCTATAATTGTGCGGCGAACCAATAAGCTGTGTGAATGAGCAGTGTGTAAATACTGCTTTTAATCAGTAATACTTTTATTGTATCTAGAGGGTTCAACCAAAGGAAGACACCATTTTCATTACAGCTTAAACGAAACAATTCTTAAATATTAGAGGACCCTATATATATATATATATATATATATATATATATATATATATATACATATATATAGAGAGAGAATAAATATGAAACTAGAAGTAAACTTTTAGTAGAAATAACCTATAGTGAAATGGTAAAAGCTCAATATACGAGATAGAGCAATTATGAAGATATATGGACGAAGAGTGATAAACATGCACGAATGTCCAAATTTATATCAAACTTCGATTGTTCAATGCAAGGTATATTCTGTAATAAAATTATGTTTATTATTCTTTCCTTAAGCCAAGGTTTTTCAAAGATCGAGATCTTATCATCAGAGGAATTATACAGATAGATAAGTTGGCAATAGAAAAGCCAAAATTCAACATTTGAAAAAATATTTAAAAAAATGATGGGTGAAAAAAGTTCGTGTAAAAAGATATTGGGTTTGTCCATTGGTAATTGTCCGCCGATAAGTTGTCCAATGGAAGAAAGTTTCGATGGAGAAGAAAAAGTTTCATTTTTAAGGAAAAAATAATAAACATAATTTTATTACAGAATATACCTTGCATTGAACAATCGAAGTTTGATATAAATTTGGACATTCGTGCATGTTTATCACTCTTCGTCCATCTATCTTTATATATATATATATGTATATATATATATATATATATATGGGAGGGGGTACGTGTGCGTATTTATGACGTACTCACTCACATACAATCAGGAGACTAAATAAAGCTCCAACAACCTGAACGTTCGTATGTTGTTAAAAGGGGATTAATTTATAAAAGATAACTATAATGATCTTAAAAACAAGTCATACATACTTTTAAAAATTAAATCATAAACTACCATTAAAACCAACTGAACGGTAAGAATAAGTGATTTCATTCCATCATCATTTCATTGTATTTTCTAAGGAGGGATAATTAACTTATTGAATCACTCGCAAGTCAAAGTATTCAGTGTTTAAATAAATTACTTGTTTCTTATGAACATCCACGAATATTTTTAATGTTTATGACTATTAGTGTAACCACTATTATTTTAACAGGTGCATTTTACGGTGTACTTGTAACGGTGCCTAGCGTGTCCTGTATTCTTAACTCGGAACTCACCCTACCACTGACCATAATCCTGAAACCGTGACATCAGGACAATGATAGGATTTCAAAACCGTATATCTCTCTTCATTACCCTTCACTTGCACTTAAGACGAGCACATTGTCATAACATAATGCCAAATCATTTCCGGTACGGCTCAATTGACAATTAAGCAAAGTCGGAAGCTGTTGAATGCACAGATTAACCCCGCGTGGATAAGGAAGTGTGCTCCGATGTGGCAGTTGGCAAAAGGTCAATCCATGATGAATGTCACTGAGAGCGCGAGGCCTCTTAGCGCAATTTGACGCACGTTGACAGAGAAATAATTAATTTTAATTAAGAAATATTTTCGAAGGTGAAGGATGAATTGGACTCGTCTTACCACCGACACGTGAGAGACCAGCAATGGAGGCGGAAGAGTGGAAGGCAGCCACAAGGCCATTCAACTGTGTGTTGTAGTATCCCATGATCAGTCCCATTTTATAATCTGGGTTCCCCATGTCGACACCGTGTTAGAGCCACCATATTATCATTAGTATATTTGTGTTTAGCCTTATCTGCGTCCGGATCACGAGTTTTGTTGAGTCCGATATTAGAAATCTTATTTTATGATGAGAAGCCTCTCGAATTGTAGAAAAATTACACGGTACTTTGGATGAAAGAGAACAATTTGAATTAAGACACATTTTAGTAAGTAACACCAAAATAATGTATTCTGAGACAAAATAAAATTAATAATGTAGCATACGAGACCAGCAAAACCATTTTAAAATGCCTATACCGGTGTCGCTCAATTCAAATGATAAAAATAGGGGCATTCTATTAAATTAATTATTACTTATCTCCCCTTGTTTCCTTCTCCATAATTATTCCAACAAACTAAAATAAATCAGCTATTACTTTAAAAATAAAAAAAATAAATACATAAATACATAAATGAATTAAGGATTCAATTCATTCGTCTCATTTCAACAATGTAGACGTTCGTTTTTGCGTTCACGGCTTGCCGTAGTATTTTAAAAACTTCCATTCTTTCACTTGCTTTTAGTCATTTTTTACCATTTTATACCATCAAACACATGATGATGATTCCAGAAGGAGTCGAAAACCTTCGTGTAACATACGGTTCATTTATTACTTCATTCGATGTCAACATAAAAAAAAATCATTCGACGAATTGAAAAAATAAAAAAGGACTAACAAACATATATATATACATATATATATATATATATATATATATATATATATATATATATATATATACATATATATATGTATACATATATATATACATATATACATATATATATATATACATATATATATATATACATATATATACATATATATATATAAATATTTGTTATTGTTTATTTATCTATAGACGTATACGTCTCGTCTCTTTTCAATCACGACTCATCAGCATAGAAGTACGATTATTCACCACCGGTCACACGATTCGAAACCCTGGATTACAAGTATTTTTCAACCCCAATCCAACGTTGCTAACCGATAGGCCAGTTCTGAACAGCTTATAAACAATGATAATATTAACACTTTTAAAGGCGGCGAGACGTACAGGCATTCAACTTCTATAAGTGGAGGAATGATGCATATAAAGCAGTGACGTCACGCTGTGTTATTACTACCATTTACAGTGCTCTATTTTTTAACGAGGAGGTATAATTGATTTGAATGGACCGTTCTCTAGGAATTCTAGGAAAAGACAGGCGAGGACTCCATATAGAAGGGAGCCCATGGGTAGACCAAATTATATATATATATATATATATATATATATATATATATATATATATATATATATATATATATATACATATATATATACATATATATATATATGTATATATATATGCATATATATATACATATATATATATATATATATATACATATATATATATATATATATATATATATATATATATATATATATATATATATATATATATTAGAGCTTGGTAGGTTTTTGGAATATAGGATTCTTTATTGTAAAGATGTGCGGGGCTGCAAATTCTCAGAGCTCTGAGAAGATATCCTATTATCATACCGGATTTTATATTTTTGTTGTGGTCAGTGTAAAAATGTATGAGGTCATTTTTGTTAGTTTTTTTCGTAAAGACTGAAAGGTTTAGGCCATTAGGGGTGGTGTGAAGAGTGATGCCAAGGAAGTTAAGGATGTGGTTATTTTCTGGTTCGGAGGTGAAATAAATGGTGTGTTCTATTTTATTGAGTTTTTCAACTATGTCGGGGAGATGAATGTGATGTGGGTAAATAAGGAGGGTGTCGTCTATGTATCTAGAGTAGTGGGAGTTCTTGGCTAGAATTGATTTGAATGGACCGTTCTCTCGGAATTCTAGGAAAAGACAGACGAGGACTCCACTTAGAAGGGAGCCCATGGGCAGACCAACTGGTTGCTTATATAGAATATTGTTTAAAGTAAAGTGGCATTGTTGTGTTATTAGATAGCATAGTTTTATAATTTGAGTGGTGGGATGGGGGGTTTAATTTTGGATTTGATAAGATGAATTTTTAGGAATCTGAGGCATTTAGATATAGGTACGTTAGTGTAGAGAGATTTAATAGCTACACTGGCCACAGTTAGGTTATATATATATATATATATATATATATATATATATATATATATATATATATATATATATATATATATATATATATTAGCAGAAACTACTCGCCTTCCGGGCAGCATTTTCTGAGACTGTTGTCTTCTTTACAGAAATATATAACATTTTAATTGACATTTTAGTAATTTGTGGAAAGATAAAATGATAATTCTCGTAGTTTTATTTGATATATTCCAATTTGGAAAAAAATTACGGTGCATGAACACAGTAAAAAAATTATTTTTGAGGAAAACAAAACAACAAAAAATGAATTGATATAGTCATTAAGATAATCAAAATCGAGAGATTTTATTTTGTTTCAGCATAAAAATAAAAATTAATTTCCTGTAAACACACCGGTTATATAATAAATGAATAGAACACAAGGGTTGGAGGTCGATTAATCAAATACACCATTTTTATTATTGAGTAAAGTGAAATGGTTACTTAGTACTTTTCGCCTTTATAATAAAACTTGTTCTTAAGAAGCTAATGAATCGTCAGGTAGACTAGATGGGAATGAATAAGAAATAACCGTGGCATATGTAAATTTGTTTAAACATCGTCTGAAGACTTGAGCGGTTATTCCGCGAGAATTCTATACACGAATAAACAATATATATAGACAAATACTGTCACATTCGTAGACCGACAGCTATGACCCTAATATTCGGTGTGAAAGTTTTGTTTATTGCAAACAAAAGTCCGGCTAAAAATATATTAGAAACATATTGGGAAGTTCCTGTTGCGTGATCTTGACTTTATTTACTTTACTTATGTATATACTCAAGAGAGCTTCGCTACATGCTTGAATACAAAACTCTGCCATTTATCTCGGTCTTGGCTCTGTCTTTCAGGAACGAGATGCCAGTCTCAACATTTATCTGGTCAGCTAATCTTTTTTTGTGGTCGATGTCTTGATATTTCTTCAATGAACTATTTTTGTACGTAGCTGGAGACTGGTAGTATATCAGTGGCATATTTAAGGCAAGGAATATATTAAGATTGAAATAATTTTGGTAAACTTTCAAACCCAAGGAAAAGCAATTTTAACAAGAATGTAATATCAAACTACAGATAGCGTGGGTACGAGAAATACATAGATAGTTAAGTAAGAGAGGTGTGACTTGTTCAGTTAATTACCAATTATGCCTAATTAAGATGTTTTCTTATGTTGGTGATTTTCTCTAGTTTGCCCCCGACGCGGTTCAATTTGTCGTGAGATCAAATAATAGCAGCAAATATATAACGAATTTGACAGGAAAAACTCCTTGCAAGACAACCAAATAAAAAAAAACACTCTAATCTATATTATATTTAAATACAGTTATCGAAACTGCTCAGCTTGAGAGTTATTTTGGGTTAATCAAATTTCACCGTTTTTCACACCATTACGCTATTTTTTAAGTTAATTTATTTCATTTATTTATTTGTTTTTTTTTTGTTTCCGCTGACTTTTGAACTACATTTGCTTGATATTTCTTTTGATTTTCCCTTTTCTCTGATCGAATCTGTAGTAATCTTCGGCATAACTAAATTATCCAGCCATTAATCTGTTTCCGATGGCATCGTGTGGCACTGTTGATCAGTCTGATCGAAGCCGTGTTATCTCTTTCTATTTTTCGCCAACATGTACCGAGTCAACTTTTGACGTCATCATCAGTGCACTTCATGCCACCTGCGCTGTTGCCGCCAGATTGTGCTGTATCTAATTTGAATAACAAAGGGGAAAACTAAAGAATAATGTTATTCTTCTGAACGATGAAGCTCGATAAAGAAATGGAATTAGAAAAGAGAAAGAGAGCGTGATAAGAATGGATGCCTTTTACGAAAAGAAAAAAAAACGATAAAGATGCAAGAAAATTGACAAACAAAGGAAACGTGCAATGCGCTAGAAACAAAATTGCTGTTAATTGAAAAACACAAAAAAAACACAAAATGTAATACTTTTTACCTGAGGGAAATGAGAGACTTTTTTTTAATGTTACGTTCTTCCTTCTTTGCGGAATCCCCTTTTAATTGAAACGTTCTTCAAGACTTCAATAATTCACGCCTCTTTTTAGTTCCATTGTTCTTTGAGAGGCGTTGTCTTTGTGAAGATGCGTCCACTCGTCTCGATAATAGCGGTGCGTCTGCTTCTAGTACTGCTCCTTTAGATGGGGGGTTATTTGGTGGAATGTTGTCAAATTGTTATGAGAACATACGTGTGTTTTTTATAGTATTCGTAGCAGTACAAAAAGGTTTCAACCCGTCAACACACACCAGTTAAGTCGAAGATGCTTCATTCAAAATGTGGTAGAGTCTTATATTATTTTTCTCCAATGATTGCGTATTATTATATTAAAACAGTAAAGACTTATCATTACAGTTTTACAAATGTGTACTTATTAGTATTGTCAAACTCAAGAGTCATTATTATTTCGTTAACAATAAGTGCTCATTATTTTAATTAATATGTGCGTATTATTTTTTTACCCATTGCATTCGGATTAATTTTTTAAACAATGAGTGCTTCTTATTTTTAACCAATGAATGCTGATTATGATTTTAAACCATCGAGTGTAAATTATTATTTTTAACCAATGAAGGCTAATTATAATAATTTAACGAATGCGAGATTATAATTACTTTTTAACAAATAAGAATTATAGGCCTTAATAGTCAGAATTGTAGTGCATATATATATATATATATATATATATATATATATATATATATATATATATATATATATATATATATATATATATATATATATATATATATATATATACTTGCTTTTAACGCCAGTACGTAGTTAGAGCAACATAAATTGTTCTGGACTCTTAAAATAATTAAAATAATTTCTGACGTTATTGATAATGTTTACCCATTCATTTTTTTAGTTCTTATTGTCGCTTATGTTTGAATTCACGTTTTCAAACATAGTGTAACTAATACATCTATTACGTCATGGATAAGTTATATTTATTTCGTTATGGTAATGTTTTAAGCGCTATTTAAAAGAAAGTCCAAAATATCTCAGTTAATATAAGAAACCTATGGATTTCTCTTTCGATTTCCGATCATGGCGTCAGCTTTATTCTTAGTGAATTTATTATTTACTGTTAATGCAATTTTTCAATTTCTAAAAATGATTAAGATCTGTTATATTTCGAAATGCGACAAAGTCTGCATAGTATTTCTTATTGCCAACAAAAAGTGTGAATGACGGAATAATTGTGACGGACGAACAGGGAGAGTGACAAGATATCTACTCATATGCGATGTATACTTATTATCATGTGTTGATCCATTAGCCCATATTATTATTCTTAACAAATAAGTGATATTATTTTTTACCAATGTGAGCTTGTGTAGGATTTTTTTTTAGATGAGGATTGATAATGTGTATTATTTGAATTATTCAGACTAATGTTCTCATTTTGGATATTATTATCACAACGTTTCGGCCGATGTAACACATGACCCTCTTCAGGTACATCTTGTTGAACTTAGGAATCTACATGTCGATCTCGAGAATCTACGGAATTTTGACCGGAAACCTTTATTTCATCCACGAGGGTAGCTTGATTTCGTTTCGTCATCTATTACCGGGTAGAAGCCTTAAGCAATTCGTAATAGTGTTCTTAGTATCGCCTTAACTGAGTATTGAAACTTAACCCCCTACTTAGAACTGAATATTACTTGTTTAGGTTTAGAGTTCAATCCTCACTGCGCGCGATACTAAGAATGCAATTATGAATTTCGTCTACCCGTTCATGGCTGGCAGATGATCTTTCGATTAAATAAAGGGTTCCGTTCAAAATACTACACAGATTCCCGGGTTAGAATTAAAGATTCCCGTATTCATCAATATGCACCTGAAGATGGTCGGGGATTATATCGGCCGACATGTTGTGAGCATAGAATCCAAACATTTGTACTTTGAAACATCCAAATCATACAATAAAGGCGTATCATTATTTTATAACTAATGAGTGGTTATTAGTATTTTTACCATGTATTATGAACCTTTACAACTGTCGTTTACGGTCATCACTCACTGGTAAAAAAATAATTCTAACATCTAAGAGATGGCAAGCCTCTCTAAGTTCCACTACTGACCACTATTATCGTCGCAACTCACTTGATGTTCCTGGACAAACCGATCCACAGTGAGATCTCGCTGCTGTCAGACGGTGGGTTTCTCTTGGAATTTTAACTACACCTCCTATCAGATCATAAACGCCCGCGCCCTGCTGCATCAACCAGTGTCGCTTCCACTTCGCATTATGTGCTTATTAAGTTTTTTTTAAAAGTGTGTTATAGATGTCGTTTTCAATATTTATTTAAAATTACGTACTATCAAGTATAATTATTTCTTACTAAATCAGAGTTATCCAACTATCTCACTAACGGATATTTTCTTACTATTTCAGTTTTATTCATCGATACAGTCTTTAGCCAGGTTTGTCGGAACTGTTCTGAGCGCGCCTACAATTATTGGTATTATATTTACTTTTTTCATACTGAATATCCCTTTCAATTCTCTGGCGGGTTCAGTGTATTTGCTTCGTATTTATTTCTGCTTGATTTTCAACATGTGGTCGGCTAGGACGACAAAATCTTCGATTTGCAGGATTTGTCTTTCTGGTTTACTATTATGACATCGGGCCTCCTTGCTTGTATGAGGGTATCTATTTGTACCGCCATACGCCAGAAAAGTTTGTGTTTTTCGTTTTCCAGTACTGTGCTGGTTTAAGTTTGTACCAAAATGCATTTGTTTTCATAGCTCACAGTGTACTGCTTTTCCCCCGCAGTCATGTCTATTGTTGTATTCTTTTGGGGCCAGGTTTTTGGCATACATTTATTATGCGATTTAATGTGTTGTCTCTTTGTCTGCACAATATGCATTCACTGTTTTCTGGGTTTTATCTATTTCAGCTTTAATGTAGTTTGTCCTAATAGCATTGTTTTGTGAAGCTGGTAATAGGGATTCCATTTCTCTGTTAAGGTTTTCTTTTTCACGGCCATGCCGAACTTTTTTCGTGCGTCTTTTCTTTTGACCTTTTTTATGAAACGTCCATGTAGTTGTTTGTGCTCCCGTTTTTCTTTTCCTGTCTGTCTGTTTCCGTTTTCAGTGTTTTCTGAGTTGTTCGTTAGGACGATGTCGCTTGCTGCGGTGATCAGCCTTTCTGTGTTCTGGTTTATGTATTTCCCCAGATCTGTTTAGTGTCATCCACACAGTCTTACCAGTCTTCTTTCCCCTTCCTTTCTCTTTACCTAGAGTCTGTCTGTATCGTCTTTTGGATATAGTTCGTGTTGCCTGGTCATTAATTTTCTAATCCTCTGGTCAAGGTTCCTTAGTTCTTTTTTGTCCAGCTTATGAATGGTCAAACGTATTTTACAAGTGATACTGTTCAGATATTTATTCTTTTTTTATTAGATTTCTGCTATATAATTGTATTTCTAAGAGATCTCTTGTTCTTTTCAGATATACTTTTCCAATCTTCTATTTCATTTCTGTAGATTTGATTGTGTCTGCTTCCAAAACTCCCAAATATTTATAAATGTCTTGTTTGCCTAGCGCTATCATCTGCTCTTGGTTTAGTAGTTCCATGCCCTCGGACCACTCCAGCTTTTCCTTTTAAATGTCTACCAGTGCACGCTTTTTCATTCCGAATTCTATTTGAATCTCCTGGCTGAGGATTCTGGCCTTAATTTATCAGCTTTTTCTAGTTCGTTTTTACTTTTTGTAAATAGCTTCACATCGTCCATGTACATGAGGTTGTTTATTGTTTGTTCTGTGCCTGTGAACTTGGATCCAAGATCACATTTCCTGAGTATGTTGTTAAGTGGGATCATGGCAATGATAAACAGTTGTTGTGATAGGGAATCTCCCTGGAAAATGCCTTTCTGTATTTTATCCCCGTCAGGTGTTATTCTTCAGCTGTAAGTTCAAATCTCTATGTTCACATTGCTTTTTTATGAGATTAATAATCCTGTCGGATATCTTAAACATTTTCAAGCATTCAACTATTTATGATTGAGGGATTCTCTCGTAAGCTTTATTTTAGTTAATCCATGCCATATACATGTTCCTTTTCCTGCCTTTGGCTTCATTCAGCATCTTTTTAATCTATGTACATTATGCGTTCCTCTTTTTTCTTTTCAGCATCCGTTTTATTCTTCAGGGTGTAGCCAACGGCTGTTAAGGGAACGGAAAATTTGCTCTCTCAGTTGTGCCGTTCGCATTTTCTACATTGTTGGTAAGCATGTTATTAGTCTGTAATTGCCAAGGGTCGTTCCTTTCCTGTCGTTGTTTTGTATGAACGGTGTCCTTTCTTTTGGCCATCTACTCTGGTGTGTCTCTTTTATGGATACATACTTTCAGTTTCTGTGCTCGCCTTTCCCGTATGGTCGTAAATTTGTTGAACCGGTACGCATGTATTCCATGGTTACCTGGTGCTTTCCAGTGTGCCATTTACTTTAGTATTGTCTTAATAGTTTATTCAATAATTACTGTTTCTGTTACTTCTTCAATTTTCTTTTAGTTTATTTAATCATGTTTTTCAGCCATTTAGCATATTTTATTATGATCTTAACTTTTTTTCATATCTTACTCTAGAAATGTTTTGTTTCGGTCGGGTCTGGTTGTTCTGTTGTTGTTCTTTCTTCGTTTACGTTTTTTTACAACTGGCTGTCATTGTTTCTAAAGGTCCTGTTTTGTTTTTACTGTTCCAATTTGTATCTGTGTCGTCTTAATTTTCCTTCTTTTTCTGCTATATTTTGTTTTAGTTCTTCATGTTTCTTATTTAGTCTTTCTTTACGATTCAGAGTTGTGCTTGTCCATCGTTTACTGTTCTCTTTCATCTCGTTTACGGTTTTAGATTCCTTTTAAAATTTGGTGATCTGCGTTTCCAGTCTGATATCACATCCAGATTTCGTTTTTCCAATCTTTAAGTTAGTTTTTTTCTCTTTTTATTTCATACTTATTGATTTTGATCCTGCATATAGCAAGTTGTTTAGGTCTGTGATAGTGTCTGTAGAGATATACGCAAGCACTCTGTTTACTTTAACTTTTTCTGATTATCGCCCATTAGGGATGAGAGTTTTGTTTTGTTCTCGGACATAAACCGGTTGATGTTTTCCAATTCTATTTCTTCTTCCCCTTCCTTTCTCTTCACGTAGAGGCTGTCTGTATCGTCTTTTAGATATAGTGCGTGTTTCGTGGTTATTAATTTTCTAGTCCTCTGGTTAAGGTTCCTGAGTTCTTTTTTGTCCACTTTATGAATAGTGGTTTCGTAGTCTTAGCTCTGTTCAGTTTCTGTGTTCATGTTTTGCCAGTCTTCGTCCTGTTTTTTTTCGTCATATGGTGTTTCTTGATCAGGTACGCTATTTATTTTTCATTTGATTTCCGGTAATTCCATCCTTAAGTATCTGTCTTGCTTTGATGTGCACTCCTTTGTTCCGTTGTATGGTCGTCAGTAGAATTGCCCCATAGATCTTTCATCCATTTCCGGTATCATTTTTCTGTGTGGTAGCGGCTCTTATAGTAGGATTCCATTACCAGTATGTTCTCTTTTGTGGTCTTTTTCTTCTCATGACATTTTGTTTGTTCTTTTCATCTCTGCGTTCTTGTGTTTGGTCCGTGTCCATGTCATAACTAGAATTAGATGTTTTGTTTTTGTCCGTGATCTTAATCCTGAAATTAAAAGACCCAACTTTTGTAGAATTCGGACCATTTCCCTCATATTGGCCATCGAGGGCGCAGGCCCAGGCTTAGTTAACCTGTCATCTTGTCAGAAGGATAGTGGTTCTCTCATTTCCATGAAGATAAAGGTGCACTATTACACATACATGAAGACACATTTATGAAAATAAAACGAAATAGAAAGAAACTAAATAAAAAAAAACTAACTAAAGTATATATATATATATATATATATATATATATATATATATATATATATATATATATACCGATAAAATCTTCAATAAGAATAACGAAGACGATATATTCCCCTCGCATGTTTGTCTGATAAACTGATGCTTAATTATGAAACACTCAGTCAATCGTCTCCTTAAAAATAACTAAAACTTTTTTTCTCTCACATGACTAATTACTTTGGGGGTTGAGTTCAATTGCTTTCAACCCAAAGAACAAACTCGAATAATATCACCTCCCATCCCCTCTGAAAATAAATCTCAGAAGCTAGTTATTTGTTAACATTAACATTTAAAATAAATTTAACATTTGTATATTCACCCAAACGACGTCTTCACTCGACACGCTCGAGATTTAAAATGTACATCGGCTACTTAAAAGAATAACGGAAACTGTATTTCTCTCACGTGACTAATAACTTCTGGGGTATTTTAATTGCTTTCAACTCAAAGAAAAAACAAGAATAATATAACCACCCTGAAAAGAAATATCAAAAACAAGTTATTAGTAAACATTAAAATTCACAATAAATATAACATTTGTTTGTCAACCTAAACGACGTCTTCAATTGGCACGCTCGATATTTTGAAAATATTATTATCATCATCATCATCATCATCATCATCATCATCATCATCATCATCATCATCATCATTATTATTATAAATGTCATAATAATCATCATCATAATCATCATCAGCATTATTTAATTCATCCCATGAGTTACTACAAGAGATTACTATCTGCAATAAAAGTGGTGTGACACAGAGTCTGATTAAGAAAGCGTCTCCCCAGATACCCAGAATACTCTGCGTTTTTCGATAAACGTTTGAAATAGTTGTTTTAATTATTGTCTAGTAGATAATCATTTATTTCTCGCTAACAACGATCGTTAGCCTCCTCTGAAATGTATGTCGTAATAAGCCACAGAGATATACAAGTACTCTCCACACCCTTAGAGTTGAGTTCTGCCTGGTGCCCTCTTACTTTTACTTTCTATCCTACTTGACAGTCTGTGACCATTTTGCGTGGTACCTGATAAGGCTGGTTCAAACACGTGTGTGTGTACTTATGCGTTTGTGATTGTGTGCGTGTGTGGTTTTTGCTGCGTCAGATTATGTGATTTCATACAGTTTTCATTCCTTGGATTTGTGTAAACTTCTTTTTGTGTATTTCGTTCTATTTCTACTTCAACTCACCTGGAGTTAGTCGGTGCTACTTTGTTTTGTCCGTTGTTTCCTGCATTGTGGGATATATCTTAACATATACAGTGTATTTTATTATGTGTTCTGTATTTCATGCTGCTGTTTCTCCCTTAGATTTGAATTTGTCCTAATTTTTTTTTTTTCATTTTTTTTTATTTTTCATTTTTTTAAAAAGTGTTTTTTTTAGTTTTTAGTTTTTTTTAAACGTTTTTTAAGCTGTTCCTAGCACTCTTACACCTGCTAGTATTACAGTAACTTTCTTAATATTGCATTCTGCTAATCTGGCAAGTTTCATGCATTTGCTGATACGAACAATTCTACTACTTTACGTTACTTTTTCTTCTTGTTTACTATTACCATTGGCCTTATTGTTTGAATGCATTTGTTTGTCTGTACTTCTATTTCACAGATTATTTCATGAATTTCCTTTTTTTTGCCCGTACTATATATCTACATGTTTAAACTGCAGACGTTTTCCTGGTTACAAGTGCAGTGTATTCCCTGCACAGTTGTATTTGAGTGAATACTCATGTTGTGATAGTTACGCATTCCTGTTATTATGTGATTCTCCGTTTCGTCTCTACAGTGTCTACATTTACACTTTTCTAGTTT
>OY744518.1:38305207-38317707 GCA_963556195.1 Sepiola atlantica
TATATAGATAAATAGATGGATAGATATATAAATAGATGGATAGATGGATGGATGGATAGATGGATAGATAGATAAATAGATGGATAGATAGATAGATAGATAGATAGATAGATAGATAGATAGATAGATAGATAGATACTCCGTTGTGAAACGTTCGGGAACAGGACGATATGGCAGATATTTTTGACATTGTACTAAAAACGACGATGTCGTTAGAGAAATATTTCCGCGAAAATGTATTCCACAGAATAACAGTTTTTGAAAATAGACTTTGTTCATAAAAGTACCGTTTGACTGTAAATTACATAGTGGTTGGCAGTGTTGCTAACAATAACAGTTTTTTGTTGAGAAGATCTTTAAGGGGGTGTAAGCTTGATAAGAGTTTACGAGACAGAAGTGATCGTCAGCCCAGAGGAATTCTATGGAAGTACTAACATTCTTGAATTGTATGAACTCAATATTTATTATAGGGATGTTTATGACAAGTTGTAGACATTGGATTTGAAGACGACTCAGCTCAAATCAAAAGGAAGAAATAAAAGTCATGGTTTCGTGTGGTAGCAAACGAGTTCTTGCTGGGAGTAGGATCCAACGATTTGAGCTCTGTCGAACCTCTTTCATGGAAATAGAGTAGAGTGAGATAAGCAACGTCTCTTCTATGAAATGAGAAATGTTAGGGAGATCATAGATCACCCTCACTAGTACTAGAACTCGATTTCGTACTCTGTGTTCGATGCGGCAGCAGTATCTCATATTTGCACCTATTGGACTCTTATACATAGATAGAATTGCCTCTGGATTCCGGTACTTCCTGGGGCGGTAGTATTTTCCAACTGTTCTGTCAGGTACATTTTCAATAAACTTGAGATATGTCTTTGATTTCATATCTTAGTTAGGATACTACCTTCTTAATGCTACGTAGTCTTCAGTTTGCTTATAGATATTTTTTAATCTTATGACACACATGTATTTACCTGTTATACTTTCAGCGGTGTACCCTAACCCTAACACCTGACAGGTAAATTGTTGCTATTACTTTGGTGTGACGGTGTTGAACCCAGCCACTCAGACAATGAGGTCAGGCTGTTAAACGAGGATACGATTACTAATGCGAGCTTCGTCATTAATATGTAACTATTAGAAAAGTATCGTTTGCTAAGAGATGAAAGTTCTAATATTTTTTAGGGAAATGGAAAAGTAATACGATATATCTTGCCTTAAGCACACTGTGTAATATCAAGGGAAATTACAAATCTAGTGATGTTTGTCAACGTGCTGCGTAATTACCTCGATGTTTATATGCACACCATGGGGTGAAACTCTAGTACTTCCAAATAGTATAATAACAGCATATGTAATACTACGTTCGTTGTGAAGGGGGGGGGCTACTGTGATGAAATTGAAAATAACGCGGCAAAGTAATGTTCCAATATAGCTAGCTCTATTTCACTCGCACGCAATATAATATTATTGATAAATTAATAAACATTGGATAATGTAGTAACATATAAAAGAGTATTACAGGTTGCTCGAAGTATTGCTGGTAAATAAGTATGTAGCTATTTAATAAGGCTGTATGCTATGCGGATACAGTCAGAACGGTGAAAGAGGGATGAACTAACAACCATCTTGGATACTTCGTCTCTGTAAGTGGAAAAAATATTTCTTTTTTAGACATAGAGTGTGTTTTTCCTCAATATCCAAATATTATTCACCATCCCGGATTCTATTAACAGTAAGTGTTTTAAATTTATTGAAACGATATTTAAACGATTTACTGAAACGTAAATAGAACAATTAAATTGAAGAAACAAATCACACATTTCAATTATTTGTTTTTGTTCATCTTTACTTTAATCGTGTCAGCTTTTCCATATTGAATATCTTTATATACTTATGCACTTTCATGTTTAATCACAAATGTATATTTATCATGTCCAATAGTTCATGTGTTTTGACGTTCACCAAAAATAGATATTTATCAAACAAAGAAGGTTTACCTTTTAACGATATCACCTGTTTTATTATGATGTTTAACATTTTAAACTATTCCATGACTGGGACTAAAGGATGTTTCCAGTATTGATTAGTTGATACCGGGTATAATAAAGTGCCATAAACTGCAACACCCTTCTGTTAATTTATAGTTTGTAACTTTTTCAATTCACACCAAACGTTTCCTCAGAATCAATGTGTAACCCTGTGTGCTCTGGATCCAAACCATTTACGATTATTAAAACAACCATTCGTATAATTTTTCATTCTCATATTGTTATTTTTTTAAAAATAAACTGATAATAAAAACGTATCTCTTTTTTATACAGGTCAATAGTGAACGTAGAATACATGGTGCTATTGTACTATCTTTGATAAAAATAAAATGTACTCATCTAAGAACACTGGGTAATGTAGTTTCAGTATATATATATATATATATATATATATATATATATATATATATATATATATATATATATATATGTATGTTAATTTAGGTGGTTGTCGAAAATTATTACAGGAATTCGTAAATGAACAAATAAATGAAGAAAATTCCAGACTCTAAATCTTATATATGTATAGATAGGTATTATGAATCAAATACAATGAAGTAAAAATTTGCAATCACTATTTAACGATGTTAAGAGCAAAAACAACCAACCAATTATTCTGTGTCTACGTTGATCAAAATGTAATATACTTATTCAAGTACTTTGCATATGATATAGTTTCAGAATTGTTATAGGTGTATGTCTTTAAAACCCAACAAAGAGTCATTGATTGTTTCGCAAAGGTAGTTGTCGCATGCACTTTAATTATACAAAACACATGCGACAATAGTCCTTTGTTCTGGGATGGAGTTATGTTTGGAGAAATAATATGTTTCTCATAATGAGCTGAATACTATCAGTCACATTACATGTCACTCATCGCACGCTCAGCTATCTCTGTGTTTAACTCACAATATCCCACTCTATGGCGATACAAGCACTCTTGTATATGTTTATTGTTTTCGTTAGCATTTAAGGAAATATCAGTTTTCTCGTTTACTCTAATTTACACAGTGTGTTTGTACACATTCTAAACATGCGAATTAGATGACAAAATAATAAGTATCTTTAATTTCTAGTTGTTTTTTTTATATTTGGGAGTGATTAATTAAACAAATTATCCATAAAATAATATAAAAATAAAGAGATGTGTTATATTTAGTTTAGTAAGAGACACAAATATGTCATAGTGATGAATTTTACAAATGGAATAAAACATACAAACGGTAGTGGTTATAACCTAACGAGTCAGGGGTATGCTAGTATAAATTAGACAGAATAACGGAGCCAAAAGCACATGCTATTTATCAACGAGGAATATCTGAGATATCTGTCAAAAACATATAATAGTCTTAAAGTAAATAGAATATATATATATATATATATATATATATATATAACAGTTAAAAGAATTTCTTACGAAGCTTTAACTAAATATGTAAATATTTATTTTGCGTGGAAAGTAAAGAGTCGGCCTTGAGTTGTCTTCTCATTCAGCCTATTTCGTTCTATAGTGCGCCTATTTCATGGGTGACGTTTCTGATAAAAACGAGAGCATTGTTGTTTTCAGTATCAGCTGCTGTGTTCACTGGGAGATTTCAACACTCCCATAGTATTCATAGTGATTTAACTACCGATTTTATCATCTAATAAACTCAAATTATCAAGTTTATTTTAACTTTCATTAGTGATGACTCATTAGTAGATTGTGTAAAATTACAGAATGCCAGAGAATTCACATCAAATGTAAACCGAAACATATTTAGAACATTCCACGTTTCGAAATTGTATTAAAACTAATTATAAATTAATTTTCGATTAAATAATTTGCAATGAAAAAGCAAACGTCATTACGGATGTATGTGCAAAAACAACTATACAAAATGGCAGTATACATATTAATCGAAAAAATAGAAATATATTTGTCCCAAAATGCATATGATGTATTAGTGTTTTATAATTAATAAAATAATTTTAAAATATATGAATAGTTCGAATGCAAAATGCGATAAATCTAATTTGTTTAAATTGAGACCTTAAACAATAAAAGTACGAAAATATTGAATCTAGATTTTGAATAAATGATTATTTACATTAAAAGCAAAAGGTAATTATGCCGGTACTAGAGTACGCAAAACATGATTTCCGGGTTTGGTCGAGTGTTGAAATGCAGCACTTTCTCTAGTGATAGCTTCGTAATTTTTGAAATAGCGTTTATCGCGTTGTGCAGTCGAACTCTTCATATATATATTTATAAAATCATGAATTTTGAAACCCTTAACTCCACATCTGAATTTTTATGACGGGCCACCCTGCAATACCCATGTATAATAATTAATTGAAGGTGCGAATAACATTATAACATATCAAGTAGAAAGCATACTTAAAATCGGTTATTTGAATGCAATAAACGAATATTAAAATATCATTAGTTAAATTTTATAATGATATAGAATATAAACTTTCTTTCCATATTTTCAGGTTAATAATACTATTTAGATATTTAAAATAAGATTTTGAATATCTTCTTTCCTGAAATGTGCCGAAACTTTAATGATAAACATCATTATGAGATACATTAATTGATATTTTTAATAGTCTTTATTTGTTTTGTAATGATAGTAAAATTGGTTTATGGAAACATAGTACCAAATACAGACGAGAATTACAATCCCAATAAATAACAATTCATGAATAAATTAAGTTGCTTATAAAAAATGTGAGAGCAACGCACTTATTAATACTTGGCAAATACAATAGTAAAGGCAACGAATGTAAAGAAAAAGTTGTTCCTGATGGTGGGGAACTAAAAAGATTTAAAATATAAAGTGATAATTTCATAACGTAATATTAACAAATTTAATTATTAATTATTTGATCGTGTAAATTTTACATTCATTAACATTATTAAAATATTTAATGTTTTTTTTAATAAAGTAATACTGATACTTTTAAACGAAAACCGCAACTCTGTTTACTTAATTTATGGGATTCCGTATTTGAAATATCGAGTTCAAAATGTTAAAGGATTATTTAACTGAGAAAATTCAGAAAGATCGAATCCACTGATTGATACACCTTAGTAATTGTCTGTGAGTTTGTTGTTCTGATTTCTGGAGTCGACGTAGTGAACATGAGACATGTTGGATGTAAAGTATGGATACAACAACAAGAAAGGATATTCAACAATTTTCAAACAACCAACATTCAAATGTTTTGTAGTCAATTGTATATTTAAGGGTGAGAAAGAAGGAGAGTTTCTACATCCGATCATCTGAAGGCTTTAGGGTCTTCCTTTGTCTAGGAACAAAGTGCAGTATATGTCTTGATGTAACACTGTGACCATGCTGTCTTCTGTGGGTGGAAGACAAGTCCTCCTAGACAGAGGCAATTGGGTTTGTTCCAATAAAGAGTCCACCATTTTAGAGAACTGGATGTTACCCACATTATAAATGCACCTTGTATCTAACTTTGCCGTGGTGCGGAGGAGAGTAAGTCAGAACAAAACTACAATCTTTCTTCTATCTCCTCACACATTTTTTAACTAATCAGACCACACGGTATCTCTATACACAGGTTTACCATCTAATTATACAATTATTTACAAGACATATTTTCTTGTCATTCTTCGGCTCAGCTGAATTATTAAAATTAACTGTCATGTGTCACATTCGCCAATATATATATATATATATATATATATATATATATATATATATATATATATATATATATATATATATATATATATATATATATATATATATATATATAAGAGGATTTAATGAATTAGAACATCACAATTGTTCGAAGAATTAGAACATCAAGTCAAGTATGGCGTACAGTCGTTTCCAAAACATTCTGGAAATACGTTATTTCATTTTTTAAATTAACAAAGCTACTCCAAAAAGTTCTTCATCAGCGCCTTTAGCACCACGTCTTACAGAAATTCAACGAAAAATAACCAGCTCTTCGTAGAGGAACATCTATTGACAAATAGAGACAAATATTACAAAATATTACAAAAAAGAAATGAGTTACAAATATAAGATAAAAATAGAAAGATAAAATGATAATAATAAAACATTATGAAAATAAAAAATGAAAATAAGAATAATAATAAAATAAAATATAAAATATAAAAAAATAATAAAATATTAAAAGGAAAATAAAATAAAAAGATAAAAAATAAAAAATTTGAAATAAAATAAAAAATAAAGTAAAATAGAATAAAATAGAATAAAATAAAATAAAAAATAAAAGTAAATATTATAATAAAAAATATAAAAGAATAAAAAATATAAAAAAATATATAAAAAAGGTGATAGAATTATAAATAAATACAAAACAAAAAATAACATAATAAATTATTAATATAGAATAAAAGTAAAATTAAAAAATAAAGATTAAAACAAAAGTAACAATAAGGAGATGATAATAAAAATTAGAAATACAAAACGAAAATATAAGATACATTTAAAATAAATAATTGATGTTAAAATAAAATGAAATAAATAAGATAAAAGTATGAATTAAAAACAAATTTGACATAAATAGATATAAATAAAAATAAAATAGAAAAAAATTAAGTTTAGAAAACAAAGGTTGGTTATTATCAAGGTTCCTTTTATAAAAGGTTTTTTAAGAAACCATCCTTCAAGAAGATGTGTAGGGCAAGAGGGGGGGAAGAGCACATGGGAAGGTATGAAAAAAGATAATTTTTAGGGGGAGAAAAACACCTTATGAAAAAATATTATAGGAGAAGGGTCAGGGGTGACCAGGAAATAGGGGATGTAATAGAATCGGAGTATAGTTGGGATAATACTAACAGCACTGCACAGACAAATGCATGAGTGCATGTGAGATATGAGGGAGGAGAAAAAGTTTCTTATTAATTAAACTGGTTACTAAGGAAGTGAAAACCAGCTTTACAGGAAATAAATATCATCTATTTCCTATTGTAGTCCTATACCAATTCGGCGTTCAAACCAAAAAGTCAAACTGGAATGACATTAGTTGTGGGGGGGTGAAGTATTTCAGAAAACACGGTAAATAGCGTCCGGTCATATATATATATATATATATATATATATATATATATATATATATATATATATATATATATATATATATAAGTAAATTTCGTGTACAACATAATCGGAGGATTACTTTTAGAGGAAGCATTATTATAATCAATGAAACAGACGAGTGGATATAAAAAAAGAAAAATTGTTCAAATTACATTAAGGCCTTATCGTCTGACCCTCTGAGAGGAAACGTCAGAATGGTAAATTAAAAACTAAAAGTCAGATGAGATATGAGGGGAAAAAACTTATTTCAGTTGGAGGAAACGATTGATATATATATATATATATATATATATATATATATATATACGTAGGTAATAAATAATTAATATTTATTTATGAATATTATCAGAAGCCTCCTGTTATAAGGCCGGCCACTCTTAGTAAGATTCAACCCAGTTTGTTGTTGTAGATCACTATTCGCTGCTCGTTGTAAAATACCCACCGACATTAGTTTTAAACGTCACATGCTGGTACAGTCGGGAAAACAGGGAGCAGGGAGGAAGTTCTAAAGGTCGGCAGCACGAGGAAAGAAGTTATTGGAGTAGAAGGCTCTCCGGCGTCTGTGGATCTCAACAGTGAATGGATGGGATTTAGCTGATTGCCGAGTCGGTCTAGTGTATTTACGTCGAAGGGGGCTCCAGAGCAGCAAGTTTACCCATTTTAAAATGAATTGTTCCAAAATACAATGATGTCATCCCGTTGACTAACACAGTTGATATTAAAATAAATACATTTCTAAAACGTCATGTTGTCAGCCTGTCAAACCAGAATGACATTTGATGCAAATTTTGCATATTAGTTTCGACAAAGCACATTTTATTAATTAACAATTATTTGTTGTTATGAACGGAATTAACTTTTATTCTATTACAATCTTGAAATTCGTATCATTGATTTCAGAATATTTAGTAGATAATTATTAAAGGTAAGTAGACAGAGACACTTATTGTTGGTTAAAAAATAAAGATTTTAATAAATATATATAGAAGGGATACATTGTTTTATTTATTAAAGGAATATTAAGCTAACAACGACAATCATTTCATTGTATTAGCAACAGTGTTTTGTTCTTAATAGTATTGATCTTGAAAAAAAATTCATTATTTCAAAAGAATAGTATTATTAACAGTAAATTATACAGGTTGATGTAGAAAGTGCGGTTGATTTTCCAGAGGTGCTAGTAGTTATTATTGATAAGCTTAAAAGTTAATGGTTATTTATTAGTTATTATTGATAGGCGTAAATGTTAATGATTATTTACTAGTTATAATTGATAGGCTTAAAAGTAAGTGATTATTTATTAGTTATTATTGATAGGTTTAAAAATTAGTGATTATTTATCAGTTGTTATTGATAGGCTTAAAAGTTAGTGATTATTAATTAGTTATTATTGATAGGCTTAAAAGTAAGTGGTTATTTATTAGTTATTATTGATAGGCTTAACAGTAAGTGATTATTTATTAGTTATCAGCAATAGGCTTAAACGTTAGTGATTATTTATTAGTTATTATTGATAGGCTTAAACGTTAGTGGTTATTCATTAGTTATTATCGATAGGCTTAAAAGTTAGTGATTATTAATTAGTTATTATTAAAAGGCTTAACAGTTTTTGATTATTTATTAGTTGTTATTGATAGACTTAAAAGTTAGTGGTTTTTCATTAGTTATTATCGATAGGCTTAAATGTTAGTGTTATTAGTTATTATCAATAGGCTTAAAATTTAGTGGTTATTTATTAGTTATTATTGATAGGCTTAAAAGTTAGTGGTTACTTATTAGTTATTATTGATAGGTTTAAAAGTTTGTGAATATTTATTAGTTATTATCAATAGGCTTAAAAGTTAATGATTATTAATTAGTTATTATCAATAGGCTTAAAAATTAATGATTATTAATTAGTTATTATTGATAGGCTTAAAAGTTAGTTATTATTTATTAGTTATTATTAAAAGGCTTAAATGTTAGTGATTATTTATTAGTTATTATTGATAGGCTTAACACTTAGTGATTATTTATTAGTTATTATTAAAAAGCTTTAAAAGTGAGTGATTATTTATTAGTTATTATTGATAGGCTTAACAGTTAGTGGTTATTTATTAGTTATTATCGATAGGCTTAAAAGTTAGTGATTATTAATTAGTTATTATTAAAAGGCTTAACAGTTTTTGATTATTTATTAGTTGTCATTGATAGACTTAAAAGTTAGTGGTTATTTATTAGTTATTATCGATAGGCTTAAATGTTAGTGGTTATTAGTTATTATCAATAGGCTTAAAATTTAGTGGTTATTTATTAGTTATTATTGATAGGCTTAAAAATTAGTGATTATTTATCAGTTGTTATTGATAGGCTTAAAAGTTAGTGATTATTTATTAGTTATTATTGACAGGCTTTTAAGTGGTTATTTATTAGTTATTATTGATAGGCTTAAAAATTAGTGATTATTTATCAGTTGTTATTGATAGGCTTAAAAGTTAGTGATTATTTATTAGTTATTATTGACAGGCTTTTAAGTGGTTATTTATTAGTTATTATTGATAGGCTTAACAGTTAGTGATTATATATTATTTATCATTGATAAGCTTAAAAGTTAGTGATTATTTATCAGTGATTATTGATAGGTTTAAAAGTTAGTTATGTTTTATTAGTTATTATCAATAGGCTTAAAAGTTAGTGATTATTTATTAGTTATTATTGAAAGACTTTAGAAGTTAGTGATGATGTATGCCATTTTCAACGTATTTCTCAAAAACTATTTTTCTAAATAACACCACTGTATTACTATTTTATATTTTATTCTATTATTTGCACCGTATAAGTAATAAAGTAACCGAATGAAAAAATGCATGGCTAAAATTTATTAAATAATATTCATTGTTTATTTAGAAATTATTATATTTATAAATATATTTCTTTTTTTTCTGTTCATCCGTTTTAATAAAAACTTGTTTATTTCATGAAATTAGTTTCCGTACGAAATTTTCTAGAATTTATGTAATAACAACATCTTCGCGAAATAAAGTGATTTTACCCCGTTATTTAAATTCCATATTTATTCAATTTGATTCACATTTTTCAAGTATCAGGTCGGAAAGAAAGTAATGTCGGTTTTGTCCAACATATTTATTTCATCTGAAACATTCACATTAGAGCATTTTTAATCTTTACAATAATTTCCCTCGTTTTCTATGATTTCTGTCCAACGATGAATTAGCTTTTTGATGCCTTTTTCAAACAATTTCTCTGATTTTTTAGAGAAAAACAAATTTAGGTCATTTTTGAGTTGGTCATTATTTTCATGAATGTTATTGTTTAAGTGATGCTGCAACGACAAGGAAAAAAAGGTAGTCGGATGGAGCAATATCAGGTAAATAAGGCGGATGAGACAAAACTTTCCAATTGAAACTCATGACCTTTTCCTGAGTGAGTTTTTCTGTGTGAGGTTGTGCGTTGTAATGCTGAAACACTACACCCTTTATATTGAGTAATGCTGGTGGTTTTTTTTTATAGAGTAATTCTTAGATCATCCAGCTGCAAACAATAATTTACGACTGTGATTGTTTGATTAGGCTCTAGTAACTCATAATGAATCAGTCCTCTCATGTCCTACCATAAAGAGAGAATTACCTTCTTTGGGTGTAGTCCTTGTTTTTGGAGCAGGCTGTGGACTTTGGTTTTGGTCTAACCATTGTCTTTTGCGTTGAGTATTCTTGTAGATAACTCATATTTTATCTCCAGTCACAATTCTTTGCAGAAATGGTTCTCGATGATGCCTGGAAAGAAAAGATGTGCAAAAAGTCAATCTTTGATTTCGTTAAGCGTCGGTAAAATCGTGAGGAACCCAGAGTATAAGATTTGAAACTTTTCCAAACTGAAGACATGAAATAATTGTGGTATATGTTGTATTGAATTGTTGAG
Source organism: Sepiola atlantica (assembly GCA_963556195.1). Lineage (NCBI taxonomy): Eukaryota > Metazoa > Mollusca > Cephalopoda > Sepiida > Sepiolidae > Sepiola > Sepiola atlantica. Next base: position 38,316,264 of record OY744518.1, read on the forward strand.
CTAATTCTCTGCTGGTTAACTTTAGATTAGCCTCCACATCGTCTTTAATGGCGTCTTTGTCAATTTATTCTGACCTTCCCGAACGTCTCCAGATGAAAATCTTTCAAACCACCGTTGACATTTTCGATCATTCAGAACATGTATCCCATAGACAGTTCCAATATTCCTTGTAGCTTCTGCAGCTTACTTTCCTTTTTTTAATTCATAGAGCATGCAATATCTCAGATGCTCCTCACTAATATCCATATTTGACGGCTGAGACCGTTTAACTTAATATTTCCCAACTAATTACTATATCTGAAAGTCAAAGCAAGATATTAAGACACAAATTCCCAAAAGAATCTAGAACTGTGTACAACTTAGGAGGCTGCAAAGTGATGAAGTAAAAAATACGATATTACTTTCTTACCAACCTGATAGAATCTTAATATTGTAAACTAAAAAATATACGCAAACACATGTAAAGTTAAAGAGAAAAATTATACATAACCTGAACCCTTTCTTAATTATTAATATATACATAAATATTTACTTTATTATTCATGTTTTATCTGTATTTTTTCGCAATACATAGATGTATGCTAAGAAAGCAGTACCTTTATAGTTTAAAAATAAATAAATATTTAAACCTAGTCCAAAGACCAGGATTTACCCGGGATTGAATGTAGGCACGGCTGCACCAGAAGCCAATCACACAATATGTATGTTGCTTCTATTTACCCTAAAATGTAGAATCCCATTTTTCAAAGTGTTGCTGAGGGGGTTAATTAACAAGTTAAACAAAGTTTGTTGTTAACTTTGTAATTACCAAAAAAAAAATAGATTCATATTTTAAAGTAGATCGTAATTAAGATGTTTTCATTTATTTTTTCTCTCTTTAATAATCAAAATGAAAAACACAAAGTAACTATTTACAATTTCTCAAGAATATATAATTATAATTATATAAAATATATAAAAGTATATAATATATAATAAGCGTTCCGCTTTCAGTAATTGTCAAGAATAATCAACAGTAAAGAAAGGGGTGCAATAAACAAATTGTCAACAAATAACTTATCAAAGGCAATAACACTTACTTTTCTACCTAGCTGCATATTTTGTTCGTTTAAAGTATTTTGAAGCGTGTTTTATTTCAATTTAAATGGTCGATCAAATATATTAAGTTGGACTGAAGAAGTAAAGATGGCTGACAAAATGGGCTATTATGTACTAAAGTAACTTCATTACCTTTGGTAACAATTCCTTGTTGATTATTTGTTTTTTTTTTCAACCCTTTTTTCTGTTGTTTATTCTTAACAATCACCCCGAATTTTCGTTTATTCCTTTCATTATGGGGAATTTATTTTTATGCTTATACAAAATCAAATGTAAACATTGAAATATATCAAATAACACCATAACCTCATGTGTTTGTTGTTTTTCTTCAAATTAAGAAAATTGT
>OY744518.1:38320207-38367707 GCA_963556195.1 Sepiola atlantica
AGGTATACACACTTATGCTAGCGAATAACCACCCACACATCAATAGAACAAAAACACATACATTCCGTGCATATGGGGTGGTAAATTATTAAATAAAAAAATTGCTCCGAAAATACCTAGGTATACACACTTATGCTAGCGAATAACCACCCACACATCAATAGAACAAAAACACATATATGCTCGAAATTGAAATATGTAGAGCCGGACACATATGCACACCAATATATATATATATATATATATATATATATATATATATATATATATATAACGTAAAATATAATAACACGAAATTACATGATTGTCGATGCAATAATTTATTTCAACCTTGCGGTTTTATTGCTTGAATAAAACCGCAAGGTTGAAATAAATTATTGCATCGACAATCATGTAATTTCGTGTTATTATATTTTACGTTATTATTGCTCTGTTTACCACATTGAGCTCTCTTACCCGGATTTCTTCCTGGAATTATTCCATTATAACACTATATATATATATATATATATATATATATATATATATATATATATATATATATATATATATAACCATATTGCCACATATGTATATTTTAACAAACTTTGACTTTGATAAACTCAAATAAGATATTATAGTATTACAAACTATTACACTCTTCAAAATATAAGCAGAACTTCGCTCCTTTACTTAGCTTGTATTGGGTATATAATCATTAAACTACAGCGAATTTAAATAGTATTAATTCGCTATACTTTCAATATAAATAGATGTACCATTATAAGAAAGTTACATATTTACGAGAATCTGTCTATATAGATTATTTGTTTTTATTTAATTTTAATTTGAACTGAGATAATTTATTACAAAAGTCATTTATGTTTATTTTATGTATTTGTATTATGGGGTAAAAGCTTACAGTTTTATTTATTTATTAATCTGTTAAACCGACACGTAGTTTTAGTTTGTTTATCGAGGCGTCGGCTATGTTATGTATTCATGTGGCTGTTTGGTAATTACATATCTAAAGGTATTAATGTTATTAGAAAATTCATATTTGATGCTTTATTTATCTTTGGAAGGTGTTTACGTTTGAGTTTAAAGCACGTTAATATATATTTAATGTGGTTATTTATCATGTGGTTTCTGAAGTCGATAGGATTAAGTGCGAATGGGACGTTTATGAGAGGTGTTAAAATATCGACCGGCTTAAAAGGTTTTAATAATAGGTCTTTATCGATTTTATTTATACTTGGTATGTTAACTTATTAGTATTTTAATGTAGCCGTTCGTTAATTACACATCTAAAGTGTAGTAAGTCATACATTAGATGTTACCTCATTAGTATTTATATAATCGTTTCCTTATGCACCATGTGCGGGTATTATGTTTTATTTAATTATGTCATCTTAATTCATTACGTTTGTACATATTAGTTTATATAGATATGACGTTATTACACCGATTCTTGCTAAATCACTGAAGTTAAGCGACATTGAGCCTGGTCAGTAATAAATGCGTGACTATTTAAGAATATCATGCGTTCTATCTGGACACCTAGCTATGAGCAAATCGTGTCGGTATAAAAGGGTATAAATATTTTTAATTTCATATTTTATCATAATTATTCAGGTAATATAAATTATTTGTAATGAAGGTTATGGAGTGGGTAGATACGTCTTGTACTCTACATGGTTTAGGGTGTGTATTGGTGCTATTAGTATTGGTGTGAGGATTATTATGGGGAGTTTCTGCGTTATATGTTTCCGTTATTAGTCTATTTTTCGAGGAAGATTTTTTTCTGTGAAGGTCATAATCTTAAAACTTCAGATTTTATGTTCATGCTGTTTAAAGATGGGTTATTATGTGTTTGTAAGATTCTACGTATAACGTTGTACATAATCGACAACTTGGGTTGTAGAATATTGTCTTTTTAATAACTCTCAATTAAATGTCATAGGGTGTGTTGGAATCTATGAGATTCAAAATATGGTTGCAACTAAGGTTATATCCCGGTCTCCTGGGTACCTGAAGGTATCGTTGTGGGCATAGAGTCTCTATTTAAAGTTCCCTGTGTCATTACGATACATATCTATTTTTCTGGGGTTAATGCCTGATGTAACTTTGACTTTGAAAACTATGGATCTAAGTGTATATTCTCATCCAAAGAAACACACTTGACCTATTTCGTATTAACCGTAGGAATCAGAGAATGTATGGGAGTTGTTGGTTCTGAGGCTATCAGGTATTCTACGGAGGTAGCAGGAATAACTCGATTTGATCATATTCTTTTCGAAGAGTATCTGAATCGTATTTGATGGTGCGAAATGTTAATCAAATAATCAGGGAAATTGTTTACCTTTGTAAAGAAATAAGAATGAAGGAAAATGCGGGGTGAATAATATAGTATCTCTATTTCTTATTTGGTCTGTGTTTGCTGCTACGTTGTGTAGATATGTATGATATGTTTTTCTTTGTACTGACTGACAGGTTGGGGATTCTCTTGCGTATATAAGGTATACATTTTAAAAAGTAGGGAGTGGCAGGATTTGATATATATATAAGTTGTTTAGTTGGTTTATAGTATGGGCTGATGGAGTCGCTAAGAAGTCTACATTAGTGAGGTTAGTGTCGACGGTGATCTAAAATCACAGTTATGTAAAGAAAAATCTCTCAGCTGTCTTCTGAATCAATCGAGTTCGTGGCCATCATTAAACCGCAATAGGCATAGGCAGTCGTCTAGGTCAGCCATAGTTTCTCGGCTACGAAACTTATATTTGAAAGTCTAAAATTAATAGCATGATAATCTCATATAAATCCACGCTATCGTAGGCCCTACCATGGGTACAAAAAATGCTCTTTCATCTTGGATTTTCATACCCAACGTTGTTTTTAATAAAAAGAAGAGAGTTTCTCTCATGGAGAATAGTTTAAATTTTTAATTCGCTGATTTCTGTATTTGGCGAGGTTTTAAGCCTTGTTAAGTATTTCTCTGTTGATGGAAAAATATAAATCCGTGATGTCGAACTGTTGTAATCTGCATTTCCTTCCATTAAGAGTAATTTTGAAGTAAACAATTGTCGCCTGGTAATTGATCCAAAGTTGTAGATGTGTATGCTTTTTTATGTGTTCATTTATTTTTCTTAAAATGTGCTGGTTTACTAATCCTATCGCACATTTTTGCCGGGTGTATAAGTCTACATGTGTGTTTATTTCTGAAATGGGGTTGGTGCTGTTCCAGGGAAAGTAACACTTTTGGGGCCAGGCTAATTGCAGTCGATTTTAAAATTCGCTGCTAAGTCAAACACTTCATTATTTGTATCGTTATATGCATGATCTGTTGCTAATTGATATTTGTCGTAATACTATCCATAGTTGTTTTTGTTTCGTGTGAAGCGTATTTTTCGGATTAAATGTGTTACAATACCGCTTATTTCAGAGACTATTTTAGGATATATATTGGAGTTGGGGTCATAGTAGTTTGGGATGATCGTATGCTCTGAACAACTTGCGATAATACATTTTCATCCAATGCGTCGCACAACATGTCCTGTTTTATTAATAAGCCGTTTTAGGTAGAACGTATTTTTGTTGGTCGGGATGTTTTTATCTGAATATTTGAGTTTTTGTTTATCTATCCTCTCGGCGGGTATTCTTATTTGTGTGAAAGGTTTATTTTTTGGAGTAGTCATCTGTGTCACTGATAGATGTAATGATATAAAAAATATAAAAATAACAAAAATTGTAACGCGTAAACTGTATAGCGTACGACAATTTGTTAAAACGAATCAATACAATGCTTGACTGTAAGATTGGCGAGGCTTAATATGAATTATTTTATTTAAAAACAGTACATTACAATTTATGTCCAGCAAACAATAGTTTCATGTTAACGGACATATGTGTTTTTTTTTGTGTGTCCGCTTCAAAATCTCTACAAACTTATAAGGAAGAAGGCAATGACATGCTTAGAATTAAAAGCATGTAAAAAGAGACGTTTTCTTGCCTATGAAACGTTTGTGCGTAACAGAGAACCCCTGGTCCGTCTTATAGAATATGTACTGTATGGTTTTAAATAAAGTAACTTACGGTTGTAAAACTTACAATCACGCATGTTATATGTGTCTTTTTAACAAATATATATATATATATATATATATATATATATATATATATATATATACATATGCATGCACATAGTTATATGTTCACTGACATGTATAAAAAATAGGTATATAATTATAAATACACTATTTTAAACTATTTCTATAATATATTTAAATGTATCCTTTCACTTTGCTTTCTTAACTCCTCACATTTCTATTTTCTTCTACTGTATTGTCAACTAACTATATTATTTAACACATATGTACAGATGCATACACCGGTATATATATATATATATATATATATATATATATATATATATATATATATATATATATATATAATAAAATTGAAATATAAGCCAAATTAGCAATACAAGATTAATTAATTTTTTTTTCTTACATTAATCCTATCGATTACGGAATAAAATTCCTTCTTCAGGGGTGACTAGTATTGAGTCATTTTTTTTTTTCATCAAAAAACAAGAATAAAGAAACTTATTTCTTTGTTAATTTGATAAACGTCTTTGATGGTACGACGCCACCGCCGTGCTGTTACAGATGGCGGCTAGGACTCAAAAACCGGTGTCGAACGAGAAATGCGCTGGCACGCTGTCAAGTAAAATGTGTGGTTTATCGTTCAAGTTTCAAAGTATTGCATGGAAAGTTAATAAAATTGAAATATAAGCCAAATTAGCAATACAAGATGAATTTTTTTTTTTTTTATATATATATATATATATATATACATATATGTATGTTGGATTTGCATGTCCTTATACACTTATAAATATTCTAATAATTATAAACAGATAATAGTGAATAAATAATTAGAGATTGAGGGTTCGGGGAAAATTTTAGGGGTCGGGCCGAACTTTTTAGAGGTCGGGCTAAATTTTTTTTTTTTTTTAACTTAAAATATTTCTCAGGGTTGGGGGAGAGTGAAGAACGAGTTGGGGAGGCTGGAGAGATTGAGGGGTCGGGGAAAATTTTAGGGGTCGGGCCGAACTTTTTAGGGTTCGGGCCAAATTTTTTTTAACTTAAAATAGTTCTCAGGGTAAGGGGAGAGTGAAAAACAAGTTGGGGAGGGGCTGGAAAGATTGAGGGGTCGGGGAAAATTTTAGGGGTCGGGTCGAACTTTTAAGTTTTAAACACATTTAAACAAGATAACTATCATATGGGGAAAAAGGGAAATAGAGGGTTTAAGGAGGGAGGGAAATAATCAGGACCAGGGAAAGAAGGACGGCTAAAATAAGAAGAGAGATTGAAGTTTTTATATAAAGATGTTACACGCACTCATTAATTTCTACTACTTTGTTTTTTTATCGCCCCGGGTAACGCCGGGTAGACCTGCTAGTAATATATAAATACACACATTCAAACACAATATATGAACAAATAGATAACATTTCAGTTATCTCCCATTTTTCGTTAAAGCCTTACACTTACTATTAACCTAAAGATTTAGACCCATCGTAAAATATAAACAGGGTGATACTTTGTTTTTTTCTCATAACTTTTTGTTTTTAACATCTCACCCGCATTCGTCGCACAGAATAATACACCCCCTTTTTTCATTTTCCCTGTTTTTGGTTTCATAACCGGGCCAATACTTTTAACATGTGTATGTTTATTTATCTATATTTTAAAGTAAATATGTGTGTGGGTGCGTATATGTATAGGGAGGTCATATGTGAACAGCTTACCGAGCCCCCACAATGTTTGCTCGCCCTCCCCACCCTCTGCTCTAGCCACTTTCTACAATCTCCTAACACATAACACAGTCAATCTTTGACCCCGGCGTTTTTATTTTCTCTTTCAAAGATGGCGTGAAAAATGTAATCAAATTCCATTCGCCACCCTCACCCTTCAGAATTAAAATAAATCCTGGTTGAACCACGGCTCCTCTCCAACTTTTTTCTCCATTTTCACTATATTCACATATCCCACTTGCTAATAATCATACAGCCTTATCGCAACAACTGCAACCATCTAATTGTTTCTCATATTTTGATTTTCTTTATAATGTAAGCGGTAGGCTCTGATTTTGTACGTGCATAATTTTTCTTCAAAAACATCATCCTAAGGAAGTCTTAAAATAAAAAAAACGAAACGTTGATGAATAAATAGATAAAGTTTTGGTGTTTTTTATCGACCTTATATATATATATATATATATATATATATATATATATATATATATATATATGTGTGTGTGTGTGTGTGTGTGTGTGTATGTATATATATTCCCCAATATCAGGCCGCTGTGCACTTTGCGATGCTGAAAAATATAACATCTTGCGAACCATCAATGACCCTAACATTATATGCCTAAACAAAAAAAAGGAGATATATAAGGACTGTATCCACAGGAGAAAGGCACTTCTGATAAATTGGGCAGAACAAAATACATAGGTCATAACCACAGAGTACCCCGAATACGGACTTTTAGGATTTTGGATTCCACAATGATGAATTCGCCTTCCGAATTTCGGATTGAGCTGTATGGTATCCCGACTGTGGCCCTAAACTTGATTTCTATTATTGCATGTTTTAATTATGGATTGTTTTTTTATATCTATGTATATAACTGTTTTTAAATTTTTAATTTTTAAATTTTTTAAATTTTTAATTCTAATTCAAATGTGGAGTACCCCATATCCCCATTTTTCCTTCTCTTGCCTTTTATCTTTTATTTTTATTTTTACACAATTTTGTTATCCTTTATTTTATCTAACAGTGTATTTATTTCATCTTTATTTTTCTTCATTTTTCTTCATTTTTCTTCATTTTTCTTCATTATTCTTATTCATCTTTCTTTATCCCCCCCTTTTGTTATTAGTACCTTAATTTTTTTATGATTAGTACCATTACGACTTTATAATTTTATAAATGGTGTGACTACAATTTATTTAATTATAAGTTTTATTTTTAATGATTTATTATTTAATATTTTTAGAAATATATTATTACATTAGCATATTATTTCAATATAATTTTTAACTTAATATAAATTTATTTTTATTTTTAACGTTATTTCCATTTACTTTCGATAACATATATAGCGTCTCTATTAGTTAAATTTGAATACTTTCCATAACGGGCTACGTAATTCCACGCACGTGACAATTTAAACACGCTAGGTTCCCATCTGTCCAACTGTTAACGTTATTCCCATTTAATTTCTTGCTTTTTCGATGTACAGCGTTGCTGTTGTTTTGATCTGAAACTTTTCCATAACTGACTACGAATATTCCACGCACGTGACAATTTTAAATCTGAAAGTGTTCTATCTTTCCAACGCACAATATTTTGAAATTCCTGGCGGTTGTTCTCACTCATTAAGCTATACGACTCCGCTGATGAAGGTCCGATTTTCTCGGATCTGAAACCTTGGTCCGGATGTTGTTGTAACACTTTATTTAATATTAATAAATATCATGCTCTTATTAATTATTTAGTTAATTCTACTTTTGCATTAATAATTGAGCACTCTGCTGGGAAACTCTCCCAATTAAGAAATACGGTATATATATATATATATATATATATATATATATATATATATATATATATATATATATATATATATATATATATATATATGGGAAAAGAAAGGATGAACGTAATCCGATGTAATGGAAAATGAAAAAGGAAAAACCAAAAATGATGTATGTTGTATGTGTTCATAAACGTTTCGCCTTTATTTGTAAGACTTCTTCATGATGTTAATATTAAGAAAATGTCATTCAAGTACGTGACTTCACTAAGCCTGGACGCCATTCCCACTGCTTCCAGAAGGGGCTACTATTTCTTCCCATCAACCCATCATGTAAACCCAACATGTTTCACGTACTTGCATGACATTTTTCTTAATATTATCATCCTGAGGAAGTCTTACAAATAAAGGCGAAACGTTGATGAACACATACACAATACATCTTTTTTGATTTTTCCTTATTCATATATATATATATATATATATATATATATATATATATATATTTGTGTGTGTCTGTGTTTATATATATATATATATATATATATATATATGTATATAGATATATAGATATAGTTATATATGTATATGTATATATATATGTATAGATATATATATATATAGTTATATATATATATATATATATGTGTGTGTGTGTGTGTGTGTGTGTGTGTGTGTGTATGTATTTGTGATTTTTATTGGCGGTTTTAACAACGTTTGTATTTTTCCACTTTCTAAGCGGTAAAGAGGCATGAATTAAGTCGTTCTTAGAAGCACGTATGTTTATTTAAATATATTTTTTGAATATTATAAGTACATAAAAGTAATCCATGGACACGTACATATTTACTGGCAAGGTATCGTAGTCCAGGGATTCAACTCTAGACAACAGACAATATAATCGTGAGTTCGATCCTTGTCTACGTTTGCCATTTTGATGATGGCTAATAGCCAGACACACGTGTCCATAGATTATATGTATATACGTACAAATTAAATGTGTCCATCATAAAAAAGATATGTATATATATATATATATACATATATATATATATATATATATATATATATATATATATATATATATATATGTGTGTGTATGTGTATATATATATATATATATATATATATATATATATATATATATATCACGCACATAGTTATGCATATTTTTACAAAATAATTAAAGTAAAGCAAAAATAGCAGAGGACTACACTTAAGCACATAAAAATATATTGAGAAATAAGCACGTGTGAGATCCAACTAATCTGCCATTTTGAATTTGTTTGTTTGCTCTTAACTTTTTATTTGTTTTTTGTTTGTTTTCACCCTAAAATGAAACTGATGTATAGTGTAGGTGTTTTCAAGGCACTCTAATCCCAGAACTCTTTTCTTATTTGTGAACTTTTTCTGATGATTTTCTAGTGTTGCAGAGACGATATTGACATACAAATGTTGTTTGGCACAAGACAAATTAAACGGACCGTTAAATATATCTCACAGAAATTTCTAATTTTTGTAATGTGAAAAAATAAAAATAAAAGTAATAAAACAAACTATGGTTATTGGAATATAATAAAAACTGTCCTATATTTTGATCTGTCATCAATAACTCGAAAAGATTGAGCTACATCTTCAAAGGAGACTACAAAGTAAAAGGATCTGATGATATATGGTAGCACATATGTTGTCTTTTATAGTAAATTATATATATATATATATATATATATATATATATATATATATATATATATATATATACGTACATTGATCTGAATATGTTTTCAGGCTGAGAATTAATCGTTATACCTAATTCATTGAGGGTTTTCTATATGATCTAATTTGAAGGTATATAAACACACACACACACACACACATATATATATATATATATATATATTATTTGTGCGGCATATAAAGCGTCTGCACATTAATCTCTTTAGAAGATATGGTCCTGTAAGAAAACATAAACAAACTCTTATAACTATCAGTGAAAACCTTGGAAAATATAAGGTTATTATTCTATAGGAGTTTTGTATATAAACTGATATAATCTTTAAGAGTAAAAGACTTGATACAACTGTCATTAGACTCATCAACAGGATGATATTTACAATCTTATCGACATCTTGATTACTGGTAATTATAAATTAGTAGAGATGGTCTAGAAAATTTCGATATGAGCAGATAATATACCAAATACTAGGTTTACATAGGAAAGATACTTTCAATTGCAATCTGAGAGATTAGTTTCATTTTCAAGCATATGGATAGTTACTTGAAAGAATGTGAAATAACGCAAAAAAATGTTTCGAACATATTTACTTTGATCAGCTAATACTCTACGAAATGTGTTGATTGCAAAGTTGTAAATATTATAGTTGACGATATAAACAATAACGAACGCGGGGTGTTTCAACAGTCTTGGGAACATTACAAATGCGTATATCTCATGAACTATTCCAGGTAGAAAAATGAAACTGGTGCCATTTTAAAGCTTGCTTAATCAAGTTTTTGGTCATACTAATGATTTTCGTGTTATCTTTCCAGGTGCAGTAATGGCGTTCTCTAAACAAGACAAGGCATTTTGCGTCCTCCAATTTGCAAAGACTGAATCGTGGACATGTGTTCAGCGTGCATTTCGCAGGAAATTTAAAAAAGAAGCCCCTGAAAGGAAATCTATTGTCAGATGGCATGCTAAATTTGTGAAAGATGGGTGTGTGTGCCCAAGTAAGCGAACAGGTCGCTCTTCAACTTCAGAAGATGCAGTTGAGCAAGTTCGGACAGCCTTTCAGCGGAGCCCCCGTAAATCAGTGAGAAGAGCCAGCAGGGAACTTCAGCTTGCTCCAGCAACTGTCTGGCGTGTCTTAAGGAAACGACTGCAAATGGTACCTTACAAGCTCAAGTTGGTCCAAAAGTTGAAGGACACTGATAAGCCACTTCGCCGTGACTTTTGCATTGCAATGCAAGAGAAGTTGGAAGATAACGGCTTTGATGACCGGCTTGTTTTTAGCGATGAGGCGACCTTCCATCTGAATGGCAAAGTTAACTAGCATAACACTCGCATATGGGGTACTGAGAATCCTCATGAACTTCTTGAGCACGAGCGAGATTCACCAAAAGTGAACGTGTTTTGTGCAATTTCCAAGAAAGGTGTCTATGGACCGTTCTTCTTTGAAGAGGCAACTATCACTGGTGAATCCTATCTCAACATGCTGGAAGACTGGTTAATGGCTCAGTTGGAACAAGCAGAATCTGATGACTTCATTTTTCAACAAGATGGTGCACCACCACACTGGAGTCTTAGAGTAAGGCAGTTTCTTAACACAAGGCTGCCTGGTAGATGGATTGGGAGATCTGGGCGAGGTGATGACGTTCTCATGCCCTGGCCTCCTAGGTCTCCATATCTTACCCCGTGTGACTTTTTCCTTTGGGGCTTTGTCAAGCAACAAGTCTATGTGCCGCCCCTTCCAAGAGATATTGACGAACTAATGGCTCGAGTAACGGCAGTTGTGGGAACCATTGACGTCAAGATGCTGGAACGCGTTTGGCAGGAAATGGACTATCGACTAGATGTCTGCTGTGTGACGAATGGTGCTCATATTGAGCAACTTTGAAGATTCCCCACAAAACTTGAAACTTTAACCTTTCCAACAGTACCAATTTCATTTTTCAACTCCTAATAGTTTTTGAGTTATTAAAAATCGTTATGTTCCCAAGACTTTTGAAACACCCTGTATATTGAAAGTGACGAAAAACTATGAACATGAATTCAACTCAAATAGAAATGTTTCAAAGGTTGACTCAGTCTGATTTTGATTTTATGCACTCTATCAAGCATATCATTAACACCTATACGAGACAATATTCATGTCGAACTCAAGAATTGGTACAAAATTTTGAACGAAACCCTTTATTTAATCTACGTAGGTAGCATCATCTCGTTCAGTAATTCATAATTGTATTCTTAGTATCGGCCGTACTGAAGTATTCACCTTCCACCTCCAAGATGGGAACAGTAGTCTGGGGAATCAAAATAACACAATATATCTTTTATTCCATTTTTAAAGATAAATCCGAAACCTTAAAATTAATAAGTATATCGAATAATGTTTTCCATTTTTCTTGAAGAATCTGAAAAAAAATTATACTTGAAATAATAATTCATTTTTTTCGTGGTATTTTGTTTTGTGTAGTTTCAGTTAGCTACTTTTAGTTTTAGATTATTTCAGTATCTAAATTTGTGTTGCCATTGTGTGTAACTTTATTTTAATGCAATTAATTTAGCATAATATATTGCAATATAAGTATGCATAATTTAACAGCTCAGCAATGTTCGTTAGAACATGTGAAGTATACAATATTATATTCTGTAAAGTGTGACGTGCATATTCAGCTTAATTTTATTGATTTGTTCCACTTATAATTACACTTTTACACTGTTTAGAAACAACTCTAGACGTTCATAGACGTTTCCTTGTAAAAGTTGTACGTGTGTCTCGTGGAAATTTTAATTTTAGCTGGGCACACGCACAGCAGCCAAAATACGACTTTTTTTTCATTCAATCGATGACTTGATTCTGTCAACAGATAGGTAATAGTCTGGTATACTAATTGCAACTCTATACATTTACATAAATAATCTTTCTTTGAAAGCAGTAGTATCCGTGCTTAAATGTAGAAACTATGTCATATTGATGTGTTGAAAGTATACATAAATGTTATTTATTTATTTAATTTATTTGATTATAGTTTATTTTAGTTTAGTTTTTGTGTCAACTCTCTATGAATTCATTCATATCAAATATGTGTGGTCGACCATTGAACAAATATTTATAAATTTGTTGCGGAAGTAACCCAAAGTTCTTCCGAAATGTGTAACTGTGTATAAATGAAAAATAATAACACACATTTTATGTTATACGACTTCAGATTTTTTATTACTTGTCTACCAACGCTTCCTCGCTCTTTCTCTCTCTCTCTCTCTTTCTTTTGTTTTCTCTCTCTCTCTCCATCTCTCTCTCTAGCTCTCGTTTCTCTAAGTCCAAGCATCAGTTGAAACACCTGTAATAGGTAGATTATTCGAGATGTTTTAATGATAATTTGAATATTTTTATGCTGATTTGACGGATATTTAAAGTGAACTAATACTCATATGAAAATTCAAATATTAGATATGCTTGAACCGTAGAGTTTCGAAACGAATTTATTCTTTCATTTCGTATGGATCACGTGATTATATTGTTGACATTAGTTTCTCCGATATCTTTCTAGAAAGACATCCGGTTCTTAAAAAGAGGGACCCCGTGAAGATTGCCAACATCCTTAGTGAAAGTGTTTCTGTGGAACGAAATAGATTGAAACTTGGCACACAGGGTGTAAGTTCGTGTCCTTAACCACTTCGCCACTGCCACCTCTCAGAGACAAATTAGTAATAGATACTCCAAGTGTTAATATTATCTGATAATATTAAACAAAGTGAGGATGTGTATCAATGATAACATTATAGGAGGCGTCATAAGTTATGTTCAGTTCAGTTCAGTTTTTTTAACTCGAGGGGTATGTTGATGTATTTTTGGGCGGAGAATTTTTGAAGTTATCCCTTAGTCATTTTTATACAACTCTATGTGGTGTTATCCCTCCTTAACTTTGGGCAACCTGCTGGTATAGTTATACTTACGAAGTAATTCAGTTGTAATTAATATATACATATTCCGATGAATATTTGACAGTTATACATTCACTCAGTACTAAGAATAACTAGAAACGAACACATGATGTATTGTATTAAAATGCAGAGGAAAATTAAAAAATGGTGATGAACGGAAATTATACGGAACACTAGAGGAAAGTGTAAAGCAAGGAAATTAATCATAGAAACAAAGAAGAAAATGGATTAATGTTATATATAGAAAGTTTGGTATTTTAAACTAGTTTAAAACAGTTAATATATTCAGTCTGAATATTTTAGAAAAATTTAAAAATGAAATTGGCAAAGGATTGTCTGGCGAGGTCAGAAAGTCAGATCAGACATAACGTGTGAACGGATCAACACAAAGTTGGAAATGTATGAATCACGTTAAGAGTAAAGTCATTAAAAATGTTACAAAATATTTTCTCAGTAAAAGAAACCGACGTGGAAGCGGTTCGAGTAGATATATGTAAGATGATTTTAGAAACGAATAGTTAAAACAAACAGGTTATCTCTTTGTCCCGCTAACGGTTGGACGTATTAAAATAATTTGAAGTAACAATAATTGTATTTTTTCGGTCGGCAAGAAGAAGCCTTCCTGAGATATTTTCAATTACCGATCAGCGTATTAAGCATTATACACCCGTCTGCATATTGTGACCCCAGGTTCTTTCTTGTCTGCAAATACAAAACTACTCGAACGCCGTATATATTTATTAAAAGTTTATTTAAGAAAAGAGAAATTCACATCACAGATCAGAGTGACGGGTTACTTGTTTACGTATTGGAGTGAGAGAAAAAGACAAACATAGATAGTGTGATAGATCGTCTCGCTTCATATATTTATTGGGGACAACGCTTTAGACACGTCTTTCCTGTTTGAAATATTGGCAGCAAAAAGTAAGAAAATACACAATCGAAAACAAGGTTGTTTCGCGACTTCTGTTTTGTGCCACATATGACCATTAAAAGTGTAACTTAAACGGTACCATTCACGCATCGTCCTTGTTATGTAACACCAATTTTTAAAACATTGCAAAACTAACGAACTCTACACGGAAAAAAACACGTCAGCATTTTTTCAAAGTCCAGTTCCAAGAGATCTCAGCCGTACTCTTTTTAAGACACGAACAATAGAAGATTAATTGATTATCGACGACGAGTATATGCAACCTAAATTACTTTTTTCTGTTGCATGTCCCCGTTGTGCCCCGTCGTGTCCAATAAATCGATCGTCTAAGATCGATAAACAGGAAGAATAAAAACGAAAGATGTGAACAATAGATAACACAAAAGACGAAGAGTTTAAAAGAGGAAAAGAGAAATAATGACTGTTTCTACTTCTGTATAGATAAAACTTCTGAGAAAAGAGTTTCTTACCAATAATATCTGTGTAGATAAAATAGTGCAGGGTTTCTTCCATGATGAATACAACTAGGCCGTTACCAATCTAATATTAACGAATTTTCGTCGAGTTGTTGGCTTATATAATCAAATTATGCCAATTTCACCCATTGTTTCTTATCTACTTACGATGTTATCCATCGTCGAACTGACAATTTCTTCAATACTCGAGTGGCTTTTAGTCCTTTATAAGTGGTGACACATTTGTATAAAATAACAAGAATGATGAAAACAAACGAAATATTGAGGAATAATGAGGGGCATTCTAACGATAAAGAACGAAACGTATATAAACGGAATAAACGAGAAGAAAATAATATACGTGCAAGGTCTGGTCCATAGAAACAGATTAATAATCCAAAAACTTGCGATAAAATGAAGAATAACAAATAAGAATAATGAATAGTTTACAGGCAGAGGAATAAAACAGAGAAAAAAAATGTATTCAAACTAAGAAAATAAACGACATAAAATAAATTAACAACGTACAATAAAGTGACGTAACCGAAATGTAGAAGGTATTGTCGAAAAACGTCGACAAAGCTATCCAATCCCTTCGTTCACAGAGACAGCATCTGGTGTAATGCAGATACAATAGAATGTGAAACGTACATGGGAATGCGTGGCCACAAGAGAACGTGTCAGACCGTCTAGCTAAGGAACGATTATGCAAATTATTCGTTCCCCGATTGAGTTTATAAACGCGCGTTATTTTTGCTCCCAGTTAGTGGATGATTTAAGCACTTAATGGGCAGAAGTTCCGCCATTTATATTACCTGGTCTGTCAACTCGACAGCGGTAAGTACTTGCAGCTTGTGTTGACGTTTTAATGTTGTGTTCCGTCTCCCTGATACAGATTAAAAGTTTCAATTCAAAAAGGTTAAGTACAAATTTCCACAAAACTATTGTGTTAAGCCAACCTAACATAAACAACTTCGAAAGGTAATGAAAGGAGGTTAACATGCTCTGAAATATTATGAATTAAGAAATGAAAATAGAAACATACAAATGTAGATATTTCAAGATAAGGTATAAGAAATGAAATTTAAAAAAAAGCAGACATTAGAAAGGAAGACATACCAACATAGAATAAGTGAAGAGTTATTAAACGGCAGAAAGAAAAAAACAAACAAAACAAATTTTTAAAAAACCCAAAGAAAAGTAACAAAACAAAAATAATCAAACAATAAATCATAATAGGTAAATGAGAGTAAAATAGAAAATAAAGGGTGATCACTGGAAAAGCGAGAGATTTTTCAAACGCTAATTTATCTTTACAAAAAATAATTTTCATTACGTTTTACAAAGTCTAATATAATAATACACTCTCAGATGCTCAAAATTGTCGTCCGTTCACTTAATAGCAGAATCTTCACCTGTAAATCAAAGCACGCATAGCGTACTGAATATCAACCTATGGTATATCATTTCAGGCTCTTGCCAAGCACATTTTCAACTCATAAAATAAGTTGATGTCGCGTCGACATTACTGAGTTTGTGCTAAATACAAGCTCCAAACAGAGTAATCAATTAAATTTAAGACTGGACCTTTTGAGAATGTAATGAAATCAAGAGTAGATTGCTGAATAAATTGGCTTGAGGCACTTGCTTGAATTTCCCGCTTTTCTAGCGACTATTCTGTAGATTTAAAATAGAAGAAATAATACAATAAGGAATAAGCATATTGAAAACAAGTCGCGCATGCATGGTCTCCCTCTGTATGTGACTCGATGTGGTGAGTGTAAAATGCAATACATTTGGGCAATTTGGGGCATTTTTGAGCCCCTTTTGACCCCCTGGAGGCGCGAACCACAATTTTTCTGAGGTCAGGGATGCTCATCTTATATCCGGAACAATTGCCTCTACATTTTGGCCAATTTTTAGAAAAATTGAATGGATGGATCAAACGTTATGGGAGAAAAGGGTCATGTTTTGCCATTTTAGGGGGTTTTGTACCCTTCTGGGTGCGCGAACCAGATTTTTTCCAAGATCAGCGATACTTATTGTCTATTAGGAACAATTGCCTCCACGTTTGGGCCAAGTTTCAGAGAAATTGAATGGATCGATGAAAAGTTGTGGGGCAAAAAAATGTCATTTTTTGCAATTTCGGGGCCTTTGACCCTTTGGTGGGCTAACCAAATTTTTTTTCAAAAATCGGAGAATGTCACTTTCTAACCTGAGCAAAGTTGCAACTTCATGCAAAATTTCAGAGAAATTCAATAAATGGTTGCGGAGAAAAATTCGGACGGACGGACGGACATGCCTCAAAACATTAGTCACCCGATTTTATAAATCGGGGGACCAATAAATGTTAAGACAGATATATACAATTAGTTTAAAAGAGGAAAAAGTATCATTAGGAAGAGAAGGAGAAAATTAGTTTAAAAAGAAAAAAAAACTATCAAATTAAAAAGGGAATGAACAAAGGTAGTTAAAAAAATAAAGACACAAATATTGATAAAAACGAATAAAACGTAGGAAGACGTAATATAGGAAAATCAGAGAAACGAAGGCTAAACTATGAAAAAAAAGTTAAGAAAACAAAAAGAATAACAGATAAAAAATAGCGATGAGGAAAAACAAACACATAGCGAAAAGTAGAGACGAGAAAAGAAAAAAAAACTTATAATGGTGAAAATGCGATTTTAAAAAATAGAAGTAATAAAGATAAAAACAACAAAAATGATATCAATAAATCAAGTTAGATGATATAATGAGTACCAGACAAAAGCAGAAATAAAGGCCCAGAAAGAAGTAGGAAATATGGAACAAAATAAGTAGAACAAGAATAAAGCGAAACGGATAGAATAAGCGACATGCAAAAGTATAAACAAAGGGAAAAAGAGACAAGGTAGAGACGGGGGAGATATATACATATATATGATGGATTTACAAAGGTAAGCAAAAAGAAAGAACAAAACAGAATCAAATAAACTAAGAACAAGTGTATAAGAGGGGAAGGTAGTAGATAGAATAAGAGAGAAAGATATAGAAAGAGAGATAGAAAGAGAAAAAGAGAGAGAAAGAGAAACATAGAGACGTGATAAAATGAATTATGACTAAATCGACAGAATTTATGTAGCGAATAGGATGGTCCTGTGCCAAAGACAAGCCTTATTATTGATTTGAACAGGGAAAGTAGAGCGAGGACCCATGCTGCTCTCAGCCATTTCCCGTCACAGCCGCGGTGGAAAACGATACAGATAGAAACACAAAAATGTTTTATATAAAAGCTGCGAAAAGGGGGTAGGGGAGGTAGCAAAAAGGTCGGGTGCGTAGATGAGGGTTAGGAAAGAAACCCGCATCCGTTGGCCGTTCCAGCAGACTGGGTCCTTTTTGGCAGCGGAGTTGAAGCCGTCGTCTCAATTAGGGGGTCTTTTAATGCAGATGGGTTTGTCTTGAGTTGTGATTTACAACCTGCGAACGGCCAACGATAAAAAAGACACTGGGTTTTATGTCCTTGTTTAATGGTGGGCAGTGGAGCATGCGATAATTGGGTGACGATCGAAGGACAGACTCGTTCTGAGAGATGAGCCAGTCACTCTGCTCCGTTTCAAGTTGGGAAGAGGACGCCACACCAATTTCACTATATCTCACGCACTTTTCTACACAGCAATTCCTATATATATATATATATATATATATATATATATATATATATATATATATATATATATATAGTTAATTTTCGTATTACCGTACTGTTTGTAACCTTCTATACTTTCTGCATCTCTCCCTCTCTCTTGATACCACTATATATATTAAATGAATCACATTGAATTGGTTTTGCAAACTCATTCACTTCTTCTTGATTCCAGAATTCTAACCTGAGATCAATGACTGCCAGGTCACGTATACAATAATATATATATATATATATAATATAATATATATATATATATATATATATATATATATATATATATATATATATATATATATATATATATATATATATATATATATATATATATATAGTAAGCAATGAAAATATATATATGGCAATCTAGCTACATACTGAATACTGACACATACAAAATTATATCTCCTTATACTAATTCATGTGGATACATGAAGTACTGATATATATATATATATATATATATATATATATATATATATATATATATATGTATATATAGGATCAAATATAAACCAAAAGTAAAACTTTTAGTAGATGGAACCTATTGTGAAGAAGTTTTAGCTCAATATACGATTAGGTTTAGCTCGATATACTTATATATATATATATATATATATATATATATATATATATATATATATATATATATATATTAAATTATTAATACCTACAGACGCTAGCGTTTCAAGCTTATGTCTCTCATCAGTGCATTAAAGTTGCAATTTCAGACGGTAAGGAAGCTCGAACTCGGTTCACATGGTCAGCCTAGAATCTGCCAGTGGTCGCCATATCCACTCCGCTAACGGAAACTGTCACGTAATTAAGGGAATTTAAGATGTATATGTACATAGAACAAAAACAGATAGAATACTAGTCCAGAGTATTCTACTACCGTATTCGGAACTTTACCAAATGTTAATCCAATGAAATTCCAGTGTCTATGAAAAGTACTCAATAACATCACAACTCACTCACTTCTTCTTGTATTCAAAGATTATAAGCTGAAATCAATGACTGCCAGTTCACGTATACTTTAAATATATATATATATATATATATATATATATATATATATATATATATATATATATTTATGTATATAGGTTATATATATATATATATATATATATATATATATATATATATATATATATATATATATATATATATATATATATATAGTATGTTATGAAAATATATTCATGGCAATTAAGCTACACCGATGGACCTGCGCTTCATCCCGGGAGGGGGGGGGATCCTCAGGCCAAAAAAATTCAAGGAGTTGGTTTTGCCGTGTGTTTATATATATACGATTAGCTAGTTAACCAATCATCTTCTTAGTATTAATTTGTGACAAGGGGAATATTTTTTCGAAATAGCAAATTATTTCTATTTATCATCCGAACATCACACACAGTCAACATTACACTGGTAGTTATTGTAATATTGAACAGCAAAATAAATAGATAGTTGTAATCCTCTCCTTCGATTTTTTTAATTTTCGTTCTTTCCAGTTCTCATAAATCCGGCTCTCTGCATTGCCTTTAGCTTTCATAATACTTTGATTGAAAATATATATATATATGTGTGTAAGATTAGTGAGAGAAAGCTTAAGAAAGTACTCGACTACTAAAAAAATATAAAAAATTAGGGCGGAATATTTATTTATATAAGCATCACAGACGATCGAAAATAAACAATGGAGGGTTAAGAGAGTCAATAAATGTCGGTAGCAGATTGTTCTCTTCTTGTTAGATGTTAAACACACGGTCCAGACGCTTTCCTAGGGATTACTAATACATATATAAAAATAAATAAATAAATAAATAAATCTATATATATATATACATGTAGAAATATGTATATATATATATATATATATATATATATATATATATATACATATATGTGTGTGTGTGTGTGCGCGCGTGTGTGTGTGTTCGTGATAGATTTCATAATATGTGGATATTCCCCTTTACAGTACGATATGATTATTTAATAGCGGTAAAGTTTAACGGGTGGATGTTTTAAGGTTCTATTGGTGGGTGTAGACGTCGTAATTAGGACTGACTGGAAATTACCGAATTATTAGATGATTCGCGACGGATTAAATATTCGGAAATTTTATCTGCAGCTCAGTGTTCGTTGAATAGCTTGAAGCTCGTGAGATATGAGCTGGCGAATTGTGACGCAAGTCTGGAAGCAGTATATAACGATCAGTATCATAGCAGGGGTTCTGACTCTGTTCACAAAAGAAGCGTAAAAAATAAGGTGGGACTATAGCTAAGAGACTGACACAATTGGTATTTCAAATTTAAACATGGCCGACCAGACGTAAAAAAATCCATATTAGAAAAAAGCTTCACTCATTCAATCTTTACGTTTGGCACTGAAACCTTAGCGTGATAGATCAACGAACGTACACATCTTATGAAGATGGTTTAAGTAAATAAAACATTTTGATTAAACACGTTAATGGGAATTTTTCCCACATTTTAAACTTTTAAGTTTTTAAATTAAATTCTAATGATTTTGTAAGGTGCAGATCTTTTGACCAGATTAGTCCTGCTGTTAGTTTCCTCAATTTCTGTTTTTTCTTTTATAGAATCAGGTACTTACTAGGAAGGACCGCATGAAGTTTGCCAACATCCATGAGTCGTGGTGGTGCTATGAAACAGACTGAATTCGAACTTTGCAGTCTCATGTCGTCAGCCCGCGTTATTATCAACTTCACCACGGCCCCTCTCACTTAGCCTTAGCCTAAAATGTGCCTTTATATTCGACATTAAACGCCAAAGAGATTAGTTAAGTTGAGACTTAATTAGAAACATGTATTTAATTTGTTTTATTATGACTTATTATCAGACTTAGTTGAACATTTACCTATATTTTCGAAATCAGATTATTATTATTATACTTTCTTACTGGATGCATGTGTTATGACCTTTTTTACTTGTCTATCATCTCTATTGTCTGTCGCCAAACGTGATTTTCTATTAAATCTACTTACTCTTATCCTCCCACTAACCAATTATGTCAGTTTATATTTTTTCCTATTTTTTGACCCTGTCACAAATTGCAGAAATGTCAAAAATCCAGTTTTCTCTAGAGACACTGCGTTACGTAGGCATTTCGCAGAGAACAATCAATCAGGGATAAATAATCGATATCTCAGCCACATTAGGGATAATTACATTTCTAAAAGAAGCAAATAAAACTACGGGATACGGAGATTCGTGTGATATGCATAGCACCATTAGCGTTAAATTATTGACTCGATGGCGAAGGTCGACGTTTTCTGTGAAAGCTGCAGCGGCTCTTGTAGCCAAAAAGGCCAAAAAGGCGGGAAAATGGGGAATGAAACTGAGCATTGTTCGAAAAGATTAGTTGATCGACATTTTTATGTGGTTCTGCAATCAACAAAATGCACTTGTTTATTGAAGGCCGTTTTTTCTTTTTCTTTTTTACTTTGTCTGTCGCTTATCTATTCAAATATTTATTCATCAAAAATAAACATTTATTAGTGCAGGGTGACTCGTATAACATACACCATTCATCCAGAGCAACTGTCATATTTGCGACTCAAAAACTCAATCTATTGTAAAGTACAGAGTGAATACTTATGAATAAAGTATAACAAAATATAACACATACGAGACAATAATATTATTTCGGTCCTATTTTGCTCTGTCAGGTCTGATCTAAATGAGACTTCTCATTAATGAAATAAAATTATTGCCTAATATGTGTAAAGTTCTGTAATATATATAATATATAATATATATAAATATTTTAACTTTTAATGAATTTAAACTATACTCTACCTTGTTTTCCTTAAAATAAAATATACATTATTAGAATTCTATCCTTTTTTAAAAAAATTATTTTATTGTTTTACTTTATTTTATCTAAATTCTGCTTTATTGTAATTGCGTTATTTTCTATATACTTATTTATCTATTTTTTTCTTCCTGATTCACTATTTATTGTTAATATTGTGAATATTTCATTTGTTATTTGATTTGCTGTTTTCATAGCATTTTAACTGCCATACAATTTAAAGCTGAGTGCTAGAAAAGTATGCGGTTACATGTTGAGAGGTTCTATCTTCGGTATTGTCTGAATATATTTTTTTTTATTCAGATAGCACTGGAACCTAATGTTCTATTGAGAGTCGTCTGTATGTGATGTTATGAAGGGCGCAAACGAAGAGACCATTTGGAGTCTTCAGAACAATAATACCGAATAAAATATTTCCAAACTTTCTTGGAAACAATCGTACATCATATAATACGTTGGTCTTGAATTCTTCCAAAAATGTTCCAATCAATGTTAACAATTAATACACAATAATTATAATAATAATAATAATGGAACAACATTTTTTTAAATTTAAATAAAAAATAAAAATCATAAAAATAATGAAAATAAAATAAATAAATAAATAAATAATAAATAAACGAATGAATATATATATATATATATATATATATATATATATATATATATATATGTAAATTAATAGATGTATAACTAATAATAAAACTATAAATACGGCTCTAAGTGACAATAAGACACATCCTCCTGAAGACGGTCGAGAGACCGAACGCGCTAGAAATATGACCCACGATACAACGTTAGGTGCCATAATCCACCAATTAACACGAGAAAACCGACGAATCCCTCGCCGAGTCGAGAAATTAACAAAAAAAGATAGCCATGGCAGAAAAGTCCGTGGTCTTTAACGACGCGTCGAAATATACATACATATATATATATATATATATATATATATATATATATATATATATATATATATATATATATATATATATATATATATATATAAAAGAAGATTGTAGATTGCTTGAGGCATTGCTGGTAAACATAGGTGTAGGTTTGTAATCCAAGGCTGGATCAATGTGATATAGGTACCGGAAGGTGTAGAAGGTGAACAAAAACAAACGAGAAGAGAAAACAAGAATCGAATCTTAAATCAATTTATTAATATTACACGTAAAACAGAATAATTACCGGAACAGTAAATAAAAAAGTGGTTACTGTCAGGCAAATATAAGTTCCGGAATAAGGTAATCTTAAATTTTCGAAAGAAAAACTTTCATTATGAAAAGACCTATATATATATATATATATATATATATATATATATATATATATATATAGTGCCATCCAACAACACATTACCACACACAAAAAGCATAACATCAACCGAACTAAGACAAATATTAACTACTAATACTACGATTATACATAAAAGACACCTCCACTAACCGACTAACAATCCTCGAAGCTCTACACATAAAAAAATGCAACCCACAATTAATAAAATATCATCTACCACTGGTACTAACCACCGACCAGTCTTTAACAATAAATAAATAAATAAATGATAATAATAATAATAATAATAATAATAATAATAATAATAATAATAATAATAATAATAATAATAATAATTACATAAACATAAACACCTAAACACAGAAACTGAAGAGGGTGAAGACGACGAAACTATAGAACTATTTGAGGAAGAAGCAAGATAAGTAGAAAACATCAAACGAGTAATGTCCTAGAACAAAACAAAACTACCATCCCTAAGAAACGAATATTGGAAGAAGTTAACTGTTAAAACAGAGCAAGTAAACAGAATACTCACGTACATCCCAACAGAAACTATTACAGATCTTAATAACTTTATATATGCGGGGGGAAAAACAATAAGTATGAAACTAAAAAGGGAAAAGAAGACTGAGCAAAAGAATGGACAGACGAAATATGGATGGGAAATCAAACTGGAAACCCAGATCACCAAACTTACTAAGGAAGCTAACACCGTAAATAGGAAGAAGGAGAACAGTAAACGATGGGAGCGCAGAACATCGAATCGCAAAGAAAGACTAAATAAGAAACATGAAGAACTAAAACAAAAGATAGCAGCAAAAGAAGGAAGGTTGAAACGATACATATACAAATCGGAACAGTAAAACACAACAGGACCTTCAAAAACAATGAAAGCCAGTTTTACAAAAAACGTAAACGGAGAAAGAACAACACCAGCACAACCGGACCCGACAGAAACAAACATTTCTGGAGCAAGACATGAGAAAAGGCTGACGATCACAACACAAATAATAAATGGCTGAAAGAAATTGAAGAAGGAACGGAAACAAAAATTAATGAAGTAACTATTAAGACAACACTAAAGAAAATGGCATACTGGAAAGCACCAGGTCACGATGGAATACATGCGTATTAGTTCAAAAAATTCACGACCCTACATGAAAGACTAGCACAGAAACTGACAGGATGTATCCATAAAAGAGACGTACCAGAGGACAACGCTAATACAAACAGACGCCAAGAAGGGAACGACCCCAAGCAATTACAGACCAATAACCTGTTTACCGACAATGTTTAAAATCCTAACGGCACAACTGAGAGAGCAGATTCACCATTCCCTGAAAAGTCGTGGTCTACTTCCCGAGGAACAAAAAGGATGCCAGAAAGGTAGAAAATCTGTATTACATAGATAAAAATATCCTGAAAGAAGTTAAAAGCAAGAAAAAGAACATATCTATGACATGGATTGACTGCAACAAAGCGTACGACAGAATCCCTCAAGCATGGACAATTGAATGCTTAAAAATGTACAAGATACTCAACAGGATAATTAATTTCATCAAGAAAGCAATGGAAACATGGAGATTAGAACTGACAGCTGGGGAATACACTTGACGAAGATAAACATACAGAGAGCCATTTTCCAAGCGGACTCCTTATCACCACTACTGTTTATCATAACCAGTATGCCACTCAACTACATACTCAATAAATGTGATGCCGGACACATGCTCACAGGTAGAAAACAACGAATAAACCATCTTATAAACATGGACGACCTGGAGCTAATTTTAAAAAGCAGAAAAGAACTGGAAAAGCTGATAAATACCACCAGAATGTTCAGTCAGAACATTCAAATAGAATTCGGAATCGAAAAGTGTGCATTCGGCGTAAATACACTCGACCCACACGACAATCCGCTAAATCACATCGATTCACTGTGGAGATCCCCAGATGTCGGAGAGCATTCTCATCCAATAGCTTCTTTCCTCGAACTGTTGACCTTCGGAACTATCTCACTGCGCTCTGCTTTCTCGACTGTACTGATATGCAGAAATGTAAAACTAATGTGAACAATCATCTCGCTGCACAGTTCCCAATTTGGGATGACCACTTAAACTTTCAACTTAATTCTCAGTAGCCTCTTATGTCTACAGTGACAACTTGCTTTGCTTAGTGTGAACTAGGGAAAAAGGTGGTAAGGTTTTTATGATATCCACGAAATAGAAATGGGTGATAATCAGATGGTCTAATGCAGTTTCAGTCTGTAGTGGGAAATTAGTGAGGCATTGTTGTACGGAATCTAATTTGCAGTTAAGCACAAACAGCTGGCTAAACTATTCAACCTTGTCCACTGCCGTGGAAGCAACTTATGCATGTTTGGATAGCAGGGTAATTGTTTATTGGGCGTTGTTCCCCACATAATTAAAGCTTTTTCCAGAAATCGCGAGTACCTTATATCTGTGATTCCTCGTCATCTCTTTATACCTAGTTTTACCTATGTTTAATAATTCTATAATTTTGCCTATTGCAGTTAAATTATACCAGTTGAAATGCCGAAACGCTTGTTTGCTATGCACAATAACAGTTGACGTGTTTAAAGTTAACCGTCGGGGAGAGTGACGCTTCTATACCATTCACGCTCACGGACAATGCATCTATGATTACTTTGACCCATTGTGTCATTTTCTCTGGATACTGTCCGAACATAGTAAGCCTCTAAGGAGTTTTCGTCACTGCTTAATCGGATAGAACATTTGCAATATTGCTGTCCTTAGAATCATTTTATACCCTTTAACAGAGTTCTCTGAGTGAAACAAGCTTCAAATAATTATGAAAATAGATATATATTCATATCCACATATATAACTATCATCTTACTCAAGACAACTCAGTATAGCTACATATAACTGTTCGAACCTGCACTTTATTAACCTTTGACTTTTATAAACGCTTTTACCCCACGGCCACCGAGGTAGATATACGGCAGAAAATCAGGAAATATGCATATTTGTATTTAATTAAAGTTGCAAGCTCCAATGAAGTGTTAATTACTACTTAAGTGTGGGTGAATTTTGCAATTTTGCTTTAGTTAGAAGATGTGTATATTTACCTTACAGAGTGATCTTCCTTGAAGAGAGTTATACATAATTATTCATGATACATATTTTTAATATGAACATCGATATTGATTTCTATTTTAAACTAGACTCAGCAGTGTGGCTAGATATAACTGAACAAGCGATCGCAGAGTACGAAACCCTGACTAAAGTCACCTTTGACCTCCATCCGACGTTTAATCCCTATATATATATATATATATATATATATATATATATATATATATATATATATATATATATATATATATATACATTATTTCATTTTAAAAAAACTACACATTAAGGTATCTGTTTGGTGAATCGGAGTTTCATCGTTACTAGCAACATGTCTCTGTGTTGAAACCAGTATTTATATTACGCGCCACGTCGTCAAAACCCTGCAGATATAAAAATAAACGAGAAAAAAGTGATCACGATTAGGCGCCGACTACGGGTTAAATTCCAGAGACATTTCAACCATAACGATAATACCCCGTACAGTTAACATATACTGTAATGTATAGTTTCATAATAACATTGATATTAGTTATTGTAGAAGATACGGTCGATCACTTCATAGGTTTGTTGTCTAAGATATTTTATACGCACTATATAGTAGTTTATATATATAAGGAGATGGGATAGTAGACCTTGGACTTACTTTTCGACAGCCTCGTGATTCTCGCTTCTGTTATTTAGTCATTTAGTCCTCAACTTCCATGAGCGATGTTTCTCACAAAATTGCAATACTTGCTGTTATCTATCAATATAACACTTATTGTTAGCTAGTTTTTCTACCTTGAAGTACTATTTTAGCTCCTTACATCAAGTGGTTATATGCCTTGTCCGGAGCGATTTCAATTTAAATATATATATATATATATATATATATATATATATATATATATATATATATATATATATATATATACATACATATTAAGGGCAACATTAATTTCATTTTTAAGCAATACATATTTTAAACTGTCGATGTCTATTTTGTTTTTTTCATGACTTGATTTTTTTAAAAATTCACTTGTTCATTTGTAGACTGTTTAAACTCGTCTTCTTTATTAATCAAGTTGATGAAGATTAAAAATGTTATTCGTTCGAATACTTTTAGCATGTAACATACATATATATATATATATATACATATATATATATATAAATATATATATATATATATATATATATATATATATATATATATATATATATATATATATATATGGGTGTGTGTGTGTGTTTCTGTGTGAGTTTGTATATGTGTGTGATTGAATATGTATATGCATGGGTAAAAATATATTTATACATTCTTTAAGTACGTTTGGTCTGCATAATTTCCACCGATCTTCTCCGCTTGACTATCCGCCGAAAAAGGATCGAGTTTTTACAGCAAATCAAGAGAATTATTGTCAGTGTCAGACAGGGTCAGTGACTGGTTCTGACCCCCGTCAGAATGTTTTACTAATCCGTGCTAGCTTGATATAATCGAAAGAAACGTTCAATTCATCCCATTCCATTAGCGTTAGACGGTAATTTGATTATGACAATCGCTGCAAAATGCGTTTACTAAAACTCGCAATGATAATAGCAAATGATAATAGCAAATAGTATAAGTACACCAACTATTATACATAAAACTTATCATATATATATATATATATATATATATATATATGTGTCTGTGTGTGTGTGTATACATATATAATTTTACTTCAGTTAAAGTTCTCAGAAATCAATTAGTTCCTTCCTGTGCCTAACACTTGATCTGAATATGAGATACATAGATATTCGAATATTACATTAAAGTTTTCCTTTTTCTCTCAAACGTTGAGTTCATAAAGAAGTGAAGAACATAGATGTTCGTCTCCCCAGTTATTCAGTTAACTATGTTATAGTATATCTGTCTTGTGGTCTCTTGGTGTTACGGTATTCCAGGACAAGGATTCATCTAGTTCGTGGGAGTATCCGGCTACGTGATGTAAGTTGAGTTTACATTACTCGAGAGAAGGTGCACTATTTACCCTATCGGCC
Source organism: Sepiola atlantica (assembly GCA_963556195.1). Lineage (NCBI taxonomy): Eukaryota > Metazoa > Mollusca > Cephalopoda > Sepiida > Sepiolidae > Sepiola > Sepiola atlantica. Next base: position 38,348,817 of record OY744518.1, read on the forward strand.
AGTGTATAGCACTGTCGAGTGGAATCTTCTTTTATGCTGCAAATACAATGTTATTTGGAATATTTAACTAGGTTCTCTTTGTAGGATGAAGTATCCTCGTGTTATGTTGTTCTGAGAAACCCTTGTGCAGAGATACCGGAGACACGCGAGGATAGTGTCTAGTAAGTAATTCAAACACACAGACACACCCATATATATATATATATATATATATATATATATATATATATATATATATATTAGACGGATGTTTTCCATGGGGAATGAAACGCAACAGCTTTTGTTTAGCTTACTTGCTGTATTTTTATAGTATGACTAATCTCTAATCACGTATTGAACACTGTTTAAGAAAATAGTGAAAAAGAAATAAATAAATATATATGTATATATATATATATATATATATATATATATATATATATATATATATATATATATATATATATATATATAAGTTAGTACATATACATTTTAAAAGCCAAGATTTAAAAAAATTCCTTACAAACCATTTTCGAAAACAAACACAATTCAGTGCAACTTATTTTCCGTATCGTTTCGCTTAAAGTAAACCCAGCTGCATTATTATGCCAATATCGGATATATTTACCTCAAGCTAGTGACAAAAATTACATGAAAATCTCTCAATTTGAAAATAGGTAAAGCCTATTGTGACATAAAACACACACGTTCATATAAAAACTTCGAACTGATGTACGACCATCAGAGGTCCGCCATCCTGAATCTCTATATTTATATATATATACATATATATATACATATATATATATGTATATATATATCTATATATATATATATATATATGTTCAAATAGTAAGGCAATTAAATGACCACTTCCCGTATGTCTGTGTTGTTCCCCTTACATTTATTACACACTACTTATTTATTGCTATTAATCGTGGACCTACTTAAGTCAAACGTGAAAATACTACAAAAGACTTAAATTTAAAAAAATTAAATAATTTAATTATGAATTTAATTGTAACACAATGCTCTAGATTTATTTCATAAACAAGTAAGGCCATTTAATCGTTTGTGAACAACTGAAAACGAAAGAAATGAATATTATCTGAAAACTGTGAAGTGTTCAGGGGATTATAAAACATTTACAATTGTTAAATAGAAAGTCATTTTTAGGAAAAGTTCTTAGTAAATCTTCATACATTACACGATTAAAAGTTTGGGAAAGTAGTTACTCAAAAATTGAATAAACAAACATTAAACTATTTTAGGAAAACAAAGTGAATCATAGTTTTATAAGAATTTGGTGCAATTAATAATATAATGATTGAACAGTATATTCCGGTTTATAAAACATATTAATACAATATGGTTGTGGGAAAACGCCTCAGATAAAATAAGCGAAACAAAGGTGAGAGTAAAAAGCTTTTCATTGATAGGCGTTTGGGTACAAGTAATATATATATATATATATATATATAGATTTAAAAAGAATACGCGGAAATCTCTCTAAGGCCCTTTCGACTATAATCTCGTCAGGAGAAAATCGATAGTTTTAATTAATAATAACGTCGAAAGAAAGAGCAAAATAGGGAAATTGAGTGTGCCAAAATTAACGTTAAAGCGATTATAATTCAATTTAATGATTTCGATTAAAAGTCGATTAAAAGGCACTACGTTAGGGGATAAAAAAAAAATTTAAAAAAAAAAAATTGGGAAGGAGTTCAAAGTTCCCCAAAGAGATTCAGCGATCTTACAAATTCCTTCTGCCGGCACAAGGAAGGTTTTCGAATGGCAATAGAGACAGATTCCAATATTTTCAAATGGTTCTTGGAATCTGCTCGATGCAAGACCTCAAAACGGTCTATTTTATAGCCACTGGCACAGCTAGGGTTTTCAACCAAATGCTGGCCAATAGCAGAGTCCAAAGAATTAGAGGAGGGGTAACATAAGGACCCTACCCTTCCCTGACGTATTTTTGATGGAATGTGCTGGTTTATGCGAGTCTGCAAATGCAAGGAAGTGCGCCCTATATAGCCAGCATCACATTGGCATTTAAATTGGTATACAATATTACTATAATTTGTATAGGGCACACTATCCTTGCGAAAGGAAGGAAAAGCAGGTCTAGTAGCATAAACTAATCGTAAGGAAACAGAGTAAAAGCAATTGTTAATGCTATCAACAATCTGTTTACCTAGTTTAATACTATTTCCCCCTATCCATGGTAATTTTAAATAAATGGGGCATTTTACAGGCCCAAGTATTTTAGGGGATTTAAAATCAGCAACCTTTTTATTAATGCAATCATTGATAAGGTCCTCGGGATAACCATTATCAATGAATATATCCCTGATCCTATTGAGTTCACACTCTAATCTATTTGGAGAACAAATAACGAGAGCTCTATGCACCAAAGTGTAAATTAAGCCTACCTTTCTAGACTTAGGCACAAAAGAAGACCAGTTTACATACAGGCCCGTAAAAGTAGGCTTCCTGTAGATGGAAGTGAGAAAACCACCCCTTGAACGTTCAACAAGAACATCCAAGAAGGGAAGACAATTATCCTTTTCACTTTCCATCGTAAACTTTAGAGCCTCATGAATAGAATTTAACTTATGAAAGAATGCAAGTGCTCCACTCTGCGAAGAAAACATCGCAAAAGTGTCATCCACATATCTAACATAAGTAGTGGGCATATTTACAGACCTAAATAAAACGGATTCGTAATATCCGACGAATATATAAGCTAAAGTGGGGGCCAATGGACTACCCATTGAGACCCCGTCGACCTGACTATACATAATATTATTGAAGCTGAACTCGACTGATTTAGTACATAAAAGTATCAAGGTTGCTGATTTTAAATCCCCTAAAATACTTGGGCCTGTAAAATGCCCCATTTATTTAAAATTACCATGGATAGGGAGAAATAGTATTAAACTAGGTAAACAGATTGTTGATAGCATTAACAATTGCTTCTACTCTGTTTCCTTACGATTAGTTTATGCTACTAGACCTGCTTTTCCTTCCTTTCGCAAGGATAGTGTGCCCTATACAAATTATAGTAATATTGTATACCAATTTAAATGCCAATGTGATGCTGGCTATATAGGGCGCACTTCCTTGCATTTGCAGACTCGCATAAACCAGCACATTCCATCAAAAATACGTCAGGGAAGGGTAGGGTCCTTATGTTACCCCTCCTCTAATTCTTTGGACTCTGCTATTGGCCAGCATTTGGTTGAAAACCCTAGCTGTGCCAGTGGCTATAAAATAGACCGTTTTGAGGTCTTGCATCGAGCAGATTCCAAGAACCATTTGAAAATATTGGAATCTGTCTCTATTGCCATTCGAAAACCTTCCTTGTGCCGGCAGAAGGAATTTGTAAGATCGCTGAATCTCTTTGGGGAACTTTGAACTCCTTCCCAATTTTTTTTTTTTTAATTGTTTTTTTTATCCCCTAACGTAGTGCCTTTTAATCGACTTTTAATCGAAATCATTAAATTGAATTTTAATCGCTTTAACGTTAATTTTGGCACACTCAGTTTCCCCATTTGTCTCTTTCTTTCGACGTTATTATTAATTAAAACTATCGATTTTCTCCTGACGAGATGATAGTCGAAAGGGCCTTAGAGAGATTTCCGCGTATTCTTTTTAAATCTATTTATAAATTTTGTACCTCGAAACATTTATTTATATATATATATATATATATATATATATATATATATATATATATCATATATATATATATTATATATATTAGCTATATATATATATATATCTTATATATATCATCTCTATATATATTAGCTATATATATAATATATATATTAGCTATATATATATATATATATATTACATATACATTTGTATTTTTAGACAATCTTTATTTGACTACACATTTGCAAACATGTTTCGATCAGAACAGAAAGAACTCATAGTACAGCTTCATGCGATGCAATGAAATAAATTGTCTCGCTAGAAATAAACACGTGATCCTTAAAAAAATTCGAACAGCGTACAATATTTTCGAGATCAAGTAATTGATGTTTCAGGTTTGCTGTATTAGCTCTCCTTGATTTTATAACAACTATACTTTAATGGTTTGCTGCAGAAATCCTTATATTCATTAAACAGTCTTCATTTGGGGAGTTGATACTAATTCTCTTTTCAATGGATTTATGTTATGGTTTTCGGATGTGTGTACATAAATGGGTTTGGTGCAAAGCGATCAATAATACAGGCCTTGCAAATATGCAGGTGGGGTCCACGACTGGGGCGGACATGTGACGACCAAAAAAACAATTAAATAATATTTACCGGGAAAAGATGTAGTAAGACATTTCTTAGTGATGTCCAGTAAGTAGCAACTATACATATTTCCGGATGACATAGAAAAAACGGTCATCACAAAAAGTCGATGAACATCCGAAATTCTATTTAGATCAACACAAAAATGTCAGCCACATTAGGCCAAGACTATCTAGCAAATATCTCCAAAGTGTCAAGTATATACTACAGGCACCTTTTGTTTTACTGGCGCTCTAAAATGTGCTCCCAATGAAATCTCCGAGCCTTAAGGCACACTTAGATCCAGCGGGCAAAGTTCTTGATTACCCCCCGCATTCCTCTCTCGGGATAGCTATTATGGATGCTGTGATTGCTGCGTTTATGTCAGGGATAGTCTGGGGCTTGTCGCCGTACCCCTGGTCCTTAAGGTATCTGCACCGATAAAAATATGGCGGGGCCTCAAGTCCGGTGAATGTGACGACCACTCAGGTTCACACCTGCAGCTGATCAGTCGGTCAGGGAAACGCTGCCGTAGCCATACCAATGATTCGTGTTAGGTGTGGGGGTGGCACCATCCTGCTGGAACCACTAGAGGGCGCTGACGACACTTCTCCATCGACCAAGAGCTGTTCAGAACTTGCCAAGCAGCTGGGCATAGCTCTCGGTGTTGATTGTCACATACTGTTCGCTGTCGTTCTCGAACCAGAATTGTCCAATGACGCCACGCTTGGATATGGCAACCCAGGCTGTGCACTTCACAGAGTGTAATAGCCTTTGGAGACAGAACTCAGGGAGTGTGTTTCCCTGTAAAATATCATAATTAGAGTTAACGGAACCTGGCAACAGAAAATGTGGTTTGCCCGAAAACCAGACATTTTTAAGGACAAGGACGCCTGGCCCATCGTCAATTTTGTCGCAAAACAACTAACACCTGATCACACGCTTCCTCATGTTGTCAGGTGTAAGCTTTCGTTTAATCAGTATCCTTGAAGAATACAAATGGAGATATGTGATCAAAATTCTCCTCACAGACTCTTGGTTTATTCTAAGGTATTGACCTTGCCGAAGCAAAGACTTGGTTGGGCTGCGGACAACGTAGTATCTGGCTACAGCAACGTTATGTGATGTCCTTGATGGTTTCGATCGTTCAGAGTATGATAGTCTTTACCATTGAGGTTATGCACAGCCCCGTGGGTTCCTGAACCTGTTGACCCTTCTGTAGACTATTGAGTTGACAGGAAACATTCGACATTCGAACCGTTCTTTGAATTGCAATTGAGCTACATGTATAGACTTCAGCCGAAAATATGACTTAATTATAAATGTATTTTCCAAAGTAGTGCATGGTATCTCGAACCTCAAATTTTGTAGACTCCTAGAATCTTGAGTTTACTTGGTAAATTTGAAAAATTCAAACAATTGATTAATTATTTCAAAAGTTATTCAAGTTTAGGTGATGACAGTTTTTTTTTGTGTCACCCTGTATTAGGAAGCAACTTATTTATTTGCACCAAACCAAATGTAAAAAGTACAAAATTATAAAAGAACTAAATTAACAAGAAAATCACTTAATTGACCATGGATTAAACACATTTTTGGATATTTAAAAAATCATGAATCAATTTGTTAATATTGACTACTCGATTACAAAACATATGACATAATATAATTAGATACACAATCAACATTTTATAACATCGAAGACTTTATGAACAAAATAATTTTCGGAGAAACAATTTTGATAAGTTTCACAAAATTGGTTATTATTTTTTTACAGATGAACAAAATCAACTTACATTAACAACAAAATAAAACCAAGAAAAAATATTTTTTAAAAGAAAGGAGAACATTATGTATTTAAACACAAAATGAGATTCTACTTTTTTAGGCGGTTACGTGTGGACACTCTGAAAAACTTAGCAGAACAAAGAAGAAGAAAAATGATCTAGAATGTGGGTCAGTTGCGCATATAAAGTTAACGTAAAATGATTCTCCGTTTCTGGGATGTTCTCGGGTTTTAAAACAGTGAACGAATTTCTTTTTAGACGATTATGTGTCATTTTACATCCTTGCTACTTGGACTTGTGGTTATTGGTAAAATAGTTTTAGTAACTGCTCTGAAAAAGCTAGAATGGTCAGAAAATATGGGATTATTTTACGTTAATTTTATATGCGAACCCAATACCCACTCTAAAAACATAAATAATTGTTAATTAGATGTTTCTTCTCTCCAATAGATATTTCAGGGTGTGCACACGTAATCGTCTAAACACAAAAATCACATTTGGTCAGAATTAAGTAATAGAACAGAATACAAATATCTCCCATCATTAAATAGTCAAACAAGAGTTATTATTTCCTAAACTAACGTAACTAAAACGAGCTGGTTAAAATAAGTAATACATTTTATGTCAGGACAAAAGTACCAGTTCAGATTAGACTAAACGTCAATTTTTATCCAACAGGTGACGAATATAGAGTAAATGGGAAACTAAATTCAACAGTCTTTATTGTACAATTGAAGCTTTAAAAAATATTTAAACTTTTTAATTTAATTTTACTTTTAAGATTGATCCCCTCCTTTCAGATAAAATAATTAGCATGAATAAAATTTTAAATCAGTTTCTGATATGAATTATTTCTATATCAAAAGGGAGCACTGGTTTATATTATCTAATATATTTTTAAAAAAATATCTGTTGTTTGATTCACCTAAGCAAATTCTAAGAACCAGTACTAAAAGTTTCGAAATTGTCTTAAAATATTATTCATTAAAAAATGGTTATTTGTATAACCATTTTTTTCTCATGACAAAATAACCAGTATTGATCATGCATAATTTTGCAAGCAATTAAAATAAAGTTAACTTAACAACAACATACACCAATAACATATATGTAACAATATGGGGGGATGTAAGACATATCTTATGTTTTACATTTCCCCCCTTTGTTACATACATGTTATTGGTTAATGTTGTTTTTAAGGTAACTTTATATTATTATTAAGACTATGTATTACATGTATCATCGTATCACGAAGTAATAAGCATTTTCTACATCTTCCGTAAACACAAATTGTATATGTAACAAACTTCACAAATTGTCTAAAGCTTATAAAAGTGTTTCTCCAAACGTAATTTTGTTCATGAAGTATTGGATTTTGTAAAATGTTGAATGGGTTGTCGTATTGTATTATCATATATGTTTTGTAATCAATATAAACAAATTGACTCATGATTGTTTTAAATATCAGAAATGTGTCCAAATCATCGTAAATAACAGTTTTTTTTATTTAGTTCTTTTATATTTTTTTACTTTTTACATTTAATTTGATGGAAATTGATCAATTATTGTAAGCTGCTTATTACTGGACATAATAAAGACATGTTTTACTAATACTTTCCTCGGTAATTAATATTTAGTAGTAAGTTTGTTCTCCACATGTCCTTCTCAGTCGTGGACCCCAGTTGCATCTTTGCCAGACCTGCATTATGGATCGCCTTGGGTTGGTGCTATCGCTTCTGTTAGGTGTATATATATATATATATATATATATATATATATATATATATATATATATATGTGTGTGTGTGTGTATGTGTGTGTTTATTTCTAGTTGCGGTATATATATGTATAATATATATACATATATATATATATTTATATATATATATATTTGTGCTATGTATATAACACATTTGGCCCTATTATTGTCCAATTAGTGAGGAATCTAATATCATTTGTAAATACAACTGAATTTGAATATAATGTTTAAGTATTTTATTTGAAGCCGCTTACGGGTATACACATAATTAAACTAGCTCTTTATTACCCATGGGAAATAAAAATAGAAACACTTTTTTATGAAAAAGATTCATTGAATTTCTTGCATCTGAATAGGTTATCTGCTTATTATGGCATGATATACACATCAATTTTTTATCAGTCGCCATTCCTATTAGAATATCGTACAAGTATCGTCGGCTGACTATGTGTTCGTATACACTAGGTTACCTAATTCCGAGTCCGCTGATGCAAGATGGGAAACGCATAGTTATCTCAGTCACACATTGCCTATTATGTTACGTGGAATATCGGAAATATGTATTGCCATATTATATATGCACATCCACCATTCGATAATGTATATATATATATATATATATATATATATATATATATATATATATATATATATATATAATAACACTATAAATACGGCCCTTAGTAACAATGAGAAACAGCCTCCTGAAGACGGTCGAGAGACCGAAAGCGCTAGAGGAATGACCCATGATACAACGTTAGGTGCCATACTCCACCAATTAACACCAGAAAACCGACGAAGTCAAGAAATTAACAAGTAAGATAGCGAAAAGAGAAAACTCCGTAGTCTTTAACGACGCATGTATGAGAAATCACTTGCTGTCGAAATATATATATATATATATATATATATATATATATAATAACACTATAAATACGGCCCTTAGTAACAATGAGAAACAGCCTCCTGAAGACGGTCGAGAGACCGAAAGCGCTAGAGGAATGACCCATGATACAACGTTAGGTGCCATACTCCACCAATTAACACCAGAAAACCGACGAAGTCAAGAAATTAACAAGTAAGATAGCGAAAAGAGAAAACTCCGTAGTCTTTAACGACGCATGTATGAGAAATCACTTGCTGTCGAAATATATATATATATATATATATATATATATATATATATATATATATATATATATATATATGTTTAAGGGTCAATTTGTATCCATTGCTTGAACACATGATGAGTTAATGAATATGTAAACTATGCAAATGTTATCTATTTAATGACTCTATCATCAGTATATATATATATATATATATATATATATATATATGTTTTATTAAACAGAAATGAATGTTCCTGTTACTTCCTTTATTTATCCATTTTCATTTAGTTGGCGAGCGAACAATTTAATGCTGTTTCCAGTGTGAATAAGAAGTCGCCATATTTGCAAAAGTTTTGACTTTCATGAATTGTTGTAAGACACGTGTTGAGGTTACAGAATTAAAACTGATGAATGTATTACGAAAGTCGAGTAAGAACGTTTTAAAAACATTTTAATAAACATTCTAGCCACACGTATCGAGCTTGGTTGATGGTGGTTTTACGTGCTCGAATGAGTACGGCTTCTATGATCGGAAGACGTAGGTTACACTTTGAAAAAGCCCGGATGTATATTTCGGAAGTCAATGTCGTGTAAGATTAGATGTTGGTAGATGAAGCTGTGAAGGGACGTAAGGTAGCATGTTAAGTGGTGAGATATACTTGTCTTAATCATGCAAATATATGTATTATTTGTAGCGACACATTATCGTAGTAAGCATTTGAATACGTATACGGCTTTACTAGTTCCAGTAAATTTTTATTGGACACCGAGTTATTTCGTATTAATTAGTTAGCTTATCAATACGCGAAGTCATGTTGGAAGGTATAGGTGTGTCCGTCGGCGATCTGAAAAATGTTGTTGTGTAATAAAGAGCATGCCATTTTTATTTTTATTTATTTACTTGCACATTTCTTACGGATATTGTACAGCACAGTCAACATATATGATCAAACAAAGTATAATTCAAATATGAACATGCATACATTGTATAGATGCATATTTATTTTTTACAGAATTCACAATCGCAGTATGCAACTTTATTTCCAATCATACATAGAAGGAATTGATATTTACTTTTTGTCATCATTTATTTTCCAATGAACTTTAAACCACCGCAATACAAACTTACACCAGAAATAAATACATCCACATGTCAGTTAAAATATAAAGTATATCTAGGCACATTAAAAAATATATAAACCATTTTTAATAAAACCGGAGAGTAGAGATCATGAAATCCGTATCCAAACAATACATATATATGCAAGTATCTAGCATAGAAACCTCTGTTTTTCAGAATGTTTGAAATGTAGATTACCAATTAGTATCATGTAGATTATTCGGATCACAACGTTTCGACCTATGTAACCTCTAATACAGCTAAAACATGAGAGGCTACAACACATACATTTCATTGAATACCATGATTAGAATAGTAATCCGACTAATCCAAATAATCCAAATATTTAATGTGTTATTTTAATACTTTTTTATGTACGGAAATCGCTCCAGACTAGGCAAAAATCCACTTTATGACATGACCAAAATAATGCAATCCAAGGTAAACAAAAAACTAGCAAACTGTAAGTGTAATAAAGATAGATTCCGATCTAGAAAACAGCATTTTTTTGTCATTTTTTTCAGAAATATCGCTCATAGAATGTGAACACTACAAGACAAAATAAGAGAATAAATATTGCAAACATTTTATTATTCTTAAGAGTTAAGTATTATGTGAATCTTAATAGATGTTACACAAATTTGTGAAACCGCACGTTGGGTTTACATAATAATTAGCTTCATTATATTCTACGTCATATATCACGCCAGGAAAAATGTGTTTAACCTTGCCACACACCTTTTTTACAAATGTAATAAAATAATGTAAAAAGTGTATTTGCTGTTCAAGCGCGTATATTTTTTAAAAAATATTTGGTTGTTCTACCGAATATTCTAATGTTTAAAGTTATCTAACGTCGGAGAAAACAGATTTTATAAGCAGTTGTTTCTAAACTATATATTGCACATGTCCTTTCGTCGGTCTATGTGTCGGGGCCGTGCAGTTCTAGGAGGTCCACCCTCCCAGGCTTTGCCTCCCCTCTTAGGGGAGGAGTAAGTTTATTGCTTACTGCCTGGGGCGCCTCTACCGGGGAATGCCGACGGGGCTACCCATGCAATTTTTAATTTCCAGAGTGCTCACCTTCTCGGGCGCTGGCTTTTCAAACCCCACTTTCCCGACCCGAGCTTGGGTCAGATCTTACCTTGTGGGAGTAAGATAAACCTGGCCTTGTGCCTAACCTCCTCGGGAGGTAAATAAATTGCACACGTCCTCCTCTTTTATACGTGGTTGACACGTAATTTGTAGGTTAATACGTATCCCAGCAGTATTATTGCGGAACTCACCTGTAACACGTAGATAGTCACCCCTCTTTGTTAGGAGTTGGAGTTTCACGCTTTAAAAGCCGACCTTGTGCCTTACTTTGCTCTCGTGGTGTGCGAACAAATAACGAAATACATTTATTTTGTTCTCATCAAAATAAAGCGCCAATCAACATTCCACTCACTTTGAAATGACAACCTTGTTTAAACAAACTATGGTTTCGGGATGAAATGTCAGAAGTGGAGGCCTGCTGACTGATGCCAGTTTACCTGAGAGTGACAAGGAGTATTTATTTACATATGCAGGACAGATTCTATTTAACTCATAGATTAAACCTTAACAGGTACTATCATTCAGATTCAGAGTGGACCTGGGAGTATTTATTTACCTTCTCCCCAAGAGGTTAGGCACAAGGCCAGTTTTATCTTACTCCCACAAGTAACATGAGGCCCAAGGTCGGGTCGGGAAAGTAGGGTTTGAAAGCCAGCGCCCAAGAAAGTGAAAACTCTGGCCATTAAAAATTGCCTGGGCAGCCCCGTCGGCCTTCCCCGGTAGGGGCGCCTCAGGCAGTAAGCAATGAACTTACTCCTCCTCAAAGAGGGTAGGCAAAGCCTGAGAGGGTGGACCTCCTAGAACTGCTAAGGACCGACCCATAGACAAGCGTAAATCAAGCCTCGAAGGCCAATACAATACCAGTTTATGGGGTGTAGTATCCATCGGAACAGATACTACACTTTGATCTTAGCCAAAAGGAGTAACTCATGTGACAAGGAGTAACTCATGTTGTTTTCATTCTCTTTGTCTAGGTTTTTGTATAGATTCTTGTTTATCTCTTTCCTGTTGTTGATCATTTTACTTTTTCTTACTCTCCATGTCCCTTGATCTCTCTGCTAAGTGTTGTCGCGAGAAAGAAATAGCAGTAGTCGAGACCCCATAACACAGCGCATACGCGTATCTCACGTCAGTTAAATGAGTAATGTGTTTCAAAATACCGAAATAAAAGCTATATGTTTTCATAAACTTCTTTGGTTCGCTTCTTTTCATAAAGTGATCCATTTTCAGCGACGATGTTCCAGATAAGCCCAGAGAAAAAGTTCTCTGGAAGAATAAATAACGCCATCCGTACGTACATATTTAGATAGCACAACACCATTTCGTTTGGTGATCTTAAACAGTGTGGGCCCAACCAAGAAGAAACAATGGTTAACCGGTGCTCAACCTAAAGGATCTGATTATAATACCTACAGGAGCTGGTAGATCCGTGCCTAGAATGATGAGATTTCTTCCAAAGATGTTCCCACGGCAAGGATACACTAAGATAGTATCACACACGAAACTATATCCGATTCGAAGTTTGCTAGTTAGTAAATAGTACACTCCGTTTGATTTTTAATCTATAAAAACTTTCCGTATTGTCTTTAAAAATTATCTAGCATACTGAGACAGTGCGTTTACCGGGAATTATTTGAAATGTCTTTGTACCGTTGTTCCTACGACGAGACGTCATTTTACTATATTTAGACTTATTTTTTATTGCTAAAATTAAGTACAAAGTTGTACATTAATGATACTATTATAAAACGATATTATTATAAAACTGTTTAATACAAAATGTATACCATTCATCAATAAAGTTACTCGATACAATCTGTGTTAGATCTACTATTGTTCTTTGTTTTCAGTTTCATCCTTTTATAGAAAGACAGCGACACTACTTGTTTGTTTTAGAAATGCTAGTTCGTCCTAATAATGTGAATCGATGATACTTCTACTTATATGCAGTCGCGTTTCAATGTTTATTCAGGTAGCTTTCCTTTTAAGAATCATGAATCATACGGCAAAATAAGATTTCTGCTCGGAAGAACTCTACACTGACACCGAAGAAAGCTTAGTAATTATTAAGTCGTCCATGACATATTTTCGTACACATATCCGCGACTTTACTTTTTGTGAATTTTTATTCTTTTTGGGTTGTATGTGTCACCCATTCACATGATAATTTCCCTCCTCGACTTTCGACTCTGGTATCTTCGCGATTTGCTATCGTTTTTCTTTACACTTTATTTTATTCACTTTTCTTTAGCAAACTTATCTATTGCAAAGTCTTGCTCTTCGGGTTTCGACGGCCCCGTGTCAATGTTTGACTCCTATGGGATCGTGATTTTTTCAAAGATACGAGTGTGTTCATTGATTTACACACTTGTAAAAATGACAGTTGATGCAGCGAGATAAGAACAAAAATACGGCTTTCGTCCTTTACCCTACATTTCATTTTACACACACATAATACATATATACATATAAATATGTATATATATATATATATATGCAATATAACCACATATAATATATATATATATATATATATATATATATATATATGTGTGTGGGGGGTTATGTATGTGTATATAGTGTGTCTTTATTGAAACATATTTCCTCGATACGTGTCAGTAGTGATTGAACCTGTGATTAAGTAAACAATAGAATATATTTTCGAAAACATGTTTTGTAAAACGCTGTTTGTATTGAACCATCTTTTGTCATATATGGTACAATACTAACACGAAATGGTTAATATTTACACGGTGTTGGGTACATAGAAAATTCACAAACAAAACTATGTATAACATTTGAGACTATCTATGCGTCAGTTTTACCTATCGTTAAACATACCAGAGATTAATTAAAAATATAGTTTGTAGAGTAGCCGAAAAACTTGCGTCGTGAACAATATATGTGTTTTAAATCTACATGGTTAAACAATCTCTCCTCAATATGTATCAACGCAATGTCGATGATAAGCCAAGAACAAGCCCTAATTTATAGAGATCAAAGAGCACAGCGAATATACTTGTAAGTTAGAACTACAAATAAATGTTATTTCCATCATTGGAATTCTCGGTACTTGTACATCTTTTGAACCAGACAAAAACTCGAACTGTGTTTGTTACTTTAAACTAAGCCAAAACTTACAGTAACTGATCCCGAAATGTAGTCAAACCTAACCATAACCTAGTCCGTGTCATACTATTTATTTAAATGGGTGTGTATAAAAATATGTTAACACATGCATTTATTTGTTTCCATTCATATGGTTACGTGCACAGTATTATGTTTTATTGGCTCGTGTTTAAATACCTCAATGTGTTTAAAATAAAATACAAGTTGGACATGTATGTGCCTATGTGTGTATATTGATATATGTTTATATATATATATATATATATGTATATATATATATATATATATAAACACCCACACACACACATATATATATATATATATATATATATATATATACATATATATATATATGTGTGTGAATGTGTGGGTGTGTGGGTGTGTGTGTGTGTGTATGCATGTAATAGTGATGGGATGACTCTAATAGATGTTATTAATTCCGATACAATTATAGATTTTGTTCGAAATCTCCGATTCCGATACAATTAACGATGCCGATTTCGATTTTAAAAAAATGTCTAAATATTTAATTATAGAGCTGATGTTGTTTGTTTTTTTCAAATTATCGTAAAACTTGTGTGACGTGTCCATATATTTCGCAAGAATAAAACTACACATGTGAGGGAGGTAGGCATTAATTACATATTTCTGACTATTTTTTTCCAAATGCTATTCCAGTAATTGATTGGAAATAGTGACGCAACTAAAGATTTATTTCATTTTTAAACAAAGTCGATTTTCAGTAGTTTTGACTAAGTTAACACAGTATTTAAAAAAAAATTTCATAAACAATTGAACATAGTGAACTAGGATTTTTTTAGTAATACAATTTCAAAATATTGACTAGTAAGTAACTTATTTCAAAAATGAAATCCTGCAAACAAAAACAGTAAAAAGAAAATAGAAACAGGAGACTGTTGCCTTTTTTCTTTCTCTTTGAAGATTGCAAGTATACCACTTTTATATTTCTAACTAACAACTTGTGAAGATTATGTGTTCACATCCGGTTGCATACCTAATAAGAAAATATTGAAATTGAGTCTCACAACATTAAATTGCACTGTTACATATACTGGGTTCATAAACATGTAATCGTACATTCGTAACAAAAGTGAAATTATGCTAAATACAATTAAAATAAAATCTATATATTTCTTCCTGGAAATTATGAAATGTGTTAAATGTCTGGAGTGCGGACATAAGCCCACCGGCCAAAAGCCCACCAAAATAACTCAAACCCGGACCCAACGTAAAAAGAAATTAATTTTTATTAATTAAAAAAAATGTTATAACTTTTTTACAATTATCAATAACTCTTTGTCTGCAATTCATTTTTCCTAACAACTTTTGAAAAATTTCATGTTTAAACGTATTTCTCGTACTTCATATATACTGCATTTTTTTACAGATTACATCATAAAAACACGTACCCTTTTTACTATTAATCCTAAGTCCGGTGGTAAAACGAAAAATACATTTAAAAATTATTATCATCTTTTGCGGAAAGAAAAAACAATTATTTTAGATTTAAATTGGGGGATCAGTGTTGCATATAGTTTTAACATAACAAACTTTTTAGGGCATTAACAATTTTTTTGCGATGAGAGATAAATTATGTGCATTGTTTTTCACCTAATTTAGTTAAAATGGCACCGGTAAAAATGGCACAAGTTAATAAATAGAAAAAGATGGTACAAGAAAAAAATATAGATGAAAATCTTACAATGAGTTAAGCAAAATCTTGAGAACAATACATAAAGGGGAAAAATAAAAGTACCCCCTCCCAAAGAAAAAAAAGTGTGATTCTAACTTTTTTATGCGATGACGTGGGACCACTGAAAACAAGAACCCAACCATTGTTTTTAAATATTTAGAGTAGGGGATTAATGCACATATAAATTTAACGTAAAACATGGGCCATTTTAACTCTTTTTACAACTAACACTAAGAATTTATATTCCATTGCAAAAGAAAAATAATTTACTGCCCTAAAAAGTTAGAATGGTCCAGAAATAGTGGATCATTTCATGTTAAAATTATATGCAAAACTGATCCCCCAATTTACAATCGTACATAATTGTTGTTTTTTCTTGCCGCGAAAGATGGGTAATACTATACACAATTTCTTTAAAAATGTATTTTTCGTTTTACCACACAGACTTGGGGTTAGTAGTGAAAAGGGTGCGTCATTTTTTTATGATGCAATCTTTAAAGGAATGCAGTATTTACAATTTACAGGAAAAATGTTAAAAAATGAAATGTTAAAGATTTTGTCAAAAAAAGAAAATTACAGACAAAGACTTGTTGATAATTGTAAAAATAATAAATATCAAAATATTTTGAAATATTTTTTAATAATTAATTTATTTTGACGTTGGTCCGGATTTGACTTATTTTGGTGGGCTTTTGTCCGTTGGGCTTTTATCCGGTGGGCTTATGTCCGGTGGGCTTTTGTTCTACCACCGAAATGTCTATGGGTATTGATTCACTCCTCTCCAGGAGTTAGGCACAAGGCCAGTGTTTATCTTACTCCCACAAGTAACATGTGACCCAAGGTCGGGTCGGGAAAGTGGGGTTTAAAAATTGCCTTGGCAGCCCCGTCGGCATTCCTCGGTAGGGATGCCTCAGGCAGTAAGCAATAAACATACTCCTCCCAAAGAGGGGAGGCAAAGCCTGGGAGGGTGGACCTCCTAGAACTGCACAGGACAGACCCATAGACCGGCGAAAATCAAGCCCCGAAGGCCAAGACAATACCAGTCTATGGGGTGCAGTATCCATCGGAACAGATACTACACTTTGATCTTAGCATGCCTTAATCACATAAGCGCTTTACACAGGTGCGCACATTATATTTTATTTCGGTATATTCAAATCAGCAACAATTTTAGAAGATTTTTTAAAACTTACCAGAGTGAATCCAGTTCGCTATTTAAATTTAATGTTATTTCATCACCTACACGAGACAATTAATACCAAACTTACATAGTGAAATGACCTCTCCCCATTATCTATATATTAAACAGGTAAGTCTTCTTATTTTTTCATAACTTTAATATGTATTGTGTCTGACAAAATCGTTTATTTTGACAAGATAATTCGGTAACTGTGAATTGGAAGATCGCGAATAAATTATGCTAATGACTTACATTAAAACTCTGAATACAATTTTAATTTCATTCTAATTTTATGTTAGTAATTTATGAAGAAGCCACTCACTTGGAAGCTGTACTAATACTCTCTTTGATATGCGGATAAAGTGGTTACAGTATTGACAACAGAAATGTTTTCGCCATTATTTTCTATAGATATACGCGTTTTTTTTAAAAAGGATAATATCTACTATGGATGCTCCAACTGTGGCATTCGCAAAGTGAAGGTCTCGTGTTTGTGCTTACATCACATAGGTTGGTGCTAAATAAATCAACTAGGCAATGCGTACACGTTAGATATGGAAAGATGCCAGTAGTCGTTTCTGCCTGAAATCATTATATCTTTGATCTAGACATTGTTTCGTATTTAATAACTGATACATAAAGATTCCCGAGTTCGATAAGACCCACCTAAAGCTGATTAGAGGTTACACACATTTTCAAAATGACATCCAAGACGAGGAATTCGATGTTACATGTATAACTACTGTTATTTTTTAGTGCGCGTACGAGTAATGTCGGACTAGAGATACAATTATGATTATCGGGAATGCTGTAATTGTTTTAATCATTTATTAGTGCTAAACAGTTATGTCAAGTAGGAGCTTAATATTTCGATTGACCTTATTCATATATATATATATATATATATATATATATATATATATATATATATATGTTTGTTTATAAAGTACAGAAATTCAATGTGACATCAGTACCGTCGGTTTCAAAGCGGGAGGTTGATCCCGATTATCGTCAGCTGATAAACATATTCAGGAATGGTGGGACTTATTCGGTCACGTCTGAGATCACGTAGGACGTGATTTGTGTAAAATGGGGGGGGGGTTACATATGTGTGCATGAGGGGTTAAATTTAGATTCTAATATTTAAATTGTTAATGTATATAGAATTGTTATTAATTAAAGTAAAGCAGAAGAAAAAGTTTTTTTGTAATATATATAAAAAAATGTAAGAAAATTCTGTAGGGTAGGGGTCGGGGTTTGGGGGCCAGGAAGTATAGGGGAAAGACGAAGTAGAGATGCAGGGTAAGACACCGAGGGGAGGGGGGAGTGAAGGGAGGATCTAGGTGTGGTAAACATTGATAGCCGTTGGTTTTAAGGCTCGGCACCGCCGGCTGACTTTTCGACCCCATATCGTAGCATAAAGTGTAAGAGTGGGGAAGAAGGGAATAATATTACTGTTAATAATAATAGTCAAGCAACTAATAATGGTGGCCCGGCGAATTTAAAAGATGAAAATAAAACTAAACAAATAAATAAAAATAATAATAAGAGTAAAAATAAAAAACCCGCGTGGCAGGGAAAAATACTGTAGATGAGGTATTCCGGGGCTGCATCCAGAGACGCAAAGCACTCCTCATAAACTGGACTGACCGACACAATAATGACTAAGACAAACCCATCTCGCATACCCTGGCTTGACCCACCACTCCATTTCTCAACCCCA
>OY744518.1:38372707-38392707 GCA_963556195.1 Sepiola atlantica
TATATATATATATATGTCCTTCCGTGCGCGTTACGGATTATAATTTACTATTTCGACCGATAATAAATATCAATAAAGAATGACAAGCGTCCATTTTTTTCATTATTTCTGTAACCTCCTCACTTATATTACCCCGCGACTTTATTTTATGACTTTCCTAAATCATCATTGTTTCTCTTCCTGATTTTTAGATAGCGAAATTTTTGACACGATCGAATAATATTTTTTTTATTGCAGTCTCAAAGATTGTTTTCCTGCTTTTTGTTGTTGTTTTTTTTTTTTTTTACGCGGACTCGCACTGTTTTCTTTTTTATGCTGATTAATATCTCGTTGTTATGATTTTCACTCACACCAAAAAGGTTGTATTTTATGCGACGCCGGAGTATTTGTTTGTATGCGGTCGGTTTTCTAGTTTTTCTAACATCGCGTAAATCAAAATCATTCAACAACCTATTTAAGCTTTTATCTATGTAGGAACGTTTAAATTTGAAAAAAATAAAGTAAATAGATGAGAAGCGAATCATAAAAAAATAACTGAGTTACTAGACCTATTGATTATTTATAACAAAACCACCATGGTAGTTTTGTGTACATCCTCTCCAGGATGGGGAGCCACATGGTCAGGTTTTGGTTTTGAGAATCAAACGCACAAGGGTTAGCCCACTCTGATCGTGGATGCGCATCAGGCGATTAGCAATAAACTTACCACTTCTACAATCGAAGGTAAATCCTGGAAATGTTTACCTATTGTGACTGAACAGAACTATACCTCAGCCCGATAGCAACAAAGCCACTGTCAGATGGATTGTCAAGGACGTCTCCCCGACTGGTACGAACACACCAACTCAAGTAGTGGCAGCTAATTATTATAACTAGATTGGAAATAGAAAATGTGACAGTTTGATATTTATTTACCTCCTCTCCAGGATATTAGGCACAAGACCAGTTTTATCTTACTCCCACAAGTAAGATGTGGCCCAAGGTCGGTCGGGAAAGTGGGGTTTGAAAAGCCAGCGCCCGAGAAAGTGAACACTCTGGCCATTAAAAATTGCCTGGGCAGCACCGTCGGCATTTCCCGGTAGGGGCGCCTCAGGCAGTAAGCAATAAACATACTCCTCCCAAAGAGGGGAGGTAAAGCCTGGGAGGGTGGACCCCTTAGAACTGCACAGGACCGACCCATAGACCGGCGTAAATCAAGCCCCGAAGGCCAATGGAGCCCACATGACAGTTGGATAGCCGAATAGACGCAAAGTAGAAACAGTATATGTTACTATGATTAGACCTATAGAAAAGGTTGCTCTCAGCTCTATTAACATATGCATACATACATACATACATACATACATACATACATACATACATACATACATACACCCATATTTTTACAATTGATAGTACTATTACTACTTCTACAACATTTATAGAATTAAAAATAATACAGATATATTATATTTAAACGTGTTTTCTTTTATTGAATTAAATTTCCAAAAGCCCTGCTGACATATCTAAATAAATATTCCTTTTCCTCTACCTTCCCGTCCTTATTCATTTTACTACTACTACTACTACTACTACTACTACTACTACTACTACTACTACTACTAATAATAATAATAATAGTAATAATAATTATAATAATCATAATCATAATAATAATGATAATCATCAGTGATAGAATCGGCAACACACCCTGGACATGCTGCAACGTCAGCGGAGCCGCAAGTGCTCAAAATATTGCAATCTTCTCGACAGATTAGTATTTCATCCGGTCGCCGTGGAGACGAGTGGAGTGATTGACTCTGTCACAGGCGACTTCCTCGACAGCCTTGGTCTATTAATGACGCGATACACCGGAGACAATCGCGAATTTTCTTGGCTTTACGAGCGTCTCTCTATCGCAATTATTCGTAGAAACGCCTTGAATTTGCTCTCGGCCTGCCAAGCCAGTCAGACATTCGAAGAAAACTGTGTACTGGGATACAATTATATATAAGGAACTAGGATTTCTCGATTGTGTGTGAAAACAATTTGCCGATATTTATTTTTTAGATCTTACAATTGGTACTCATTTACTGAACAACAGACTTGCAGCTGAAAGAAATGTAACAGATAAGTTAAAACAGAAAATAATAATAATAATTATTATTATTATGATTTTTATTATTATTATTATTATTATTA
This sequence comes from Sepiola atlantica, assembly GCA_963556195.1. Lineage (NCBI taxonomy): Eukaryota > Metazoa > Mollusca > Cephalopoda > Sepiida > Sepiolidae > Sepiola > Sepiola atlantica. Next base: position 38,374,889 of record OY744518.1, read on the forward strand.
TTGTTATTATTACAACACCAACAACAACAGCAACAACAGCAGCAGTAGCAGCAACAACAACAACAACAACAACCACAACCACAACAATAATAATAATAATAATAATAATAATAATAATAATAATAATAATAATAATAATAATAATAATAATGACAATGAGTATATATACTAAAATTGGAACGATACAGTGAATATAGCATATGTGTTAAGCGTTCCATATTTTTAACAGAAAATGTCAGAAATCTCATAAAGTTACTCCTCCAAAGAAAAAGAAAAACATCTTACGCATCTGGTGGCACCAGTTTTGGCTAACACTACACAACATCATCATGAAGGTTCAAGTAAGACGGATAGATCGGGGTGAGGAAGTACCAAACATACCTCCACTTGAAGGGTGTGGAGAGTACTGGGGTAGCTTATTGCCAATAAACTTCCCGCGAAGACCTATGCCTTTGCTAGTGAGAAATCAATCGTATGAAGGTTGTTCAATAAGCCAAACTGAATTGTTATTGTTTTCGAAAGAGCGAGAACCGTTGCAAACCTGCGACAACATTTTGTTACTCAGACTTTAGAGAACAAAACAGGTTTTATTTACTCCTCCCCAGGAGTTAGGCACAAGGCCAGTTTTATCTTACTCCCACAAGTAAGATGTGACCCAAGATCGGGTCGAGAAAGTGGGGTTTGAAAAGCCAGCGCTCGAGAGGTGAGCACTCTGGCCATTTAAAAATTGCCTGGGCAGCCCCGTCGGCATTCCCCGGTAGGGGCGCCTCAGACAGTAAGCAATAAACTTACTCCTCCCCAAAGAGGGGAGGCAAAGCCTGGGAGTGTGGACCTCCTAGAACTGCACAGGACAGGCGTGCAGTATCCATCGGAACAGATACTACACTTTGATCTTAGCCAAAAGGCCGGTATTTAACGCCTACCCACAATAGGAGTATGTGACACAAGGTCGGAAAGTGGGATTTGAAAAGCCAGCGCCCGAGAAGGTGAGCGCTCTGGCCATTAAAAATTGCCTGGGCAGCCCCATCGGCATTCCCCGGTAGGGGCGCCTCAGACAGTAAGCAATTAACTTACGCCTCCCCAAAGAGGGGAGGTAAAGCCTGGGAGGGTGGACCTCCTAGAACTGCACAGGACAGGCGTGCAGTATCCATCGGAACAGATACTACACTTTGATCTTAGCCAAAAGGCCAATCGCTGATAATTACTTGTGCGATTACTCCTACTGAATAAATACTAGTAACTAGTTGGGTCCGTAGAAATTACTCGTTTAATTACACAATTTTAGTGGCATACATAATACTTTCCGATGACAGTATGTATCCTCTCTTTAAGTATTCTCTCTTTTTCAATTACATTCCTTCAGAACAAGGCACATTGGCACTGAGACGTTAGAGCTAGTATGAATAATGTGCAACATATCTAGGTGCATCCGAAGTTAAGAGTAGGACGGTTATGTGTTTGTTCACATTACATTTAAATTTCTGCATGTTGGTACAGTCGGTGAAACGGAGTAGGGAGGGAATTCTTAACTTCAAGGAGAGAAGCTATTAGAGTAGAAAGCTTTTCAGAATCTAGGCACCTCTAGAGTAAAAGGGGTGGAATTTTGCTGATTGTTGGGTTGGTCGGCGTACTTACGTTGATCGAGGCACAACTGCAGTAGGTCCGTCGGTGCACATTCCATTGAAGTACGTGTATAACAAGTATGGGATTAATTATTTTCGCATTGTGTTTACTACCTCCCTAATACTCCCATTTTATTTGCGTAGAGTCGTGTGGATGGCGGCACTACTGAATGCCAGACGTGGCACATTTTGTTTTCTATCTACGAACATGAGTTCTTATTAATATAAATGTAGTAGCGGTTACATCTATTTATATATGGAAAATAATTACAGAAAATATCCAATAGAGAGAGTATGAAAGGAACTCTAAAATCGATTCATTTCAGAAAATCCCTTAGATGTTTTTCTGAATTGGTTTTCCGTATTTGACGCGATGTAAGTTTCCTGCCCTGTCGATCGGCCCTGATCATATGTTGCTGATGCGAAACCAATAAACAGAGTGATTGATCGATCAACCTTAGATATAATCGATTTGATCAAACGGTCACACTCGTACTCAGTGACTGGACTTTAATTACAATACTTTATAACTAAAATGAATAAGAAAAGCACATTTAATGCATTTCTCTAGTGCTATATTTTATTCAATATGCTTCGTTTTATATATGTTATTTTTGATCTTATATATAAATGTACGAAATGTATGTATGGCTGTGTGTGCCACCAGAATGCTAATGCAGTCCTAATATGTCATATCAATAAAAAAAGAATGCATCATAACAGTGTCTCTGCTTTAACATGCATTTTATATGATTATATAAAGGTCGAAAATTGATTTCATACAACAGAATAACGATTCATTTAGAGATAGAAATGGACTAAGACATTGTAACAAAAATAAGTTATCAACATTTTTGACGTATTTTTCATTAGAAAATAATGCATGCGAATACGTAAAAATGAATATTAATAGAATAAAGGAACAATTAGATATACATTTTTAATGAATATGCATGCGTAATTTGTATTACGTGTTTCAAGGACTTTTAACAAAATATATCAATACAATGAAAAAATTATATTTGAATTTAAACAAATATTTAATTTGGTATCTACTTTTTGTTTTTCAGAAATTATTTCGTTTTCCTTTTCTTGTAAAACAGGTGTTCATTTGCTTGGTTAAACAATTTGAATTATAAAATATTTAATTGTGTATACCCTTTTGTTTTTCAGAAATTATTTCGTTTTCTTTTTCTTGTAAAACAGGTGTTAATTTGCTTTGGTAAACAATGATATTTGAATTTTTAAAAATATTTAACTTTGTATACCCTTTTGTTTTTCAGAAATTATTTCGTTTTCTTTTTCTTGTAAAACAGGTGTTAATTTGATTTGGTAAACGATGATATTTGAATTTTTAAAAATATTTAACTTTGTATACCCTTTTGTTTTTCAGAAATTATTTCGTTTTCTTTTTCTTGTAAAACAGCTGTTAATTTGATTTGGTAAACAATGATATTTGAATTTAAAAAATATTTAATTTTGTATACCCTTTTGTTTTTCAGAAATTATTTCGTTTTCTTTTTCTCGTAAAACAGGTGTTAATTTGCTTTGGTAAACAATGATATTTTAATTTTAAAATATTTAATTTTGTATCCCCTTTTTGTTTTTCAGAAATTATTTCGTTTTCCTTTTCTTGTAAAACAGGTGGTTATTTGATTGGTTAAAAAATGATATTTGAATAAAAAAAAATATTTAATTTCATATCCTCTTTTGTTCATCCGAAATTATTTCGTTTTATTTTTCTTGTAAAAACAGGTGTTAATTTGATTGGTTAAAACAATGATATTTAAATTTTTTAAATATTTAATTTTGTATCCCCTTTCGTCTATCAGAAATCATTTCGTTTCCCTTTTCTTGTAAAAGAGGTGTTTATGTGATTGGTTAAACAATGATATTTGAATTTAAACAAATATCTTATTATGTATCCCCTTTTGATTATCATAAATTATTTCGTATGTCCTTTCCTTGTAAAACAAGTGTTAATGTGATTGATTAAAAAATGATATTTGAATTAAAAACTATTTATTTTGTATCCCCTTCTGTTGATCAGAAATGTGTTCGTGTTCCTTTCCTTCTAAAACAGGTGTTAATTTGATTGGTTAAAAAATTCTTGATATATTATCTATAAGATTATTTTTTTTTTTACTTCTTGCTTTGTCGACAAAATATATTTTATTTTGGTTTACAGAAACAATATTACATAACAATAAGTATTTAATTGAATTACCTTATTATATTTGTGATTAATATTGTTGCTGAAAGACTTTGTTTTAGATCGACTGACACGATATCCAATACAATTGTATGTATTTTTTAAAAACAGGACGCTATATAATTTCGTAGATACAGATGTCTGTTTAGAAAGAGACCCACACAAACACTGCTCCACACACATGACGAAGTTGGAGAAAATAATGAAACCACCTTTAAACCCTCTCATGAAATCCAACTTTGTGAAGTTCTCTACGTACAGTTTTTGTCGAAACGGTATTATCCATTATTGTGAACGTCTGCTGTAATTTTGGCTGCCGTGTTGCGAAAATTTGCCAGATTTTCTGTAAAACATTTTCAAAAAATGAGTCCCATATAATTAAATGATAATTATGTTCATAATCAATCTATTATCAGTGGTGCAAGCGTATAAAACGAAAAAACGATAAACAATCAAAAGTCCATATTTGTTCGTTATAAGTCATTAATACATTCATTTTTTTGTATATTACTAACATTTATTCATTTGTATTATTCATTACAATAATTTGTTTCCTTCTGATTGTGGCTGGATAAACAGTTTATTTCATCGTTTCGTTTTGTCCTCAATCATAATTTCACACACACACACACACACACACATGGCTGTACACTTATATCCATGGGAGCATGGCTAATTGGATTATATTTTTCGGCGTTTACCAAAACATTATGAACTGAATACTATTGAATATGCAGCATATCATATTTATTCTAAAATCCATATATATATATATATATATATATATATATATATATATATATATATATATATATATATATATATATATATATATTCATGAAAATCTTGGACACCACGTTGCTGGAATAGATATTCTTTGTCTAAACATAAATATTTCCATTTCTCGTCGCATTTGTCAGATGGAGTATTAGGTAGAATCACGCTCGAGTTCAGATATTACCTCATGCACTTGCTTGTCTCACGACACCAATTAGCTGATATAAACTGAGAATATCTGTACTTATGTAAGGTTAGTGAGAGATACCAATAGCAAAGTGATCGATTATCCAAAAAAGAGAAAATAACAGCATAATATTTATACATATATGTAATCATAGAAAATTAAGACAACATCGGTGCCGTCGGTTTTACATCAAAACAAAAAGCCATATAGTTGACCTCGTATACCGGAGACTCATCAGCTTCTGTTTATGTATGTATCTTAAAGAAGACATGCATACATAGCGAGTGTTTGAATTTGAAACCAACGATACGTATGTTGTCTTGATCTTCTGTAATTACATATATAAATAAATAAATAAATATATATATATATGTACCTTTCCATGTTTTAATTTTCTTGTCTTAAATTCTTCGTCCCTTAGGTATGCGCGTTCTGTTTGGTCCTCAAGCATAATTTCTATTATCTGTTCGACTTCTGTTTCTTTTACCTCGATGAGCTTTGTGATTCTGTAACTATTATTTTCAGAAGTGTTATTATTTATGTTGGAGCAGATTTTTTGTATGAGTTTTCCGTTGAGCTATTTTCTTATTTCTATTATATTACTTACCTGACATTTTATTTCTATGCTATTATTCTGACATACAATCACCTTTAAGAATGTTTCCTGATTGATCTACAATTCTTCGTTTTCTCGAATTGTAGTCTTTAGACATATAACATAAGTTCCGTAAAAGTTTCAGGATTTTTATAGGTGGGGGCGTTTGTAATAACATTCCATTACTAACATAATTTATTTCTGTTCTATTTCGGCATATGGTTTGTGTCTGCTTTGCCCTGTTGGTCAGTCTTACTTACTTTTATTTGGTTCATAATATTGTAGGACCTGACATCTGGGAAGGAGGAAGGCAACATTGACAGGATTCCAACCGACTCTCATATGTTGCCAATCAAGGGATCACCTTTTTACGATGACCCCCCCCCTGACTTTATTCAAAGTCTCATGTTTTATATGATAGCATTGTGTCTAAATCTATGATTTAGTTTCAGGTATTATTTGCCTCGGAACCCGTCATGGTGAAAGTGTTAATTGCTCAGATCAGATAAATATAAGGTACAATATTACACAAACATGAAGATGAAGATTGGAAAGGTAACTTCCGGCTTATTTCAAATAAAAACCATAAATGCCATTTATTTAATGTATTTTTGTCATTCGACCATAGATATTTAAATCTTATTTTTCTTTACATGATTTTTTAAACAAACAAAAAAAGAATTTAATGTAATTATCTAAGTTATAATCCTCACGTGTTTAAATTACAGCATTTGTTGACTAAACTATAATTTTCTCTTAGTTACTGCAGTTCGATAAAATTCAAATTTCATTCAACAACAAATAATTTTGTCTACTTCATTTATTTATTAGTTTTGTATGAATAAGATGATCTTATTGTTAGCATGGGGTTCCCCGATATGTTTCTAGTTAGAATTCTTTTTTAGAACGACATTGTGTACTTACGGGAGGGACCACGTGAAGGTTGTCAACATCATAAGTGACAGTGTTTCTGTGTAACGAACTGGATTCGAACTTGGCACACCCATGTTGTGAGTCCGTGTTAACACATCTTTATTTTAAAACTTCTATTTCCCTAGTCTTCTCTATCCGTGTTTCTCTCTTTTTTCTCTCATGTTTCCCCCTCAATGTCATATCTCTATTTCTCCTCCACCTTCCCATTCCTATTTTGGTTAAATATATCGAAAATATTAATAATATAAAAACATCACCTGTGCTTAAAGTTCTGAAGTTATTTCTCCCGTTTATGGCCCCCCATTTTCTTTAAAACCTAGATTTGTTTTAATGTATTATCTAGTAACGCTGAGTTTCTTATACCACCCGTAATAATATAATGACATTTATATTTGTTTAATGTATTCCCCGACAACGCTGAGCTCTTTGGCTTCGTTTTCTCCATCAAACATATACCACATGACAACTGTATTATAGTATAATTACACATAACTGCTGTATATAAGTTATTGAGCACCGATATTGATCACTTCCGATTAAGCATATACACTAACAAAGTGTAATATTATATTATCAATCACACTAGGTCTATCTAGAGTATTGCGCACTATTTGATGCAACGTATACAACTTATAAGTATAAAACTGTATTATAACACACATCTGCTCGATCTAGAGTATTGGACATATTCGCATTCAGTATCTACCACGTTGAAAGTTCCCGACTGCCAAATTACATACACTTGCTCTATCTAGGATATTAAACACTATGGGATTGGATACATATCAATTTCGAAATTCCCTACTGTATTATTCATCTATTGCTCTCAGGCAACAACGAGTTTCTAGTCTAGTATACGACATTATAATAAAATACATTGGTCTTATTGCTTCTGGCCACGCGGCGTATAAACACACCTGTTCTATTTAAAATATTGAGCACTTGTTTATTAATAAGCACCACTTACCAAACATAATAATGTGTTATTATTATTATTATTATTATTATTATTATTATTATTATTATTATTATTATTATTATTATTATTATTATTATTATTATCATTGTTATTATTGTTATTATTGTTATTATTATTATTATTATTATTATTATTGTTATTATTGTTATTATTGTTATTATTGTTATTATTATTATTATTGTTATTATTATTATTATTATTATTATTATTATTGTTATTATTATTGTTATTATTATTATTATTATTATTATTATTATTATTATTATTATTCACTAGAAGTTGTCACACAGGTCATCGTCAATGATTGCTCACTGAAAACAATTGAGTGGAAACAAGCCTCCCCATATTTCCTGTACCTCTTTTCGATAACTACCGTAAATAACCTTTAGGTATCGCAACAACCGCTTACCATTGATTTCTCGCTGATAAGGACTATTGGTTTTCTCTGTGATTTGGGTGGCAACAAACATCCCTAAAGTATCAGCACTCTTTGCACTCTTCCAGTTGACTCATTACAAAAAAGTGTGTAATGTCAGCCAGTTTCATACTTTTGAAGAGGGTTTATGGTGTTGTTTGTTGCCATATCTCTTAAGTCTGCAATTTATGTTTTACTGGGTTTCATCAATTTTAGCTTTAATGTAGTTTGTTCTAATCGCATTGTTTTGTGCGGCCATCAGTAAAAAAATCCGTTTTCCTGTTCAGGTGTCCTTTTCTTTGCCATGGCCATACATTCTCGTGGTTTGACTCTCTTGTTATCTTCTGAAGCGTCGATGGAGTTGTTTTTCTTTCTACTTTTCTTTTTTTGTCGTTTTGTTTCTGGTTTCGGTGCTTCCTTATTTGTTCGTCTGTATGGAGTCTCTTGCTGCCGTGATTAGCATTTCCGTGTTTGAGTTATGAATTTTTACCAGCTGTTTGATTATTATTATTATTATTATTATGATAATTATTATTATTATTATTATTATTATTATTATTATTATTATTATTATTATTATTATTATTATTATTATTATTATTTATATATTAATACGATAGCGTGTGTGTTTGTGTGTCACGCTTCTGGCAAAAGCTCTGCGCATGCGTGCCGCACCTAGATTTTGAAAACCATTCAACTCGCCTAATTTTCGAAACCTTTTACAGTATTTCCCTTTGGCGCAACGGTTAGCGACGTAGTATTTTTTGACTTCGGCCCGACTGGGCCGATCGATCGCAACCAAAGTTCGATCGCAACCAAAATCTAAGATTTTTTTCTACCTTTCGAGGGGAAGGGGAAGAGAGGTAGGGAGGGGACGCCCGGGAAGACACATATTAATACAATAGAGTGTGTGATTTTGTGTGTTATGCTTACATCAAAAGCAACGACCTTCCGAATCTTTGTATGCTACTCATGAATTGGCTTGGCCTTTTGGCCAAGATCAAAGTGTAGTATCTGTTCCGATGGATACTGCACTCCATAAACTGGTATTGTCTTGGCCTTCGAGGCTTGATTTACGCCGGTCTATGGGTCTGCCATGTGCAGTTCAAGGAGGTCCACCCTACCAGGCTTCGCCTTCCGTCTTTGGGGAGGAGTAAGTTTATTGCTTACTGCCTGGGGCGCCCCTACCGGGGAATGCACACCGGGCTGCCCAGGCAATTTTGTAATGGCCAGAGTGCTCACCTTCTCGAGCGTTGGCTTATCAAACCCCACTTTCCCGACCAGACCTTGGGTCACATCTTACTTGTGGGAGTAAGATAAAACTGGCTTTGTGCTTAACTCCTGGAGAGGAGTAAATAAATATTCATGAATTGGAGCCAACTTTAATTTAATCTAAAGCATTTACAAAGTAAGGTTTAGTCGTCGAAATATTACCTTGACTAGAAATATTGTATATAAAGAGGTTTTGTAAATTGTTTCATGTATTGTTCATTAAAAAAAAAAAAATATACAAGTCAAATGTTATCATATTTTATTCTAACATGTATGGGTTAGGAACAAGATAATTAGTATTAAAAACATCATTTCGTGTAATTTACACGGGTCCCGCTAGTTATTATTATTATTATTATTATTATTATTATTATTATTATTATTATTATTATTATTATTATTATTATTATTATTATTATTATTATTTAATATCGGCTTATCACAGTATTATATGTAGTATTATTTAGATGACAAAGACGAGCACTGTTTTTATGTCAGACTGTTTCTAAATTGGTTTAATTTTACTGTGTTTAGTATTGATTAATATAATATTAATAGACTATTTCTGCACTATTTTGCCAGTCGATTGTTCCTTTAAATTGTTCTTTTACCAACACTTATGTCTTCTGGTGTCGAAATGAACTAAAACACTTCAACATCGTTTCGACTACTATCGACTGTCTATAAGTTGTGTTTCGAAGTTTGCCAACTGTATTAAGAATTATTGTTCTTTCTGTCATCAAAATGTTTTGTATTTTAAGTCAGTAATTCCCGGGTGGTTGTCCGTCATATATAGCGATTATTAAATGTTATTTATTGGTGTTTTGGAGCTAAGAAGGATAGTAAGTAATTTTACGAGTCAGGGTTATCTTGCCACGGTTATATGTATATGTATAATAAGTATTTATTACTAATTTCGTTTTCATGCAATCATTCTGTTTACTCTTTTTCTGCTTCTATTTCTTATAGTTATCCTTTAACTTTTGATGTTACTTTTATGCACCGTAATTCTTCTTCATCTTCTTTTTGTTTGCTCTATAATCATCTCTTTTCCCTTGTAATTCATCGTCATAATTAGATATTACAAAAAAAATAACAGATATGTAAAACACACGTCTCCTTATCTTTTGTCATCGAATATAACCTCATCAATCTCAATAACGTTCACGCCTATCAAGGCGGGAACGCCCAGTTTGCAAGTAAGTGACACGTTCCCTGTCCAAAGATGAAAGCGGGTCGCGATCAGCCGACTGCAGAAAATATTGCAATCAGTGTCACTGTGCACTCGTTCGCCTTTTCTGTTTGCAAGGCCAGATAAGTATGCGTCCTATGAAGTATACAATAGAGAAACCCGTACAGGAAACATTTCGAAATAAAATAAACGCTTACCCACTGATCGCTGAACGAATCGAAATCACTTCAGGATGTATGAAGCATGAAGATTTATCGAAGTTTACCGAATAGTTCTGAAATATGACGGTGCATGCCAACACAAGGTTTCGGGTTTTGATTGGCAATCACAGCCTGTTCACATTCTATCACTGTTTCGATAGGAGACACTTCAACACATATATCTATCTATTATTGTTTATTCTACTTCATGTATTATGTATTTAGATTACTATATACGATATATATTATATCATAAAGGGGTTATGTTTCCTCAAATAGTCATGTATATATATATATATATATATATATATATATATATATGTATATATATGTATATATATATATGTATATATATAAATGTGTGTGTATATATATATATATATATTTAAGCACAAGGTGTGAAATCAGGTTTAGAATACGACTAAACGTCTAAATTTAGATCACTATATCATATGTATACATATATATATATATATATATATATATATATATATATATATATATATATACATATATATATACATATATATATATATATATATATATATATATATATATATATATATATATACATATATATATGAATATTTCTCGGAAGTTTCTCAACCATTAAAACTATATTTTAAAAAAAACAAAAGAACTTTTAGTCCCAAGTCTTTCAGTGCAAAATCACTCATGTAAGTCAAGTTATTATATTAGTTGTTTTCTAACACTATTTTAAGAGATCATCAGTTGTTTACGATGAACAACTGTTTCGGGAATTTAAAAACAAGACAGTATTTAATATATATATATATATATATATATATATATATATATATACATGGTCTATTACATTTTAAGGCGTTCTATCAGGGGTAACGAAATAATGGTATCAAATTAAAAGCAATACTATTCTGAAAATAATACATTTCTCTTGCGTAATACAATATATTCAAATGTTATTATATATTACCATATAATTCTCTCGACTTCGTAGCAAACTTCTTCGACTTTACGAAACTGTAAGCGAAAAGAATACTATAATTGATTACTGATCGGATTTAGATGTAAGAGTCTATTAATATTAAGAATATTTGAGTGACTATATGTATATATATATATATATATATATATATATATATATATATATATATATATATCAAGGTTTTAAATAGGATGAACGGAGTCATAGCGAGTCGAGGATAATATCACAAGATAAAAAGAAAGAAAGCAATTATTCTAGTATATTTAATCGTCGGAAGACATTCGATAAAAACCTTTTAAAAAATTAAAAAAGATCGACTAAAATCATCCGACACATGTTTATAGGAAACGTCGGCGAATACCGCTTAAAAACGGGGAATAGAGTAACGTGGACAAATAAAATCAAAAAATATCAGGGACATTGGCTATCGCCATTTAAATGCGAAAAGAAATATATGAACATGATAGGCTACGTATTACTTTTTCCCTTTTTAGAAGTCTCTAAATAATTATTATCTCTCTCTCTTTCTCTCTATCTTTCTCTCTCTCTCTATCTCTCTCTCTCTCTCTCTCTCTCTATATATATATATATATATATATATATAGTTTATTTATTGTTAATCAAGTTCAAATATAGTGAAATAATGCTATTTTGGCATATTCCGGCAGGATACGCAAACCGCCAGAAAATGGCGTAACACTTAGCCAATCAAATCGCAGCGGTCGACAACTAGCAATCGCAAAAAAAAACTATTATGTAAAATTAACCAAGTTATGAAAATAAGTAAAAATCATCCTGTCGTGATAATACAGCTACGACAAACGTTTATGTCTTCTGGAACAATTATTTACTTTTATTCGGAAAAGAAACTGCTAAGCGAAAAAATTGCCGAACATTTGCATATGTATGCACTTTACAAAGAAGATAAATAATTTAAAAGCCAACTATGTTTGGGGTGCACAAATCCCAAATGCAGGAATTGGAGGCCCATAAAGAGTGCAAATATTAAAAATTGTATATATGTGATCCTACGATATGGCAACGAACAACAATTTACGGTGCAAGTTTGGTTTTGGGTCATCGTAGACGGTAAGAGTCTGGAAGAATTTTCATCGGGATGTCCGCGAGGAACGCTTACGAAGAAATCTTCGGCAAATCGGAGGTCCAGAGCGTACGGTGTAGATAGATGGATTTCCTTTCAACTGGAGTCAGCATAACGTTCGGAGGGTCGTTCAACGATCGAAATTAGACTCACGATTTTACACATGAGGTTTAGTACTAGTATATTTTTATTTTAATCTTCTTAAGAGAGACCGTTATTATGTTAATATATATATATATATATATATATATATATATATATATATATATATATATACGTGTGTGTGTGTGCGCGTATACTACCTTTTGTAGGTATCGATCTTTATGAGTCTGTTTATATCCATTATTATATATGATAAATGAATTACAGCAATATTCTACAACCTGCTATCAGCTTGCCTACAATAATCATATTGGTAGCCAAATAGAGCTTAGAATTACAGTAGAGACCATTATCATTTACTATGAAGTTGGAATTGCTTTTAAATACACAAAAATGGATTCTAATTAATCATTGGTATTTGGGATAATGTATTTATTCATCCATGCCCTGCCCCCGTCAACAACGATATCGCATGTTTGATGCAGAAATACCAATTTATTAGGAAACCTTGGTTATTAACAGGAATAATCAACGGCGGCACTGAGGCAGATGATTGTATTGTGTGGAAACATCTGCGCTATTTATTTATTTATTTATTCATTTATATTCAATATTAATTTGCAATGAATAAATGTCATCAAATAAAAGATCAAAAAGAGAAAAAGGAACATTAGAAAAGGATAGCGGAAAACGATGAAACAAAGGGTATCGTTGGGTGAACGGAAATTGTATACAACAACTATTACTACTCCTACTCCTACTACTCTTCCTCCTCCTCCTCCTCCTCCTCCTCCTCCTACTACTACTACTACTAATAATAATAATCATCATCATAATGATAAGAAGAAGAAAATAAAGAAGAAGAAAAAGGGGAAGAAGAAAGAAAAGAAGAAGAAGGAGAAGAAGCAATAGAAGAAGAAGAAGAAAATCGTAATTATAAAAATCGCGTTTCTGTGACAAATAAATTTGAAACGGCCGTTGGGATAACGAATAAAGTGTGTGCAACGGTTATTGAAAGAAGCGGTGAGTGGGAGAACACGGGAAGACTTGTTGTCACTTGTAATCCAGGATACACTACCTGTTTTATTTAAGTTAGCATCTGCTGATGGTTATTCCTCGTGACTACATGATAATAATACATGCAATTCGACAAAAAATGGTTTTAAAAGAGGCTGGAATAGAATGAAATACAGAATAAAAAACGGAGATGCGGAACGTAATAGAATAAAAGAATTCAAAGGACACACATAAAAATGGAAAACAAAACATAAATGGATAACCTACCTATGTAATTTTTGGATATTTCGTTTAGTACGCATACCTACATCGAACTCCCTATTCTCTACCTCTTGATACATATAGTTCTAGTCTGTTTTTTGTTCATAAAAATCGCTACAGACAAGTCATGAACCCACTTGATGTAAGGAGCTAACTTCAAGGTTAAAAACTCCCTAACGGTAAATGTTAGATGGATAGATTCTGACCCAGAAAACAGCAATTCTTCATCCTTCTCCAGAAACATCGCTCATGGAATGTGAACACTAAATGATAAGATAAAGGAATCGAGAGTTACGAGGCCATCGAAAGTAAACTGAAAGTTCTCGTTCTACTCTCTGTAAAGTTTATTTATGTTTGTTTGTTTCTCAACAAATACCTGTTACCGTTTTCAGGATAGACCCTCATAACTATAATGTTTAGAAATCTTGCCTCCAAAAATATTTGCATCTTTTAAATTTACTTTTCATTTTATAATTCCGAGATTGAAAATTGAGATAATCCTCATTCTATTGAAACGCTATGACTAACATATTGTAGATAGATTATTTTAATTTTACTCAAAAGTAGACCATTATTTTTGCGATAACATTGATGAATATGAAATACGATGTTTATAAACTATCAATGGCCCAAAATGGGGTAATTTTTAAAATGTGGATTATAAATTCCGTTTTCCCCCCAAAATGTATATATATATACATATATATATACATATATATATATATATATACATGTATATATACATATGTATATATACATATATATATACATATATATATGCATATATATACATATATATACGTACATATATATACATATATATACACATACATATATACGTACATATATATATACATATATATATACATATATATACACATATATATATATACATACATACACACACACACACATATATATATATATATATATATATATATATATATTGCACACATTTTTCTTGGATCTTATAATATCGTAGTTTACAATATAAACAACGATTACCTTAGTCTATATGCCTGTGCATATACAAATGATGTCATTAAATAAAACGAAGTACTCCGACAGGATTCGACGAGGTGCTACAGGAGAGGGGCCACAACGCGTGTGTCGTCGTAGACGGCTTGAATAATGGGCTGAGCCATGAACTGAGTCGCTAGACCACACTGAAATTGGAAACATACTACATCTGCTAAGCTTTTCGATACATGTTTCCATTTCACTAAGAATTTAACCATAATCTACCTGGAGAATTTAGCAACTACCGCATATCGTGTATATATTAAAAAGTTAATACATTTCCGATAGCGTATCATGTATTCGCTGTGACAAGGATAGTTACTCTTCTGTAGGAGCTGGAATATGTCACACTTAGAACATTGTACCTGCATTTCTGTATCCTCACGGAGAGACGAGTAAAATCACAACAATGGTGGTGTTGTCTCGAAATTTCACTACATCAGCCAGTAGTAAAAGTGTACGTAAATCAAATCCGACTCAAAGTTAGTGCCGAAAATAGCTGAACAAAATGAACCTGTCACCTGAAACTTGTGAATTAAGTACGTCATTGACTGTTGGCGTTTTCTCTATCTCTGTTTCTTTTGATATGTGTACTTATTTATGTGTTTCTTCTGTGAGACTCCCAAATCTCTCTCTTACATTGTGTACCTCGTGATGGAGAAGACTCAGTTGTTGTTTCATTTGCAAACGTGACGTCCGTTCCCAAGCACAGCTCTTCCGACATTCTAGTTATTAATTATGTTTGTTCAGAATAAATTAAAGTCATACGAGAGGAATTCAATAAGTAATGTCCCTGACCCATTTCCCATAGCAGTAGATTAATGAAACTTGACACATTTTATAGTCTTTCTCTACATAAGGACCACCCAGAGTTATACATTTCTCTCATCGTTTTATTCAGCTCTGGAGACCGTTTTTGTAGAACACTCCAGGCAGGTCTTTTAACCACGTCGTAACTTCAGAAATAAAGGCTGCATCATTTGGGAAACGCTTTCCTTTCAAAAACAACTTTATGGCTGGAAGGAGATGAACGTTAGAAGGTGCAAAGTCAGGAGAGTAAGAGGGATGGGGAAAGATTTCATAGCACACGCCCGTGCTTATGATCTGGCGACATGCGAGTTGTGAAACGGGGCGTTGTCCTGCAGGAAGAGGATACCATTGCTGATTTTACCCATCTCTTGATTTTGATAGCTTCTCTTAATTTCATTAAAAGTTAAGCGTAATAGGCTCCTGTAATTGTGGTACCCTTTGCCAGGAAATATGTAATTACTACTCTGTCCTGTTCCTAGAAGACTGTGAGCACGACCTTGACAGTGGAGGGCTGTACCCTTGCCTTTTTTGGAGGTGGTGAGTACTAGTTCTTCCACTGCATTGTTCGGGCTTTGGTCTCTGGATCATAGTGATGGACCCAAGTTTCATCCTGTGTAATCAGACTTAAAATATACTTTGACTCATCTCTTGACACATCTCTAAATTTATCATCAAACACTCGACGTGTTCTTACTTCTGGAAAAGTGTGAGCAACTTGAAGATCCATCTGGCAGACACCTTATGCATATGCAAATGGTCATGAATTATAGGTTCCCCAGACTCTGTTCTAATTTTGATCTCTTGGGCTATTTAGGGAATAGTAATGCATCGATTTTCCAAAAATGGCAGCCTCAACTTGACAGTAAGATGCCTCATCAATGGCCAAAGAGGGACGACTAAGTCTGGGAGCTGTTTCTACAAACTTCCGGCAATGTTTGATTTGACGATGCCAGCATTTTACAAGGTCATATGATGTGGCATTATCATCATACGTTTCTTTTATTTCATCAAAAGTCTCCTTTGGTTTGCGTCTATTCAAATACAAACACCGGATCACTGCGCGACACTCAACTGGTTCCATTTCACACCTGACTAAGTTCAAACACATGTAAATAAGCAACGACAATTAGTTCAGAGCTGTTATCTTCAACATTACCTATACAGATATCAATCATTGCACATACAAAATTACATCTAGATCAGACAAATAGAATTAGGTCTGGGACATTACATATTGAACGCCCCTCGCGTATATATATATATATATATATATATATATGCAAATATAAATTGTGTAGATAAAATATGGCTGTTTACTTTTTTTACAAGCGTTAACTTTTCAGCCGATGCTATTAGCCGAGATAATTAAATATATGGAAAAAATTCATGACGCATAAGGACCTTCAAAAACTGATGGTATAAACCCCTTCATTGAAGGAGAATGTGACTATCGCTTCCGGTGTAGTGCCGTGCCAGGTTAAAAAGGAGCAGTTCAGAAATGTCTCCACGGCGCAGACACACCAAGACACACTTCCCGCAACCGATAGTGTTACTCGCTGCCTTCGCCGTTGACACTAATGTGTGTGTGAGTAATACTATTTAATCCACAAGTAATTTAATTCAATGGGTCGTGATTAAACAAAGGAAACGACAAATCAAAAACATTATTCAAACATGCGTGTTAGAAAAATCAACACATTAACGCGCGCGTCGGATTAGACAAGTTGACTACAACGCTGAACGATTAAAGAAAGCTAAAATTGTACAACTAACTCACCAGCCAACTTTTGCAACAGCTTTGCGTATCACACATTTAAGAGTAATGTAAGAAAAAAAATTGAAGACCACCTTAATCCACACACCTGAGTGTCATAAAAAAAGCCTAATATACCACATAAAAGATGAACATTAAGAGAAGCAAAACACAGCTGTTATGATCTTAAATCTTAAATGTTCGAGAGCTGGTCAAATCAAAATACTTTATTTTAGACAACCTTTGTATATCTCGAAATTGAAGATACCACACTTTAGAAAAGTCTGAAACTATTTAATGCACAAGTATAGAGTTACCGTATATACCAACATAATTAATGTAAATCCTTGTTTTATTTAAACAAAATCTCGATTTTAAAATACGTAAATCGAGATTGTGTTTA
>OY744518.1:38397707-38407707 GCA_963556195.1 Sepiola atlantica
GTTCCGATGGATACTGCACCCCATACTGGTGTTGTCTTGGCATGAAGGCCAAGACAACACCAGTATTGATTTACGCCGGTCAATGGGTCTGTCCTGTGCAGTTCTGGGAGGTCCACCTTCCCAGGCTTTGCCTCCTCTCTTTGGAGACGAGTAAGTTTATTGCTTACTGCCTGTGGCGCCCCTACCGGGAAATGCCAATGGGACTGCCCAGGCGATTTTTAACCCCCACTTTCCCGACCCGAC
The DNA here is from genome assembly GCA_963556195.1 of Sepiola atlantica. NCBI lineage: Eukaryota > Metazoa > Mollusca > Cephalopoda > Sepiida > Sepiolidae > Sepiola > Sepiola atlantica. The sequence continues at coordinate 38,397,951 of OY744518.1, forward strand.
CTTGGGTCACATCTTACTTGTGGGAGTAAAATAAAAACTGGCCTTGTGCCTAACCTCTGGAGAGGAGTAAATCAATACTCTTATAGCTTCTTTCTTTTGTCAACAAATTATATGCCCATTCTTTAACCATAATATTCCCTTTCATTACACAACGGGCTCCTAATTCTATTAGGTAGATATTTATAACTATCGTAAATAATAATTAAGATTTTAAGAGAAAACAATTTAAGTTGTAAGATAAATAATACTATGAGAGTTTTTAACATTATTAATGGGATGAACAAGGTGGAGTTTCAACAGGGGCGGTTTATGACATCTAATTGTTGATAATAGGCTGTAATCTACAGTGACAGTGTCCAGCGTTGATGTGTTAAACAAACGGAAAAGCCTTGGAAAGTTTGCCCGACGCTGGTCACATGGCGGGCATCACCATTGAAGAAGCATAGAAAAGTAACAAATGTTTTACAAATTCCTTCCCAAATTTTATTAATTCCTATATTTTTTGTATATTTCACCTGGATTCTAATACCTAGAATTTAACTTATTTACAAATTTGGATGTTTGGACTACTTTTAACCAATCAACTTACACCTGTTCCATTCTTTGAATCCTCGGATTTGATTAAACGAACTTTTCTATGCGTCTTCAATGATGATGATTTTCTTTGCATGTTAAAAACATTTAAATCGTTTGTATTTTCATGTCTTTTATGCTTTTACATTTTACAAATGTTTCCATTGAAGTAAATTATACTGACTTATCTGTATAATTTCTCCCGGTGATAAGAGCATATCTTATGAAATCCATTTGTTCAGCGAAGGAAACAAACATTTTATATTACCCTTGTTTGAACAATTGATGATTACATTAATGTTGCATTTTATCTATTGTTTATTCTCACCACTTATCTAATTATACTGTTCCTCTATCTCGTATATCGAGCTTTGACTATATAAGACACGATCTAATTTAAAGATAATCTTTATATTTATTTTCATAGTTTACATAAATGTACATATATATATATATACATATATATATATATATATATATTAATATTATGTACCTATATATATTTTATAATTATATATATATAAATATATATGTATATATATATATATATATATATATATATATATATATATATATATATATATATATATATATATATGTTATATCAAGTTGTCAATTATCCGCTTCCACTCCCATAATCACTGTACGAGAACATTTGCGGGATGTTTAGGTTAAAAAAGCATGTTCATATATGACCTCACCAACTCAACTGAAAAAACACAGTTTAAATAAAACGCAACTATTGGCACTCTTGTCTGAAAACATAAATGGTGTAATTTTCATCATAACGATTAATTTATTTTGACAGTTTCTGAAATGTCACAAGAGACACTTAAAGGTTGTTTGCTTGATTTTTACTTGACAATAACTTTTTTGATAATTTGCTGGTTAATACTTACCAATATATTGACAATATAGTTAATGGCAATATTTTGATATGTGTACACAAACTACAGTCATCAGTTACGTGTAATTTTTGTACTAATTAATCACCACTCCGGAAGAGCTAAGGCAACTACAGACATAGTCGGATTAAATGGGACGTAATAGGATGACAACGGTAACTGAAAGTGACAAAGTTTGATTACATATGACAGACTATGTATCCAACCACGTCTCAAAGAAGTGTTTGTTAATATCACTTTTAAAATACCGAAATGCTGCCTTCCATTTATTTCACCGATATCTTTATAGTTTTAATTATTTTTAGGAATACATCAGGTACTTACAGATGGGACCAAGTAAACATTGCCAATATCTTAAGTGAATATATTTATGTAGAACAAACTGGATTTGAGCCTGGCACACAAAGGTTTGTATTAGTGTCGTTATCCACTTATAAACCGTGACTTCTCTCTCTCATCTATGTAACATTGTATTTCATAAGATTTAACAACTCAATTGTGTTTCATTCCAGTGGACATACCATTTTTCCTTTTGATTCTCTTTGTTTAACCAAGTATTTAAGTAATCGAAATAAAAGGATTACTGTACTACTATTTGATGATGCTTAGAATTATCTGTCTACATTTATACGTTTGAACATTCCTATAGGGTTGTTTTAGGATTTAACTATTTCTATTTAACATCTTTTCAAGTTCACTCAGATTCAAAGTAATTGTAGACAGAAATAGGTTTACTCAGTCTCCGTAAACTCCCTAAATAGAAGAGACAATGATCCAAACAATATACACAATCAAAAAATAAGCATCATAATAATTTTTATATAGCAATGTTATTCCATAGTTTCTACAAGCGAGATCGCCTACGTTAGTACAGATTAATGTTTGAAGAATAGCATCGCATAACCTTTGATATATTCTATTTATATCTCCGTCAAAATTACACACACACTATATATATATATATATATATATATATATATATATATATATATATATATATATATATATATATATATGTATATAGTCATCCACATACAGTCTGTTTCGCTGTTTCACAGCTCATCAGTGCGGCTAGACCAGTTAGTGTCTCAAGCCGGGATCGAAACGCAACCGTCGAGCTGACAGTCGGCGATGCTAACCCCTATGCCATCATGCGACACTGACTGAATGTAAGTGATATCTCAATGTAACGAAATGTAAACATTGCAAATGCCTGAGCTCGAAATTAGTTTTACCTAATGAGCATTGCCTTAAAGCTAATGGCCGTTGACGATACCCTTAAAAAATAAGCTCTACCCGGAGGGGGCTTTTTATAGTCATCCACATACATACATATATATATATATATATATATATATATATATATATATATATATATATATATATATATATATAATTGTATTCCAAATAGGTTTCACCCCATGCTCATGTGTTCCTGGGTAAAATCTAACTTTCTAGAAATATATTTAAAAGAATATTGCAAGGCATTATTTGCAGAGAACCTACTACAATTTGAATGAGCCTACAGAAAGAACAAACACTCGCTACACATTGTCTGTCATTTCATTCTGAATATTATACCTTGTTTTCTCCACATTCATCTTAGTTTATTTTCTCTAACTCGATATTATTTCGACCTCATACGTATTACTATGTTTTCTACAAAATCATACAAATATTTTATAGACCTTACATAACTGAGTTTAATAATTCACATAAGACATGTTTCTAGTTATTATGTATATAAACAAAACACACACAAAACACACATACACACAAATATGAAATATTCGTCTTTTTAATTCCATTTCAAATGAATATATGAATATAGATATATATAGGAAAAAAAGATGAGAATATTATTTCTTGCATTTTGTATATATAATATTGTTTAATGTCTATATATTCTGTCGATTCGCATCATAAATTTTACGGACACATAGACAGAGTAGGATATTCATGCATCCTCGCCAGCGTATTCATTCTCTTCTTAATATAATATCTGCTTCTCCTTATTTTGAAATAGAGGTCGAACTTAGTTTCGAAATGGTTTGTCTTAAAATCATTATTCGGAGATTTTTGTTCTGTATATTGCGTGTATGGGTTTTACATTCGAAGTGGGTTCTTGTAATTATTTCATGAATTGTTCGGATTAGCATGAGTATGAGTCGAACAAATGATCTCATGAATCGCTTGAGGAAAAAAAAAATCAAAATATGGAAAAATTGTGGCTCATATGATTTTTGCCTGCAAATCGTAGCAACAGGTTGCGTGCGAGATTTTATAGCGATAATGAGAAGAAACTTTAAATGCATGATGAACAGACCTAAACCTCAGAATAAATATTTTTTGTAAAGATCTAATTTTAAGCATATTCAATGTGTTGGCAAATAGGCTGGTTTTGTTGTACATTTCTAAGGCTCGCCTTTTTGCCTCTAGAGAGAGAACAGAAGTAGAAATGCATTTTACTGGTGTTTTTTGATAATATCAAATGAATTATTATGTTATGGAATTTTTTTTAGATGTCTATTGATAATTTCTATTATTTGGATTTTTAAACTACTGTTATTACTTGATTATTATGTTGAACACGTTTACGGCGATTAACGCCCGACCATTTTTAGGTATGTCTTTTCAGATTAGGAAATATTTATGTCAAACAATGTAACCTATCCAAACTTACAAAAAAATATCTCTCGCTATATATATATATATATATATATATATATATATATATATATATATATATATATATATATATATTTATCTCTCTCTATATATATATGTATATATATATGTATGCATATATATATATATATATATATATATATATATATATATATATATATATATATATGGATAGATTAAAAAGTTAATACTTGTTTTAAGCATCCGAATGAAATTTAGTAATATGTGGTGAGGTGAATAAATACCATAGAAGCATGTTAAGGATGCGATATTAATTTTATTTTAAAAGAAAAGAAAACCGAAACCGATTTTTTTTTTGTTTTTATAAACTTTCCTGTTTTTAGTTTATAGCATACAGATAATTTCGCCAAGTAAAATTGGCCTCCTCAGTGTGTTTGTAGATCCGATCTTATTGGATTGCCAGCCTATGTTAGTGTGCACTGGCTCATGGGATGTTGTTTTTTTTCTCGTATTAAATCACGCGTGGGCAACAAATCCGAAGTATGACATCGATTAAAGACAAACATCCGATATTTCATTTTACTTTTCGACTGATAATATCTTGATGTAACTGGTTGGTAGCATTGTAATGATCAACATAAATAAATACATTGGAATGCAAACAATCAGTATATATTCCTTGCAGCTTAACACTGTATAGAGCTTTAATTTTAAAATAATTATTCTCATAAGAAATATACACTTTACAAATATATAGTTTTTGATATAAACTACAAAACAATTCATATATATATATATATATATATATATATATATATATATATATATATAAAGAGATCGAGACAATATAACAACACTATCAAAAACCTGCATAACTTCTTTAAAAACTTTGGTTTGACCATTACAGTGGAACCTGAGAAAAGAATATCCAACTTTCCTGACCTTACATTAGATCTTAACTCGGGAACCTTCAGCCCATACCATAAACTTAACTTAACCCTTTTCTACGTACATAGCCTATCTAACCACCCTAAATCCATCATAAACTCAATAGTCCCCTCAGTATCTAATAGAATCTCTAAGCTATCTGCGAATAAATCTATCTTCGATCAAAATTCTAGCTTTTACAATAATGCTTTGCTTAACTCAGGCTACAATCACAAAATTAAATATAACTGCAACCCCCTTACTCAAGTTAACAAATCTTCAGGCATTATTACACACAACATGACCACACACAGAAATAAAAAGTTTAACTCATCAGCACCTAAGATAATCAAAACACACTCTAATAAGCCCATAGGAACTAAAGATATTGATAATCGGGTAGACCCACATTCGCACAAACAAAGAAAAAAACTTAGAAGAAAGAAAAACATTTGGTTTAATCCGCCTTTCAGCAGTAATGTTAAAACCAATATACCTAAAGAATTTTTCCAAATCTTAGACAGATCTTTTAAGCATCCCCACAGATATAGCACTATCCTTAACAGAAATTCTATTAAAATATCATACTCTACTATGCCCAATATTGAACAAACTATCATAACCTCTAACAATAGGAAAATCAAACATATCCAACAGCAACCACCTACCACATCCCTCACCACTTGTAACTGCCGTAAACCTAGAGATTGTCCCCTTAACAACAACTGTGTACAGAAGGACGTAATATACGCTTGTACTGTTAAACAATTCCCCCGCTTCACCAATGTTGTGAGTAATCACAGTTCTCATACTCCACCCGAACTCCGGATCGCCCCGCAACCCCAATCCGCTTCTACTCTAAACTCCCGCTTATACAGCCATACCTCTAACCAAGCACCCCCAATAATAGATAGTGCTCATGGGCCAACTCACATTTCCCCCATATCCGCTCCACCCCACTTCTCCAAACAACTTTCCTCGCATAACTTGGATCTCCAAACCCAAATCTCTTCTAATACCATTAGCAATCTCAATGCAACTATAGCACCACCCTTCAAGATACACACATATATTGGGGCGTCCTCTTTCCCCATTAAGACCCGGATCTCTAACCATATCTATTCCTTTAAAAATAGCAGCGATAACAGCACAGGCACTTCACTTTCCAATCTAATTAGAAACCTCAATCTTAAAAAATACTCTCTATTCACTTCACTGGTCAATACTTAAAAAGTCCAAATCATATACCCCTGGATCATCCCATTGCCAACTTTGTACTCCGGAAACCTTTATGATAGCTACTGCTACTAAATCTAAAAATATTATTAATTCTAAGAATGAACTTATCTCCAGTTGCAGGCATAAACGTAAATTCAGGTATAGCAACCATAATAATCCCCCAGACACCCCTCCCCCATTTGATTAAATACCCTCCCTTCATCTCGGAGTTTCCCTCCTTACATCTCGAATCCCCTTTCTGATAGTTCTAATTCCTGTTGTTCTATAATCTCTACTTATATCTCCCTCATCCCTTTAACCTTCTCTTAACTTAATAAAATTACCCATAAACTTCGTTAGCTTCACATTTCCCTTAGTTTTAACACCTTTCTTCCATTACCCCCTAAATCTTTCCACTTAACCTCCTTAACTGTATAACTTTATTTGGCTTTCCATTTTCTTTCCCGTTTAACTTCTTTTAATGCATTCGTCCGCTTCCCTTCAACACTTCCATTCTTCATTATTTTCCCTTTCAACGTGATAACTAACCCACTCTATTCATATTATATCCTAGCCCTTTTATTTACTTGTTGATTAGCCTTATCTACTCCATATCCCCTTTGAACACCTCGATATCGAACTCCTTACTGTTTCCACTGTGCACTCTAATTATTCTTCCCCTCCTGTTTTACTTCTAAATAATTCTTCTCACTCTTTTAATAGCCTCGATTATTCCCCCCTTGTTTTACCTCGCCCTTCGCACATCTCTCCATAACTTCTCAACCCCCAACCCGCCCTCGCTCTACATCGTTTAACCTCCATAGTATTTACTTTTAACTGCGATCTCCACTCTCCCTCTGGCTTAATCCTTTGTCACTTCTTTAACCTTGTATATCTCTTACTTCTTCCGGCCTTCACTAACCTATTTAACAATTTTCTTAATTAACCTCCATATAAATCTTTTTTGAATAAAATTTCAAAGTTTATATTTTCCCATATCTATTTGAACTAGCATCCCGTAACTGCTTATTTACTTCTACCCAAAATGTTTTCCACCTTGGAGATTCCCATTCCGGATATCCTCTCGAGGTCTTGTTTTCCTTTTTCTTTTTCCTTATTCTAATTTTCATTCTTGAGCTCCAATCTTATCGACTTTTCCCTCATTCTATAATTAGTATCTTATTTTTATTATTTTTTTATTTTTTTATTTTTTATTCTTTCGGTCAATCCTTAATTTTCCCTGCGAGCTTAAGACTAATCTTATTATCTATTTTTCATTCTTTATTCTTTTATTTTCTTATTTCTACTTTTTATACTATTTCTATCTTTATTTTTTAACTTTTACTCTTTTAATTTTTAACTCATTTTTCTAGTCCTACCCTTCATATATATTTTGCCTCATTGTTTATATCTAAGGTCATTTGATTAAACATCTAAACCCCGAACTCTGTTCTTATACATATTCTGATATTTTAACCCCCTATCCTAACATTCGTTAACTTACCCCCACTCCTTTCATCCCCTTTTCTAGTTGAATCCTAATTCGCGCTAACTTCCAATTTCAACTTTATGTTTCACCCCCCCCACTTTCACACTCTTAGTTTTATCCGCATTCCTTCACCGCATCGCTCCCTTTCTCCTCCCCCCTCTCTTTCCTCGTACCCGTCTCTTTCTCCTCCGACACACCCCTTACCCGTTTCCTCCTTTGCCTACTGGTCGCATATTATATTCTTGTTTTCACTGTCTTTGCTTTTCTTCATTTATAGCCGGCTTTCTCAACTGGGCAGGCTTTAAATATTCTCGCTGCCCCTTTTTCCCACTTTAAAACACTTTCCTTTGTCATCTCTGCCCGGGAAGTATCTTTAATGGCGAATATTTTCCATCTTAATCTCCTCTGACGCCTGCCTGCATCATCGAATTTACCTCTTATTGGACTTTTTACCCTTTTTGGATTTTCTATTTTGACCGTACCTGAAGTTGTGGCTCCTTGGAATTTAACTTTGAAACCTTTCTCATCACTTCTCGTGCATCTAACGACCTACCTATCTACATCTTATTCTCTCCGCTGGACTCTTCGACACCGGACTTTTTGGCAATCGGACATTTGCTTGCACCCTGGCACAGTTTTGCCCTGCGTTTCTTTCCCTACAACTTTTATTTCATTTTTTCAAATTTTAAATCTTGGCCATTGCCAACTTATCTATCCCAGCGACTTCCTCTGATGATAAGATTTTGATCTTTGAAAAGCCTGGCTTAAGGAAAATTTAACTTGAATAAATTGCCTTCTTGCGGAATATACCTTGCTTTGAACTTTTGAATTGAATTTTGATTTGGCTTTTGCTTTCTCTAATTCCTTTCCATTCTCCTTCATTATATATATATATATATATATATATATATATATATAATCTGAATATGGTATATATCCACAGGGTATAAATCCAGACGAGTTGAACCGGGTTTACGAGAGTGCTCAATAAAAATATAGAGCAGAAATATAAATGATAATTTATTTCATTTTGACTACTACATTGATTTTGTTTCACGAGAGCAGTTTGAGGAACTCACGATCTTCAGACTTGAAATAAAATTATGCCTGTTAACATAAGATCAAAACCACACAAAGTGTTTTGAAGGTGATAGAAGTTAAAATAACATTAAAGATGAATAAAAATAAAAATATAAAAATATAAGTAAAAAGAAAAAGAAAAAAGAAAAAGAAAAAAAGAAAAAGACGAAGAAAATATTAAAATATAAAATATAAGAATTGAATGTATAGATAAGAGCTACACGAGACAGAGGAAGGAAACAAAAACAGAGGAAGAGAATGCCTAAACGAAAACTTTAAAATTATCCGTTTCAAGGACAAAAATACACTTTTAAACAGAAAACAGGAGACTTCCATCAACTGCCGACACAGTAGACTTTACTTTCTTAGTAATTCTCATACCCCACCTTAATCTCTTGTAAATCCCATATTAATCATTAACACATAAGTTTTCCTACTGAATCATTAAGACTATTTAATGGTTTGGCTTCTCTAAGAATTCAATGGATTTTACAATTATTTAGGCCAATCTATCCTAGATAGACGAGTTCTTCGAATATGCCGCTACACATTTTCATGACGCCTTTAACGGTTAACTTTTTTCCTATATTTAAAACTTCACCTTTTTGCATTTTTTTCTATTTTTATTTCACATCATCTTTATACTTTTTTCAAAAAATGATTTTTTGGTAAGTTTCTTTTACCAACTTATCTATCTGTATTCCTCTGACGATAATATTTAATTCTTTGAAAAGTAATGGCTTCAAGAAATAACATGCATTTTTAAATTTGAAACCCATTTGTTTTGAACATCTGATTACATACTAAATATCGTATTGCCTACACTTTTATTCTCATCTCATACTTGTTTATATATATATATATATATATATAAATATATTTCTATCATTTTTTTTTCTACGTAATTTATACGGTA
>OY744518.1:38410207-38432707 GCA_963556195.1 Sepiola atlantica
GGATAGATGGTAATTTGGTAATACTAGTTGATGTGATTTAAAGCCACCCATAGTGTCTGTACCCAGCAGGGAACCGGTATCTATCTGTATATACAACGAATGTATTAGGCAGTATTTGACCATTTCTTGTGATCGGCAGAAACACTCACCGGTGAGATCAAACAAATGAATCTACACAAAAATGTATATGCAAAACGGAGATCTATAAGAGGAACACATATTTGAATATATTTAGAACTTAAAGAATAGGGAATTAACTAAAATTACTGAATATTCTACTATTTATTCCCCACTTATCAAGGCATAACGTCACTTAAGAAGATGGTAGGTTGTCAGTTATATGCGGAAGAATATTATGATAGGATTGAAAATGACAAACGGAATGAGCAAAATTGTAATACTTATTGAGATAGTTAATGACAAGTATCTTTTTACATTGTCTTTGAAAACGACCATGTCTTTGTCTGCAAGGAAGAAGTACCGTGGTAATGTGTTCCAGGGATGGCAAGTTATGGGAAAACAATTTGTTCATGGAAATTCCGTCTGACGCGAGGCAAACCTCTTTGTACTTTTGGTAATCGGACAAGTGCTTTCTCTGCATGTCTTACAAAAATAAGGCCATAGATTGGAGCTCAGACGAACACCTTTAATGGAGGTAACGATGAAGTAGAAAAACAATCAATGTATTTTCTTTGAGAAAGCGGATGTGGAAAACAGACGGTATCTCTCTATTATATAACGATCTCGATTTTGCACTCGGTCAAATCAGGAAAGCATACTCTCGGTGGGTTACCCCCGACGTGGAACCAGTACTCGAGGTTAGGACATGACCTTACCTTTAGACTATCCGAAAATTGTTGATATGTCGTAGAATCAAAGAATCAAATTTTGTTTTAGTCAAATGGTATAGAAAATGTTTATGAATCAATAGAACATTATTTTTTCCAGTAAAGGAGTGTAATATAGTTATCCCTGTTGGATACGACTTTATTATCTGTCACCCTGTTGTAATTTACCCTTACATGAAAACTAACTCTAAATCTACCGAGTTGTTTTGATGTCAATCGCGCGTGTATATCAACCGCATAATAGGGTTACCGTTTTCTATGTTGAGAAATAAAATAATTGGGGAGACACATTGTAGATAGTTCATAAAAAATACGAAATCATAACACAGGTCTGCATATCTGTAAAGACAAATGTTGAAATAAAACCCGCACATACACTTTAATGTTTCTATTTGGCATTAGAAAATGTGTATGTGCGTTAATTAAAATGCGATTACATTTTAGAATGTGTTAGTTTTAAACTAATTCCTATTATTATTTACGATAGGAGTCTCGCCCAATCGGAAGCAATCACGAATGTTAGAATAGTTTTCTCTCTCGGACGGACGTACACCAATATCAAAGTATGTCCCCCACCACATATTTACTCAGTAAAACCTTATAATCACGTGTCTCAAAGTCGTCTGCCTCGCAGTAGATTATTGTTGTGTTTGTTTGGCGCTTCTTTAGACTGCAGTCTAGAACGACTTATATAAATCGCTTGTTACGTAAGCCTCATTTTGTGTGATGTAATTCCGTTATAAACCCGAATAAATTATCTTCACACTATTCTACCGTGTATTGAGGACTATCCAAGTAACTCTAGTCCTCTTACTTCATTGATGGAGGTCTCCAAGACGTGGTGCAAACTCACATTACTTGAAATTCCACGAGGAAATAGGATTTCTTATACTAGTTGGTAATATATAGTCCAGATATTTTCTTTCTGGCGAATTACCATAGTTGGTAAGTAAAGTTGGATTCCGGGATTGTTGTTCGCACATCTACCTAAGTGTTAATAGAAACACGCGGATTTATTCTTAGTTAAGCTTCGATAATAATATTATACCACAATTAGTGACCTCCTGGCGTTTCATAACCAATACGTGACCAAGCTTGACATGAATCTCTATCTTTTTTTCAGAAGTAGACAGGAATAATCTGTGTTACGTCTACCCATTTTAATATACACGTCCTTAAACACCGATTTAATAAAGCTACGTTGATGGAATTCATAACTTATGTTGTGGTAACGTTCTAATCTATAGTCAACATCTTTTCGTAAAGTCAGGTTAAGCGAGGGTATTCAAAAGCATATACACATTAATTAATAACTAGAGTTATCTCCCTTTCTTGATTTATTTAAAAAACATTTTCTGTCTTTTCCTAGTCGAGACGTTTTGTTCTAATGTAACATAAACGATAATAATAATGTTTTTAATGTTTAATGTAATTCTAATAATACACAGTTTAGAGGTAAAATTACCTTTGAGGGAACAATGAAATTATTCCTCAATAATTTCACTCGAAATGATAGACTACCTAACAGAAAGTAATATATGTCGGTAGCTACAGTGATTATTAGTGTTATTATTTTCATTTAATCTTCCTATAAAATACTCATATTTTTACGTGTTCGGTCAGAAAACGTTTTTAACCAATTACTAAATAAATAGATTCTACCAATATATTGTAGGAACCCTCTAGGTGCTAATTTTTTAATTTCATCATTTTTTGATGATATAATATTTATAGATATTCACATTTGTGCCCTATAAATGTATGAGATCGATTGTAGTATGAACATCTTATTAATGAAATGCCCATAAGTGACCTACATTCGAATAGGAACTAGTCAAATTATGATGAACATTTGACATGTTAAGCAGATATGATAACAATAGTAACTGCTCCAAATATAGAAAGAGATGAATAATTAAGTCAGGATTTATATTCGTCACGATGTAGCGCCATTGCCGAAGAACATATTAGAATTAAAACAACTTGGACACTTTTCGTTTTATTTATGCAAGGTAGGCATTTGTTCCAGGTAAATATTTATGCTCTAAGAATGGATACTCAACCAAACTGTGAATTGGAAATATGATGCCTACAATAGAAATTAAATATTTGCATTTACAAATTTCCTAGCGTTGATAAAACAATTGTTAGAATACCTTTGTATTGCTTATGAATTATATATTACCTTTCTTTGCTTTAAGTATGGTTTCCATTATATCTGGACATAAGACATTAATTTTTATAATGCAGCCTTTGATGGCTTAGCCTCTGCGATCAGAGTACCGAATCTAATCCAGGCGTTCAAACAATAGTCGTAAAAAGAACGGAGAACGTATCAACCAGACTTTTTATTAAAGGAAGCATTGTCAACGATTATCAATTATTGAGACGCGTTTGGTAAAGTGGAAATTTATGTGTAGTCAGGGAAAAGCGGTCTCAATATTCCTGTTGATAAACTAAAGCAAATCATACTATGTGATTGATATATATACATATATATATATATATATATATATATATATATATATATATTATATATATACATATATACATATATACATATATATATGCATATATATACATATATATATACATATATATATACATATATATATATACATATATATATATATATACATATATATATATATATATATATATATATATATACATATATATATATATATATATATATATATATATATATATATATATATATATATATATATATATATATATATATATATATATATATATATATATATATATATATATATATGCCTGTCTTTCTCTCCTAACCTGGGACACTATTGAACAAAGAAAAACTTATACGAACATGAAGCACATATTTTATCGGGTAATTTTACAAGGAATCAAATAATGATATTATATTTGTTATTCATTTTTACAATAATATCTAATGTCGTTGTATGTGTTGCAGCCAATGAAGACGGCGTTCGCATCGGACATTCATACACAGCAACATTAACGTGTTATTTTATTTTATTTATAACTTTAAATTATAGAAATTTAGTATTAATAGTTTAATAATAAAAATAACAAATTAAGAATTAAATTGGTACAAATGAATAATTAAGAATTGAATTGGTTGTAATGAATAATTTAGAATACACATGATAATATATATCACAGGTCTTAATATATTCTTTGGCAATACTTTGGTCTCACGATTGTTTTACAATACTATCCTGGGGTCTCAGTTCGCACCGGAATATATAAACAACACAGTCGATGTTTTACTTTATTTTTAATTGATACATTTAAAACATTGAGCTGATTCAATTTTCGGATATAATGATGAAACGTCAAGGTCAAGGTAACTTCAAAGATTAAACTAATTCTCGCGAAAACTTCAATTATATTAACTATAAAGTCTCTTTAGTTGGCCCATCTTTTTAACAATGAAGTCCTTAATTTGATATGTTTGGCCTATCACTTTGATTTTGAGAAGTTCAGTTTAACTCTGAATTTCGACGGAACTTCCACATCCCCTTTTTTCAAATTTGATGTATAGACCATAGTGTCCCTGGTAGCAGTAAACATTCTGCAAATATCTACATGATCACATTAATAGTTTTTGACGTATCAACTTCTCAATGTTCAATGGCATAACTTGTAGAATGATTCGTACAATATGGAAATGTAAGGCTCAGATAAGACTTGAGCCTATCCTTACGTTTAAATATCTCAGAAACATTTTGTGAACACAGATTTCCGACTACGGTCATTTTTCTTTTTATTCAGCGTTATTCTCACTGTGTCGACAAACGGATCAAATATAAATATAAAATAAATAATAAAATATAATTGAATATTTGAGAAATCCAATCGTAGATCTAATAAAGCTTCATAGTATTGATCGCCTTTGTAACGTCTGAATATATATTTACGTCTATGCACGAATAAACTACGGTTGTATTTATCACGTGTGACCGAAAGGATATATAATATATGACAAAATTCGGGGATACTATTCATCCATGTCGTATGTTGTCATTATTTTCACCAATATCTTTCTAGTTATGATGTTTTCTTGAAAAGATCTTGAGTAGTTACAGGAGGGACCACGACAAGGTTTTCAACCTCAAAAGTGAAAGCGTTTCTGTGGAAAAAAACTTGATTTAAACGTGCCACAACCATGTATTCAGTATGTGTTGCTAACCACTTAGACACTGTCACCTCCCACTGTTCATTTATATAACAATGCTAAATCAATAGATGGGTGAAGTTTGATTTTAAGGAGGTGCTTACGTCCATGGCGAAGAAGATTATTTTCAAATAAAGCTCAACTAATCTTAAGGTTATTCGAGATAAAATTAATAAAATAACATGATAGTTATAATTTGTTAAACCTGTTCTAATTAACGAGTTGCGCATGTGTGTAAACTATTGATTATTTATTTTGTTTAAGCATTGAATTATTTATTTAAAGTTTATTTGAAAAGTTATCTTTTTATTTCTCTACAACACATTATAAATAGAATTTTAGATTCATGGTAATTCTTTTATGTGAATAACTAGCAAGATAGCCCGACGTTGCTCGGGACTGAATTGGGGTCAGTACTATGTATTTTGTCACTTTGCTCATAACAGCATCTTACTTTCAGTGTTTTTAGTACCCCCCCCCCTTAACCCGGTTCGTCCTCTAATAGAGTCGGAAGACGCTTACATGTTGGAAAACGTTCTTATTAGTGGCTTATACATATGGGTTGAATTTCATTTAAATCGAATATACGTGTTACTTAGAGGTGGGGGAACGTAGATGTTTGACCCATAGACGGTAACGTAGAGATTTGGAACTACTATCGTAATCATTTGTGCATATAATATTACTTTAAGAAAATAGGATAAATTTAAAGTTTTAAAGAAGGTTCTGTCCATATAGCTCCCTAAGGTAAGGAAGACACATTTCTATTTTCTTCGCCAGTAGATTTTACACAAATAAGTTCTCTTCAATAAGAATCAGATATATTTTAAGTTTTAAGGGGATTATGCTATCATAGTCTCGTTTAGGGTTCACTTAAGGTTTTAGAAACCCTCCCATTGTCTTCTCAAGTAAATCTTTACTTTAAGATTGTATGTGGATTATCTAACCGTTCTTCTTTAGAGAACACACAAACGCCACACACACTTATACTAAGTGTGTTATAGATAGAGCATTATAGCTATGTTTACAGTCACTCGATTGTTCATGTTCATTATTTAATAGGTTTACACTATCCTAATAGCTAGTGTGTTATTGTAAAAAAAACGTGGATTATTTAAAGACAAAAATCATTACACTGAAAATATAAAATTTCCTACTAGGGACTATTTCTATACGATAAGATGAAGTCGAATCTCCCTTCCAGATTCAAACAAAATAGAAAAAGAACACATTTACATGTTCCGCTTAGTCATTAGCCTTATTACCTATGCGTGATTCCAGTAATAATGCATTCGGGATCTATCTTTTCAATATTTATCTGGTAAATCTCACTCTCACGAAAGAAAAATACACTCTTAAAGAAACTGGGGGTTCCTTTCTCACCCACTTCTACTTATCTACTCTAACCGATACACAACTCAGCGCGTTTTGTGTTCATAAGAACACATTTCTCTTAACTCACTGCTAGATTTCAGATTAAGGGAATTGTGGTAGCCTAAAATGGATTACGTTTAAACGAACAGATCGTCACATACTAGATTTCCGTTAACACGCAAGCACATTTCTGACGTTGTTTTTTTTTAACTTTACTTCATGTCTTCTTATAACTACGACTACACGATTATAAACATGTCGT
Organism: Sepiola atlantica; assembly: GCA_963556195.1. Taxonomy (NCBI): domain Eukaryota; kingdom Metazoa; phylum Mollusca; class Cephalopoda; order Sepiida; family Sepiolidae; genus Sepiola; species Sepiola atlantica. The sequence goes on from OY744518.1 coordinate 38,416,860, forward strand.
CTCCTAAAATATCTGATTTTAAGGTTACACACAAATACGGCTACTAGAACAAAATACACATTTCCTCAGTCTTAACTAAGTTATTGATACGACACTTTCAGTAGAGACGATTTACAATGTAGATTTAAACAAACAAAATTAACAATTGCTAAGTATACAATGGTGTGTATCCAGATTTCTGCTTTGCTAACTGAGCCCAGAACAGATGATGTCTTAACGCAAACAGGTATTTGAGAGAAGGGTGATTATGTGTAAACAACATTAAAAACTATCAGCTTAAAAGGAATTTTTAAAGTTGTACATTTTAGACTGGGAGATAGTTTTTTTCAAAAAAGTGTTCTTTAAATACGGACTAGTTAACTCTGACGGAATAGTATTCTACATCGTTCAGTCTTTTAATTTGTTGCGATTTATATGTTCAATTTGATTGGAGGTTGTTTTGTTATACTCTGTTAATATTCAGTTAAATGTAAAGAAAAATGTTTTTCTCACATATATGAGCATGATTTCGAGGGTGGGGCCTAACTTATTTTACAGTAATTTTAATCCTATTTTATGAAGTACATTGTTTACAGTTGATTCCTATTTTGATGTTTTTCTCAGAAGGTATACTCTGAGAGTATTTTTTCAGTTTATTCATTCTTTGATATCTCCCCCTCCAGGCAATGCCGGGACACAGATCCTGCTAGTAGAGATGAAAAAGGTAAATAACATTAATATGATATTCTTTGTCAACGTATATATTTTTCAATGTAGTATCAGTATGAATAATTTTGAATAAAAATAATATAGCGTATGAATGATTATTCACAATAAGCGTTCTCGCCGAATACATTTATCCCGTGTTATTTCCTGTGGTTTGTCTGTTTTATAACGTATCAACTCTTTTTCTGTGTTATTTAATGTAACATGTAAATACACAATTATTGATTACATACAGCTAATTCACGAAAATTGTGTTTTATTAAGCCTACATTTGGAAAAGCATGAGTTCATACAATTAACTATAATATTAGGGAGTAAATAATTACAATAGTTCCGGTAGGTTTTGAACACGGCATATCCAATTCCATAAGTCGCGAGCTGATCCAGATCAAAATACGGAAACGGAATACATAAAAGAAGGTATACATTTCATATTATTTATTGAAGAAAAGCTGAGATTTTACCTAAATCCTGGCGTAAATTGCGCCAATTCAGCATAGACCATTCTTTAGGCAATATTGCTCGAGATACAACCACGGAAAAGTTGAAATAAAATAAAAACGTATATGAATCCACACCCAATAAATTTATGTCCGCCAGTCGAAATTCGATAGTTTTCCCTGGAAACTAACCATGAAAACAGGGCAAAAAGAAAGACATATCCAAACACTTAGAGGCCACTTCCATCTTTATTTCGGCTAACGCCCAACATCGCATCCTCTCTACCGCTACCGTACCATCTGGGACGAGTCCAAGGTTGCCCTGGGCAGACCACTCAGCACTTTGTTATCAAGAGTGGCTAATGATGTCGGCAGTGTTCAGTCCCCTCGGGGCCTTTGAGTAGTTTCGAGTTGTATTCGTACATTCACGGCGTCCTGTAATCATACATAACATTGCATTTGAAAATTATTTGAACTGTAGGTGATTGTTATCCGGAATTTTGCTTAACATCCGGTCGGCTTTTATAGAAAACAATTTGACGAAAGGAAAATAGAGTATGCGTTACGTTTTGTTAGTGAACTGCCCAAGAATAGAGTTTAAACTACGTGTTGAGAATAAGATGTCGCAAATGGGAATGAGTGCGATAAAGTATGAGAAATTGTAATATATATATAAATATATATATATATATATATATATTAGTAGTAAGTTTTTGAAAGGCTGTGGGCAATGCAAGTTCCGGGTAAGATGCAAGTTGTAAGGAACAAAAACAATAACAATAAATCGAATACGAAATATGACTTACTATTTATTTTTCCTTTTTTTCTAAAATCTTACATAACAGCAAGAGTGTATATATATATATATATATATATATATATATATATATATACATGTATATGTATATATATAAATATGTATATATATAATGTTTGTTTAGATCAATATAATTTGAACATCATAATTTGATCAATATAATTGTTGTATATATATATATATATATATATATATATATATATATATATATATATATATGTATATATATATGTATATATGCATATATATATATATGTATATATATATATAATGTTTGTTTAGATCAATATTATTTGAACATCATAATTTGATCAATATAATTGTTGTATATATATATATATATATATATATATATATGTGTGTGTGTGTGCGTGTGTGTGTGTGTGTGTGTGTGTCTGTGTGTGTGTGTGTGTGTGTGTGTGTGTGTGTGCATAACCGTGTAACTCGGATGTAAGATATTCGGATATAAGAGAAATGTTCTCTGGTCCCAAATTAGAGCCTGTATTAATGTATATAAAGTAGACCCGGATATAAGAGACCCAGATATAAGAGAAATAAGATTTTACTGATTTTTTTTCAGAAAAAAGTAATTTTTGACCGAATTATTTGTGAAAACTGATTGGAAATATATTTTTGTCTGTCTTTCTGCGTTTTTTTATGTCTATAACTGTTAAATAAACTAGTGTTTTGTTACGTAAAAAGGGTCATATGAAGTGTCCCAATACTTACCTAAACGAAATAGACCAAACCCGGATATAAGATACTTCTTCCCCGGTCCTGACAGCTCTCTTTTTCTAGAGGCTGTTTACAGTATACTTTCAAAATATAAAATATCTGCTAAATTATACCTACGTTACGAAATTGAATTACGTTTGAATACATCTGTTATTATTATTTTAATAAGCCAGCATTGATAATTAACTGAACCAAACACTCATATATGTTAGTTATCAATAGTTTCTCTACTGCCTTATTATGGGTTGAGTTAACAACTCTAAATAGTTCTTCGTGTCTCTGTGCGCATTTAGAGAAGGAATGGCATAATTTTTAACGTTGACTCGTGTCTATCCAAACAACTAACACATACATCAATAAGAATGAACAAATTATAAATATTTTTACTTCTATATATAAAAGTGTAATACAGAGTAATACTTATATATAATAATAACAATAATAATACGAATAATAATGATAATACAGAAGTATAGAGACTTATATTTATAGTTATACATGAATAGAATAATTCATAATTGTTATGAGCAAATGGATTATGTGTATGTACAATTAATAAATATATATATATGTATATATATATATATATATATATATATATATATATATATATGTGTGTGTGTGTGTGTTCGTGTGTATGCGTGCGTGTGAGTATATGTGTGTATTTGTGTTTGAAATAAAACATAGAATCCAACTGGGTGTGTAGACAAAATAAAATGTAAGTAGCAAATACACTATTCAACAACCAGCCATGTAGACGATTTATACTGTGATTAATTTAATTCAGAAATCGTCATCAAGAGTGATTTTCAATGCTGGTCTCACATACATGATACAGAAAATGAGTAAAATGCTAGCAGAGAAAAGGCAGTGAGTAAATAGGACACATTAGTCTGGATGTAGATATAATAATTTAAACAATTGAAATTAATATATTTAAGAGATTAAAAAGAAACAATCATCAAGAACATTACGAAAATATAATTAAAATCAAGATGGATGGGTTAAAAAGAAGGGTGTAAAAAGACTGGCAGAATGAAAATTAATTGTGTGAAAGAGTAACAGCGAGAAATAGAGGGAGAAAAAGAAATCAGATAGGAAGAAGACAATTTGGGAGACACTAGTGGAAAATTACGTAATTTCAACCTGTTCGAGATCAATAGTTCAGGATGAAAAACGCTTACATGAAAAATATTCGTTAATAATTGGGAATATTCTGCTTATAGTGGTATCGCAATGCCATTTTTTGGTTGAAATGCATTTGTTACAAGAGTATTTTGTCAGCAACAACTTTTATAGGTGTCTTATGCTTGTTAAATGTGCACTACGTTTGCCCGGTGTAGAATTAGGTGTATTCACAGCAAGGATTTGCATTTATACCAGTAGTTTTGGTTTGTGTTGTGACAGTCTTCATGCTTGCTAGTGCAGTATGCTAGTTTGCACTGTACTCAATTTGGATACTGCTGTAAATGTGTTCATATTTTGTGTTTGTAAGCAAGGTGAACATATATTATTTTATTGGTTGTGTTGTGTTTGGTAATTCTTATTACATATGCAGAGGGCTTTTCAATTGCACTAAACATACCATTTATTACATCAATAAAGTATTAGAGGTTGCTTACTTTTAGTACTCGTTTGAAGGTGCCAATTATGTGGTTTGCTTTAATTGTTTATTGTGGTGAGAGTAAAAAGTGTCGCAATTCGTGTTCATTTGTTGGTTTACATTTTAGTAGAATGCGCGTCTTTGGGAATGTCATTGTGTAGTTATATCCGTCGTCATATGTTACATCTATGTGAGGTTCGACAAACTAATAATTAATAAAACATAACAGCATTTTGTTCAGAAGTCTATCTTTTCAGCCTGAGCTACCAGATCAAGCTGTCTGAAGATACTGTATTCTGACTAAAAATGCACCAAACATTGATGTTATTTTTCCTTTTACTTAGAAATCTCAATCATATTATGTATAGCTAAAAACAAAAACAACCAAACAAAACACTATGAATAAACATTTGAAAATAGAAAAGTTTTTGAAGCATGAATCATTTTACCAAAATGACCGGAATCGGCTTTAAATAAGTTGATATGCCGTAAAAACACAACTAAACAAAACACCAGAAATAAATGTTTGAACATATGAAGATCTTGAAGCATAACAACTTTTAACAAATGATCCCTGAGTCAGCATTAAATCCCGCAGACGAGGGTTGATATGCCGTAAAACAAAACAACCGACACAACCAAACCTACCAAACTATCTACCTAGGTAATACTTCAACTACTCAAGGATATCAGCTTTATTGACATCCGACTCACGTGATCTTACCTGTAAAGGATTGGCGAGACAAATAGATAATGTTTAAAGGTTATTTTACAAGCATTACATGCATAATGTGCCGTTCTGATCTGACTACATGATACAAAATGCCTGACTAATTGTGATACAACTGATACAAAACGAGTCAATTTGAGTCTATGAAGTCAAGCCGATACTATTTTCCATAGCATAATTTCATTCTACTATAAACTCTTAAATTTTATAATTGCAAAGTCAATAAGAAATCGTCGTACGATATATTTTATTTCCATAAGAACCTATACATGATTATGTTCCTATCCACACCTTCAGAAGAAAAGAGTTAAAAAAGATAGTCCGCTTACGAAGAATATTGTTATTTCCTATGTTTACGCTAAAGGGGCTAAAGCCATTTAACATCTCGTGTTTCCTTGGGGTCAGATTTTATCGGGTCAATGTAGCATTGTCTTGGTTCCAAAAGTATGATACGAATGTACATATACAAAGAATATACACGATTCGGTACTGAATCGATCGATGTATACGTTTATATTTTGTTATAAAATTGTTTTCTTATTCATCGCTTATAGGAAAATATATATTTATTTAAAATTAGTTTTGACACGATGGATCGTTGTTTCTCTTTTTAATTCCTATAACTTTATTTAGTCATATAGATTTTGCAAATGAATGTGTTCGAAACAACTGACAGATGGGCATGGGGCATGTAAAAACATATAGTCTACAAGTTTCATTTTTTTTACAAATATATAAATACATAAATTGGTACCACAATGGCGCCCCGCTGCAAGTCTGTCATATGCAAAGAGAAGTAATAAAGTGTCATGTAAATGAAGACGCATCTCCTGTAAATACACTCAAATGAAAGTGAAAACTGTTTAGAAAAAATGTATGAGACTACGGTTGTAGCATAAAAGGAGGGAGACGAAATAAAACAAACAATTGTATAGAAAAAAACTGGAGTATGTATTTACAGAAGGTAGGTAAACATAATGTGATTCCAAGGACTGCTTCTAGATTGGTCATAGGGGTTCTGCCTGTTACTAACATTATCACTATTGTTAATGTAGGTAATAGCCCAGGTACTGGCGCAATAGGGTAGATAACAAATAGTCTTGCTCCGTATAACATCCTGTTTTTAGTTTTCTATCCGAATAGAGTCAACATTTAATCTTTCTGGAATTCCTCTTAATTAAGTCTTCTTTTCTTTTTGAATATCTTATGTTCTAAAGTCGTTGGTGGTATTTGAAGCCTAAACGTGTCGAATACGACCTCCATTAAGTCTATCTCTGGAGAATTACTATTGACTGCATCTGAATACAATTTATACCATTTTGTTCAGATGTGTTTTTACGGGTAGACTTGGATACTTTAATGATGAATATGATGTTTCTTGTTTATCAATTGTTAATGTTTCTAGTAGTGTATTATCTTTTTTTTAGATAGATCATAAGTGAAGACCACGATGTACACAACTTTTGATAATTGTTAATGCGCTAATTTCATCGAGTCTATTTTTTGGTCAGATTTTTAGTATTGTTAAATTACTGTGATTTTGCGTTTTGTTGTTTTTGCCAGTGAGCTAGAAAGAACTTATAATAAGCGAAATATCTGGCGCGATAAGATGAGTTATTGCGAGCACTTTACTTCTGAGGAAGTTGAAGATGTAGACAAGGTCTAGAAGAGATTTCAGAGCTTGCAGGGATAAGTCAGGGTCCCCAAACATAATCATGAGACACAGGAACTCCGTGAATTGCTAGAGTATATTCAGGAAAGTAGAGCAATGTATAGTTGTCTTGTTGACATATTAAGGAGCTCGAGGATCGGCTTCCAAGTGTAGTTGAGTCTTCTATGGGAAGCACCCAGAACTAACTTTGAGAAAGCTTCTAGAACAGCTAATCCGACGATTTGCTAGTGAGAGAACGCCGATCAAAGCTGCCCGGATGCTCACAATTTTGTCACGGCCAGTAGGTTCTTAATAAGTTTGACAAAACTAATATTCTATTTCTTCCTGGTTTAAATTGAGAAGTTATTCTGTTTGTTGATATAACTTTAAACATGCAATTCTCCATTTTTTGTGGAGGGTGTCTCAATATTTATAGTCGATGTATGTCGTTGCAATTTTCTTTTTTAGTGTGTTTCTTCTTTTAGCATCTACTCATCGTTGTATAGTAAAGGATGCGTCCCTCTTATCGTTTTCTTAAATTCTTAGTTTTCTTTGTGGAGGTGTTTGCCACTACGAAGCGAGCAGTAGATAGCTTAACAAAACTGTGCATGTAACAAGATTATCGTTTGGCATTTCTAGGGATGGATCACTTCCTGATGTATTTATTAATTAGTCAATCTTTTCGGTATTTCCATGTGTTTCACATATGCATTTCCTCACGTTTTTTACTAGTCTGATAGTGAATTCACAACCAGAATCCAAGTATTCCGTAATAGACAGATGCCATTTAGTTTACCATTTTTCAAAAGATCTTTTTGAGGTATTATTCATGAATTTCGGTTTTTGTTACTTCTTAAATTTCCTGAATATCTTTTTATGCTTTTATCGATTCGCAGTTACTGTTATAGTTTTACTATCTTCAGCATATGTTGCCCCAGACTGTCTAGTTTGTCGGGCATCGTATATTATTTCGTAAGACTAATGTTTTTCAGGTCTGTAAATAGCATTATACGTTTTATAGAGCAAACCATTATCATCCTTCACTGTCTAGAGATACAACGGATTTCGTTTGTACAATAGGGAATCTTTTTAGTGAAGCAATATTTGATGAGTCCTTAATAATATTTCTCTAGTTCCACCATTACTTAAGTTCGATTGCTTGAACAGATAGAAGATGAACGGAATAAATTATGAAACAAGCAGAGAATGACTAGTGTTAACTTATTTGTAATATTGTTTCCTTAATAAGATGTTACAGGCTTGTTTATCTTATTATTAATCAATATCAATGGTTTGGTTAGTTCATACTTTTTCAATTGAATAAGTGTCAGCTATTTTATTCACACTTTAATTTAGCAAACATATATTTTTGATAATTATATTACTTAGAGAAACGAGAATATTGCTCATTCTTGGTGACGTCACTTTGTGTAGTTTTACTCTACACAATAGTTTGGTATATATTTATATTGCGCTCATCAGTTATCATTTGTGTCAGCCTCAATAATCTGTCAGCAAGTCTGTAAACGTAACCACACAACGGCGTGACCACGTACGTCAGCACAAATAATAAAATGCCTCCAATTACAAAAAAAAATCAAAACAAAAAAGGTCTGATAAGAAAAAATATTGCACAAATTAAACGCCATAGGTTCTCAATATCCGGCGCCGTTTGCATCATTTTTGCAACTTCCATTTATTGAAAAAATAAAATTTTAAAAATAATCGCTAGACATGGGAAGAGTTAGAAGAAAAAAAAAACCAGAGGAAAATATGACAAACTGACATTTTACAATAAATCAGGTGTCACCCACTGAAATAAGTAAATACTGTCCGTCAGTCAGTCCACCCGTTTGTGTGTCACGCTTACGTATGAGAATAGATTTTAATCCCTAACTTTTCGAGATGGGTTCTTCATTTATATCTCATGCTTAACGTTGAAATATCATGTATTAATGAATTATAAAGTCTATGCATTTCTATAAAAGTATGTCTTCCTCGGTGTATCTGTCACGCCTAACGCTGAAATGTATTAATGAGTCTATAGATCTCTGTTAGGTAATATGTGTCTGTGTCACGCATGATGTTGAACTATTATTTAAAAATAAGTCTAGATATATCTAGAAGCGAATGTCACTCCCCGTTCATCTGCAACGCCTTATGTTGAAATAACATTTAACAATGAGTCCGCATATCTCTATAAGCGAATGCATCTCTCTATTTATCTGTCACGCCTAACGTTGAAATACCATTTAAAAATAAAACCATATATATATATATATATATATATATATATATATATATATATATATATATATATATATATATATATATATAAGCAGAATGGCTCTCGCGTCCATCTTAGAAACCTAATGTTTAAATATTATATATAAACAGATATATCGCATCTGTATAAGTGAATGCCCTTCTCCGTTTATAAGTTACGCCTAACGTTGGAATATCATTTATAAACGACTTACACGCATCTCCATGATACGTTCTTTCCGTCCATTGGCGAGTCACGCTTAAGTTTGAAATCTGTTTTAAATCAATAACCGCGCATATTAAATAGACGCCCCAGAAGAATATGTGTTATTGTTTTTTTTTATAGACACATAGATAAAAAATAATATCGAGGCGAATAATTTTGCCTCAGACGATTCAGATTCTAAGCAACATACGGAGAAGCCCTCGGAGATTGTCCATCACAGCACCTCTCTCCGATAACTCCCGCATCAGAATGAGAAAATTAACGACTCGTAAACAGATTAAATATTCACCACCATTTCGAAGGAGGCATCACGTGACTTTTAGTTGACTTTCAAAGGGCATATAACAGAAGAAATGAGAGCGAGTAAAAGATGATGAATATTCTAGGAATGATATGCATACGCTATAGTAATATATATATATATATATATATATATATATATATATATATATGTGCGTGTGTGTGTATGAGAATACATATATGAATACATACATATGCATGTATATAATATGAGTGTATTTGTATGCATAGTATATTATAAACATGTATATATATATATATATATATATATATATATATTGATATAAGTATACAACATACATGTATGTGCTTACGTGAAATTTAACACGTCTGTGTATGCATTCTATACATATATATATATATATATATATATATATATATATATATATATATATATATATATATACATGAATATGTATGTATACGCATCATTTTTATTATATAGAAGAATATTTATTTGTATTAATATATATAAACACTCATTTCTCTTTTTCACAGGATATATATATTTATTAATTTATGAACATATACATATGCATGCCTATCTATATTAATGTATATATATATATATATTTATATATATATATATATATATATATATATATATTGGTATAATAACGTATGTATTTTGTAATAGTTGCATCAACATAATACATACACATATGTGTACTCATATACACATAGTTACATATGCAGTATTTGTATTGCTCTATAAACATTAACACACATATAATACATGTATATATATATATATTTATTTATATATATATACGTCAATATATATGTACATTTATATCAATGCATATACATACCCTCTATTTACATGCTATTAAATGAGCTATATGTTTATATGTTTTTAAAATAACAGCATGACTGCGTCTGTTTACTCGTCGTTTTTATTTCATTGTTGGCCATTCAAAATAATGTATAAACTAAATGTGAAATAAAACAATATTTATTGTTATGCTGCAATGTCGGGAAGTTTAGACGTTAACACCGCATTATGTCAGGAATTTAGCGTCGAAAATCTATTTACAAATGCCGAACAAATCACATAGGGAGGTAATCAAATTTGAATCTACTTTTACGTAAATACAAACAAAGAGCACGTGTACCTCACTATATATATATATATATATATATATATATATATATATATATATATATCATTATCTATGGAGCTATACACCTTATAGTAATTCACAGCTTTTTTAGAAAGGTCCATTATATCTATAGACGAGTGTGTCCGTCGTTCTGTTCATCGTGCTACTAGACTTCACACAAACAATATAATGTACATTGTTAAACGTGAATACTTGTTTTACATATACTATTTAAAATGCCTGCAAGCATTTCTATTATTCCCTATTTTAGTCCATGTACTAGTTTCATTGCAAAAATGATTTACTTATATAATGACAGATGTTAATATCACCAAAGAGGTATTAATTAAACAAATTCACAACTAAATAAGCAACTTTCTATCATTTAAAAGTCAAGTTACAACTTAAATAACGAATGGGCGTCTACCATATCACATCTGATCTGGATAAAATTAATAGTCATCGAAATAAAATTAAGATATATAAAATATTAATAATAAATATAAGAGTGAGAGCACATTTATGCTCCTTGTATACGTTACAATACGTTTTCCTTCTAAAATATTGTTCATTTATACGAACAACAATTATCCAATTAATAATGACATTAGTGTGTCGTATGTAGTTATTAAATAGTTTGCCCTTAATTAAGGTACCGTATTTTAACGGTAAATCTCAAATTATAGTTTCTTCTCCTACTTTATGTTTTTCTTGTCTAATTCTTTTCTGGATTTTCTATTTAATTTCTACTATTTTTTTTTATATTTCGGAGCTTCTTTGTAAACATTCTTCTCGTCTTTTACTCATACTTTGTATTATGTGTAATGTATATCAATCTTTATATTACACTCATAGCCACACTTATTATTAGTAATAGCACATACCCCTTTCGATTCTCGTGATAGACTAGGAAGAGGTAATATATAGTCGTGTTCTGCTTTCCTCTATTGCACGATCCTTTTTTATTGTGTATTGTAGAAACCTTAAATGGCTGATGATTTGTTGGCTTTAAATTATTCTTATATCCGACTACGTACGATTCTACCAATTGCAATATTACGAACTAGTAGGGATAAGTATATTGTAGCTCGTATTCACATTTATTAATTATAGAAAATATAACAGCACCACTTTTGAATGTAGTGAAAACGTTCTAAAAATCAAACTATTGCCTCCAGACAACGCTGAATTATTCGCATACTTTTACTAGATGACATATATACAAATAATAATAAAAAAACACATTTTACCATATTCGAATGCATTCATATTCTTTTTAAAAAGTTACTCTAACCATTTAAATTATTGCTACGAGGTAAGAGCGGTCTCTTCCTTATAGTGGTATAAGGCGGACATTCAAATAATAAATAATATATTGTAAATAAACGGGTTATCCTACCCAAATAACATGACTGTTTTAATTTTATACAAATTCTTACTATATTGTCACTAAACTGTTAGTTTTGCAAAATAAACACACATATCTTGATTAATTTCAATAAATGTTCTATCAATTAGTTATTTTGAATTATTGATTTTGTGTTACTTTAATGAATTCTTAATCTTTCAGGTTTGATGTACTTTTCATGTTTGATAAACTTTTAAGTTAAAAAAAATAAACAAATAATATTTTCTTCGATATATATCCCCATGCAGTATAACTGATACTAGTCTTTTGATTCGATGTAGACCGGTAAGAATGAATTTATTTAAAAAATGAATGTTAAATCAGACAAATTATTTATCAAAGAAAAATGTCATGCTTTAAAAATTAAATCATTTGTGACAACACCATTTTATTATTAAGTATTAATTTAATTTTGATGTCTAGCCTACGCAAATTACATCAAATAATAAATTTCACAAAACTTTCTAATGAAATAATATGGTAAGTTTATTTCGTGATCGTTGATTGATAAATGCTAAACGTTTGATTAAAATTGGATTATTTCCTGAATTTTGATGAATTTTTAAATAGAAGGTAGGGTCAAAAGTCTGACAGTTCGACGGATCTCGTTTGTAATTTTATAGCATTATGACATTTTCTAGCGGTCTGGCCTGCTTCATTACGATGCCTGCGACATATTGTATTGTTTAATATGAGTTTTATATATCATTTGTTTATTTTTTAAACAACGATTAATTTCTTTTTACTGTTTTTCTAAATAAAAAAATGTTTTATTTAAAAACTGCATTTTTTAGTTAGAAAATATATTTTATCTATTTTACTGTTCGGAGTGTTAAATGCATTTTTAATATAACATTTCCTTTATCTTATTTTGATGGTAGTAAAAATAACTCTTTCAACTGCAGAAATAAATTAAACAATTTTACAACATGTAAATATAAATTGGCATGTAAAGAATTGCCAGACTATATTTAAGATAGTGATATTTTAAAAGTAAATATACATTAAAAACTTTGAGATGAAGCTATATAATCTTAGTCTGAATAATCACAATAAAAGTTTTAAATAATTTAATTTTATTTATTTAAATTTGATATAGTTATAAGTCCCTTTAATAGGATTTAAGGTGAGCCCTGTTCGAGGAGGTTAAAAATAGACTGACACGTAGCTATAAGGCATATTGCGACAACTTTCGTAGAATCTTTAGTCAGTCTTTCTTGATATGCCGCCCTTCGCATGAATAAATTTAAATTCCCTTCTTGAATGTCGCAATGGTTCGTGAACTAGTAGTTATGGCGCTTGCTTGCGGAGTCTAGGTTTATTTTGTGGCAAGAGTTCGAACCGTGCGACTGTTTTAGATTATCACTCCTACACTGATAAGAGCGAACCCTATAAACGCTGGCGATGTAGGTAAAACTAATTTAATATTATTAACTTAAAATTAACATTAACAATAAGATGAAGGTTGAACCCTATTCAAGGAAAGTAAAAATAGACTGACATGTGGCTATAAGGCATATTCCGGATTTCTGGATATGACGCCCTTCGCATAAAAATTACGTAAATTCTTTTCTTGAATGTAGTGATGTTTCGTTGCCTACTTTTTATTGCACTTTCTTGCGGAGTGTAGGTTGATTCTGCGGCAGGCTTCGTATCGTGCGACCGTCTGAGATTATCATATTGATGGGAGATAACTTAAAACGCTGGCGTATGTAGGTTAACATAATCTAATAGTATTTAACTAAAATTTATATTGATATATATATATATATATATAACAATATTAATTTTAATATATATATATATATGTATATATATATATATATATATATATATATATATATATATATATATATATATATATATGAGGTTATTTAATTTTAATTTTAATTTACGATACTCATAATTGAAACGTATTTATATATACTTTTACTAAAGAGTGCTACCCCAATGCAAAGTGGGGATTATTATTTCCATTCAACAGAGTCTTCTACTTATAGGGGATTCTATGTATATACACATATATAATAGCTATGAAGAGCCACATATTTATTTGTTTCTATGATCCATCGGTGCGATAAGAATTAGTTAGATTAAAAAATCATACTGGATCCGGCGCTCTATGAAAATAAGCCACGTCCACCTAAGTTGTAGTGTAAGAAACTGTATCGCATAATAAATGAGGTTCTTTATTTATTTTAGTAAGTTTTCTTGCGATATTCATTCTTTACATGTATTAAATTTATTTTTAGAATAAGCATTTACATTCATGATCAGTACCAATAATTATGCTCCTCAAACGACGACGAAACACGAGTTTTTGGATAACTATATTTGTATGTATATATATGCTATCCTATCAGTGTATCATTCTGGAGAATGGAATCATTATTGAAACTTAGCATTGAGACAATTCTCTTTTGTAGATATTATTTTATACGTTTCAATTATGAGTATTATAAATAATATATATATATATATATGGTAAAATGAAAAAGGAAAACCAAAAACTGGATGTTTTTTTATGTGTACATCAACGTTTCGTCTTTATTTATAAGACTTCATCAGGATGATGATATAGGGAAAAGATATCATGCAAGCACGGATACATGTAGGGTAGACATGTTGGGAAGAAAAATAAAATAAAATGAAAAATAATGGCAGCGTCTAGCTGGACGTCCGTGCTTGTTAGAGAATGAAAAATGAGTGGGAGAAAAAAGGGGAAGGGTGGAGGGAGCAAGGACTACTGTGGCTGGCGATGAGAGAAAGAGGTGGGGGATGAGCAGGGGTAAAATGGATGGCAGAGAGAGATTGGAGGAAGAGGGGAAGGGGGTGTTTGACCAGATGGCTGTGGTCGAGATTGAAGGGGAAGAGTGAGTTGGAATGTTTGTGTGTGTGGGGTGTGTGCAGGGAAATGGGGATGGGTAGAGAGGGAGGGGGGAGGGGGCTGTGATTTTGGTGGATGGGCGAAAGTTATAGTCTTAGAGAGCGTTTGAAGAAAATGAGGGAATTTAAGAAGAGGTATAGGAGAAAATGGATGAGACGGGGGAAGAGGGAGGATTTGTCGTGATAGGGTGTGAAATATTTGAAATATTTGGAAAATGATAGCAATGAGTGAGGGATTGGAAGTGGGTGGGGGAGGGGGGTGATTGAAAGGGTGGGTGAGGAATATATTTGAAATATTTGGAACATGAGAAAGTTTATTTGGACTGTAGTATTAAAAATGTGAGGGAAAAAAAAATGAGGAAAAAATAAGAGAAGATTCAGGGAGAAAAGGGAAGGGTGTGGGTTAACCCTCTTAGTGCACTTTTCTCCCATGCTCTAGAATATGGTCATGCATTCAAATTTGAACAAGCCAAAATCACTAAACACATCCACAACAAATCTCGGCGAAGATTATTGGAAACTGCACTCATCACATCCTCCACTACTATCAAGCAGCGAAATGGTTTCTTTAACCTATCACCCTTAATAAGCAAGATCATCCTCACAGAACAAAGTCTTTTGCCTGATCATGGCTAACTTTTATTTTCATCTTTAACCTTATGACACTCTTCCATTCACCCACACCCTTCCCTTTTCTCCCTGAATCTTCTCTTATTTTTTCCTCATTTTTTCCCTCACATTTTTAATACTACAGTCCAAATAAACTTTCTCATGTTCCAAATATTTCAAATATATTCCTCACCCACCCTTTCAATCACCCCCCTCCCCCACCCACTTCAAATCCCTCACTCATTGCTATCATTTTCCAAATATTTCAAATATTTCACACCCTATCACGACAAATCCTCCCTCTTCCCCCTCTCATCCATTTTCTCCCATACCTCTTCTTAAATTCCCTCATTTTCTTCAAACGCTCTCT
>OY744518.1:38437707-38495207 GCA_963556195.1 Sepiola atlantica
AGTAATTAACTATTCCAATTTTTTTATAATGAATTTCATTAGCTCTGTTTATTAATAAGTATATATAAAAAGAGTTGAAATGAGAGTTAGGGACACCACATAAAATAAGAGCAGCGTAGGAGATTAAACAATGTGCAGCGGGGCAGTGTATGAATAAGAGACATACTTTTAATAAGAGATAGCGGACTTGGTAAATAAATTATGAATCACTTAAAAGAACAATGAGATTTCCTTTGTTTTCTAACCTAATTCCATCACACAACCAAGGCATATTTTAGCATAAATGTTGTGTAATAAAAATGTATTATAAAACAGCCCCAGCGAAACAAACTTCTATCAACTTAGCTTCATAATAAATAATAATAATAATAATAATAATAGTAAATAATAATATTGATGAAACAATAATAATAACAATAAATGATACAAATAATAAATAATAATAATAATAATAATACTACTAATAATAATACTGAGAAGAAGAAGAATAATAATAAGAAGAAAAAGTTAATAGCGCACATCAACACGAAAATAAGTGTTCGGATCGAGGGTCGTGTTCCCCCGATTATAAACGTGTTCAGTTGAACCAAGCAATGTTGCATGCAAAAAACAGAGTAATAATTAATAAACAAAATGAAGTAGTTCAAATAAGGTTTATTGAACGTGTGTGTACGTGGAATGATGAAGTGTGTGATATATGCATGTGTGTCGATGGAAAAACAGTTCTTGAAAAGGTATAAGAAGAAATGAATCCGGCGAGAGGAAAGTCTTTGAAAGCCGTACCCAAAGAAAACGAGTTGAGAACTCTTACCGTTGTTTGACCACGTGTTGACGGAAGAAACGTGTGTTGGTAGTTGGTATGCCGAGACCAGTCCAAGAGAAAAGTGTGAGACGAAACGCTAGTGTATTAGCGTCGTTCTGCCGAGGCCAATTGACCAGAAGAGAAGATTGAAATGGAACGCTAGTGTCAGCGTTGTTCTGTCGAGACTGGTCGGTCGGTGAAGAAGAGAGAGAGAGAGATGGAGCGCTGATGCCAGCGCACTTCTGCCGATGCTGGTCGGTGAAAAAGAGAGGGAATTTCCGTTTTGCACCGGGTTTTATAGTCCGAAAGGCAGATAACTCTGGTGTCGCTTTACAGTGCCACCTGTCGGTGAAAAAGCGACACCTACCGGCAAACCGGTGTAGTTATGTTTTGAAAGGAGGAGGTAACTGCTACAAGGACTCCCCCCCCCAGATTGAAAAATATTGAAGATATTATTCAATATGTACAGTTGTAGATGAGAAGCATTCTTTGTGGGTATGTCTGTTTTGCTGTTGAAGATTAGAAAAAAGTAGTGTGCACGCTACTTATTTCTGTTTCTGCATCTGTATTGAATGATTGATCGCAAGTGCATCTGCGGAATTGAGTGTTTGTAACGCATGTGGATCTGCGTGTTGTTTGGGTCTGCATCAAGTTTGAGTGCAAGTGAGTTTGCGGTCGAAAAATGTTGAGTGCAAGGTAATTTGCACTTGTTGGTGGCGTTGTTCATGTTGATTAGTCTGCGTGATGCGGAGCTGATGAATGAACGTTGAATTGTCAGTGTTGTCCGGGAATGTTTGGTGCTTGGGTCTGCGCGGTTGTTGATGAGTGAGCACAAGTGGGGCTGTGCGGTGTTGATGAGCGAGCACACGTGAATCTGTGCAGTGTTGATGAGTGAGCACAAGTGAGTCTGTGCAGTTGATGAATGAGCACAAGTGAGTCTGTGCAGTTGATGAATAAGCACAAGTGGGTCTGTGCAGTTGTTGATGAATGAGCACAAGTGAATCTGTGCAGTTGTTGATGAATGAGCACAAGTGAATATGTGCAGTTGTTGATGAATGAGCACAAGTGAGTGTGCAGTTGATGAATGAGCACAAGTGAGTCTGTGCAATTGTTGATGTTGTTCATGTTAATTAGTCCGTGTTGTGGAGCTAATGAACAAACATCTAGTTGTTGAGATTGGTGGTACACTATGGTCAAAATCAGATGCACAAATGTCTGCAAGTGAGTTAGCAGGTCCAGGTACAAGTGGGTCTGTACTGGTGTTGGTGAGTCGTTCGAGTTGATGTGTCCCCCAGTTGTTGAGTATTTAGTCGTGCTTGTGCAGTTGTACTCATTTTGAACTGGTGTGATTTCTTCCATAGTGTCGTCAGTGATGTCCGGAAATGTTTGGTGCTTGATGAATGTCCGGGAAAATGTGGTTGTTCATCTTGTGTTAAAGATTGTTGGTAGGCCTTGAAGGGTGATGTTGTTCGTGTTTGTCGTCGTGTGTTGGTCGTTTTGTAGTTTTCTTTTCCTTTATATATATATTTCCAACACGTGGGTAGAAAGGAAAAAGAAAAGAAAAAAAATGGAGTCATAATTTGTTTCACACGAGGAATGACGTTTTTGTTTTCGTTTGTTTGAATGTTAGTTTCCACGTAGAGAAAGAATGGCGGCCTCTCTTTCCTTTGTTGTTGAAAAGAAAGAAAAAAAAATTCGTATTTTTTTTTTTTTTGAATTTTCATTTCTACGTGGTTAGGGAAAAAGATGGCAGCTTCCTTTTTTGCTTGTTGTTGAAACAGGAAATAAATTCGTATTTTCTTTTTTTGTTTGAATTTTCATTTCCACGTGAAAAAGATGGCGGCATTATTTTGAATTTTTTTATCAACACGTGGTCACGAAGAAGATGGGCAGAGTGAGCGTTTGTTTTCTTTTGTTTTCTTTTTATCTGCACGTGTCCAAAACAAAGGAAGTGGCGTCTTGTAAGGTCCTTTTGTTCGTCAAAAAAAGAAAAAAAAAAGGATTGGCAAAAGTTTGTCTTTTTCTTTGTATATAATTTTCCGACACGTGGGTGGAGAAGAAGAAAAAAAATTAAATTGTAATTTGTTTTATACTCGGAGAGAGCCGAGAAATGTTTGTTTTTCTCTGTTTGGGTATTTCCGCATGGCCAGGAAAAATGGAGACGGTGGCTTCTTTTTTTTTTTTGTTTGTATATTTCTACCACGTGGGTAGAAAAAAAAAGGAAAAAGATGGATGCGTAATTCGTTTCACCACGAAAGAAAAAAAACGAGAAATGATATATATATTTTTTTGTTTTTGTACGAAATTAATTACTCCGCCACATACAACAAAGCTTGAACGTCGAGTCACCAATGTTCGGATCGAGGGTCGTGTTCCCCCGATTATAAACGTGTTCAGTTGAACCAAGCAATGTTGCATGCAAAAAACAGAGTAATAATTAATAAACAAAATGAAGTAGTTCAAATAAGGTTTATTGAACGTGTGTGTACGTGGAATGATGAAGTGTATGATGTATGCATGTGTGTCGATGGAAAAACAGTTCTTGAAAAGGTATAAGAAGAAATGAATCCGGCGAGAGGAAAGTCTTTGAAAGCCGTACCCAAAGAAAACGAGTTGAGAACTCTTACCGTTGTTTGACCACGTGTTGACGGAAGAAACGTGTGTTGGTAGTTGGTATGCCGAGACCAGTCCAAGAGAAAAGTGTGAGACGAAACGCTAGTGTATTAGCGTCGTTCTGCCGAGGCCAATTGACCAGAAGAGAAGATTGAAATGGAACGCTAGTGTCAGCGTTGTTCTGTCGAGACTGGTCGGTCGGTGAAGAAGAGAGAGAGAGATGGAGCGCTGATGCCAGCGCACTTCTGCCGATGCTGGTCGGTGAAAAAGAGAGGGAATTTCCGTTTTGCACCGGGTTTTATAGTCCGAAGGGCAGATAACTCTGGTGTCGCTTTACAGTGCCACCTGTCGGTGAAAAAGCGACACCTACCGGCAAACCGGTGTAGTTATGTTTTGAAAGGAGGAGGTAACTGCTACATAAGTATTTATATTTGTGCTAGTTATTTATGGGTCGTGTCTAGTAGAGTCTCTCATATGAGCGTGCTGTAGAGACAGACAGAGTTGTGATTAGACCCGATAACCAAAAGGCGCATCCCCCAAACACCCAGATAAAAAAAACGCCCTAACTATCAAATCTATCAGTATTAGAGCCCAGTAAGTAATCTCAATATAGATGTAAACACACATCGTATGTTTTTTAAGAGTTTCCACGTGAACAATTTAGAGTAGTTTGACAAATTATGACGGTTATATTATTGTTATTTTTGTTATTTACATCTTTTTTAATATTTTTATTGCTTACATCTTCACAACGTTTCGGCCGTTCTATAGTCATGCATTCTTCATGTGCTCCTTTTCATACTAATTCTTTTTCATGCTTTTATTCATACGATACAGCACGATGGGATGGTTTAAGGCATTCATTTTAATTAGTTTTAAACTATGACGTAATTGTATTACGTGATTAAATGCGATTATTTTAATATAGTTATTGCTTTGATGGCATTTTTTATCTTTAATTTATTTTGTTATATTTAAGGCATTTAATTACTTTGATGATGTTATGTTATTTTAATTATTTCATGAACTTATGCTACCATTTAAATAAGTTTTATGATATTAGATTTGTCATATTATCATTATTTCAAATAGTTGTTACACAATGATATAATTTATTAGCCTTATTATATTATGTTATATGTATTAGTTTGCTGACATTATGTTAGTATTTTAATAAAATATGTGATATATTACTATTTGATTAATGCATTACACTGTTAAATTTATTTAATTAGTTGTATACATTTTATTATTTTTAGGTATGTTTTATGATATATTTGTATTACTTTAATCGATTTTATGACATTTATTGTAATTATTCACTCACTAAGAGTGTTGATAAATGTATGCTTTCGTTGGAAACCTTTGTCAGTCTGTTCAGTATTTTTAATAACTACTGGAGAATAGTCTTCTGCGTCTCAGTAAACACCAATCAGTCTATTGTGCGTCATTAATAAGTTGATTAAATATGTGATCGAATCAAGAAGTTGTAAACAACCTTAGAAATAACAAGCTAATAAGTGACAATTAATCTGGATTTCGTCCTGCAAGATAACAGTTCATGTGCCGACTGTAATATCACACAGGAGCAGTGAATATATTGACGGGGGCTTCGTATCTAGTGGAATAGCTCTTGCTATGTCATAGGCCTTTGGTAGGCGGTGGCACAAAAGTTTACGTCACAAGCTTGCTCTCTATGGGGTTTCAGAAATGTCTTTTAAACCATCAAATGATTTCGTTCCGATAAGGTGTTAAAATTAGTCGTTTTGGGGTATAAGAGTGAAGCACATATAATAAACGCCAGCATACCGTTAGGATCAATTCTGGACCCACTCCTTTTCCTGGTCTCTATTAATGTTCTCCCAAATCACATCCTAAGATCATTCGTTAACATTTATGACGATGACGCAACAATCCCAAGCAACACTTTGAAGAGAATTGATGATCACAAGCTTTCTGATTCTCATTCTCTTGACCTGAAGTATATCGTGTCATAGGGAAAATGTGGCTGCTTACTTTTAATGCGTCTAAAACCAAGTTTCTCTCCTTTACTCACCAACGATCGGATCTTCACTTTGCACCAATTTAAATGAACGGCTTTCCTCTTTAAAGAAGCCTTACTGCTTTGACAAGCTTATAGGTCTGACCTTCACGCCAGACCTGAAATGGACTATTACATCACAGCCGTTACGAAGGTAGCTCAAAAAATAGTTGGAACATTCTATCGCTCCAGTAGGTAGACCATTCCGGATGCAATCCTCTATTTATATAAAAGTATAATACGTCATAAGATGAGCCACTTTTGCTACATCAGGGGAGATGCCGCCGAGAGCATGCTTTCCTGTATTGCCAGAGTGAAAATGTTACTTCGAAATCAGGTGGGAGATGTCTTTTTCTCCTTACTACATCTTTCCCACAAAAGACGCGTTGCTAGCCTCTCTCGCTAATATCGTTATTCTCATGGTATGTGATCGACTGAGCTCCCTACCTTGTAAAACATCTACGGCAGAAACTCGTCTTGCTTCAAACCACTGTAAATAATTTTCTTTTCTACCTTTGTGTATATTAATCTTAACAGAGTTTCCATAAGATAAGTGTATTTACAAGAAAAACCTGTTTTTGAAACATATTACCACGGGGCTGCTTCTCAGCTTACTAAAACATTGTAGTGTTCAAGTCTAATGTAAATAAATACTTATTGAGCCGTCCTAATTGATAATAAGGCTGTGCCCAGTTTCAACTATCGTTAACAATTCTCACGATGTTTTCTCACCGTTCATCTGACACTCAAAGTATTGGCCTAGAGTGACCATTTGGGGTTGATAACCGGCGACTTGTTAGTACATATATATGCAATTATGAGT
This sequence comes from Sepiola atlantica, assembly GCA_963556195.1. NCBI lineage: Eukaryota > Metazoa > Mollusca > Cephalopoda > Sepiida > Sepiolidae > Sepiola > Sepiola atlantica. Next base: position 38,443,987 of record OY744518.1, read on the forward strand.
AAGTGTGCACTGATAATAACACATGGTGCTCTCAGGCATCTAAGTGACAAGAAGTTTACGTTCGATATTTTCGATAACCTTTTAAAATGAATTTGCGTTATCCATTGATTTCTTGCTAGTAACACCATTTAGTTTGCTCTAGAATTTGTTTCCAATAACACCAGTCAAGGTAGTATTGGTGTTCTTGCTCTATAATCTTTCAATACGAGAAGTGTTTGTAGTATCAGCTGAAGCTGGTGTGACCACATGAATGGGTGTTCGCCTGTTAATTTATTGGGGAGGGGCAGATTATTGGATGTTTGACAGTTAACATATCTCTTGGGCTGGTGATACGTTTTCACTTTCTTTTTAAAATTGTCTGTGGTAGGTAAGGATTCGGCAGATCTGTTGGTTGGTTTCCGCATTCACAGATGTTCTTTAAGATATCTGTGTCATCATTGCTGTTTGTTGTATGGTCTCAAATTTCTATTTTATTCAAATTTCTAATAGTCTTTTTTTCCATTTATAAACAGCCCGATCGTAATGCATTTATTTTAATTTATATCATGTTTGATACTTCTCTGAGTTATTTGGCAAGTTCTATGGATATACCTCGTTTTCCCCCTCTCCCTAAACTTAAACCTGTGATCTGCTGGAACAGCCACATATCTACAAGTTGGTAGATTTTCTCCTTCTAGTTGAATATTATAACATCCGGCATTCTTGCTTTGATACAATTGCCCGTATGAACTTCAATGTCCCAGAGGTGTTTGTGATTTTATGTTTCAATGCACTCTCTTATCTGTGTCTATACCATGTGTCTACATGCTTACATTACAAACATGTGCATATATCACAGTGGGCTGGCTTTACCACGCAGTTCGGTCCGTGTTTTTAAATTTCTTTGAGGCTACTATTTTGCGTTCACTAATTATATGATTTAGCGTTTCGTCACTTTATCCACATAGTTTACATTTTATGCTTTCTATGGTAGTACCTATCTTATCTTTATTATAGTATGTTCTTTCACGTTATTCTGTGCCGCTGTTAATAGGGATTCCGTTTCTCTGTTGAGAGTTGTGACCTTAATGTAGCCATGTCCAAGTGTTTTCGTAAGTCTCATCTCGGGTCAGTCTTATGAATCGTCTATACTGATGCTGTTATTTCTATTTTGCTTTAACACAAAGTAAATATTCTAAGTAATTTTATTCGCTTATGCTTTAATGTCCGACAGCAGATCGGTTATTTTTGGATAAGTTTTGAAAATTAGTGTCACAATTCCAATGCTCACATATCGTAATACATTCTAATATTTATGTATTCATCTTTTTGTAATCTTATATTTTTAAGTAATCGTTTAAAAATGATATATAATATGTAAACTCTTGATGATACGTTAACAGGCACTACCATTTCCGGTCAGAATGACGCTACGTGTAATAAAAACTAAGGGGCATGTCCATACTTACAATTAAGTTCTTAATTAGAGTCACAAAGCAGGGAAAACATTACGGTGAAAGGGAGAACCACAAGATCCGTAAAAATAGGAAGAGTCGTGTAAACAATAAAATCCGGTTTTATCGACCCGATTAGATTAAGAATCGGTCCAAACATTTGTTTAACTAATTCAAGCTGCAATAGATACACACGATAGCCATAATATTGAGCGAATTTATTCGATAGATTTACGGATAGCGTCCAGATCTAAGCGAAACCACGTGCAGTCGTCTTTGCCGAAGGTGTGCTAAGTTGGAAGCTTGTTACTAATTTGCGATGAAAAGAATCGAAGCCAAATCCAATTTTAAACACTTTTATTCAGAGGCTTTACGTTCAATATCTCGTGCTAATCCGGTTGGCGTTTGTGGAGAGTCGATCTAAGGAAGATACAAAAAGCCCGCGGAGTTTAATTACACACTGGGAGAGAATAGGCCAAGTTCGATGCACGCATGCGTGTGCCTCTTACTTAAGGATGAGAACAAATTAAAGTGGGTGGGTGGCCATTCCTAGCAGATGATTTTCGTACGGCAATGCTTAAGAGGGGTGTTACGTATATTAAAAAGGGAGGGGGGCTAGTAGAGGCGAATCTAATTATGTAACAAGTACAGAGTATGTGTGTGTTTAAACACTTGTAAATGACGACAGCGATGCAACAACAAACTGTTTGTTAATAAAGTTAAGACGCGTGTTCTCACGAGATCAATGAAGTTAAGCTACGTTTATCGGGTTAGTACTTTGATTAATGGGGGGAACTTGATAATAGAAGGTGCCGTAAGATTAATAGTTGAATAGTTGTAAAACACTTCGTGGTTTTATGAACGTAAGAAACGAACGTTTTGTATACTCGCATCGGAAAGCTTCGCTACATGATGACGAACATTATCTCCGATTCGGAGGCGTTTGTTCAGTTGTATAATATGTGCGGTTGGGCAGGTTATAGTTAAGTACTTTGACATCATTTTTTTAAAATTTATTATCGGTGTAAATTGCGTGAATCTTTTAGGCAATAAGAGAACAACATAACAATTGAAACTGATATTTACTATTAGTCACTGTTTCATATCTGAAGCAGGTTATGTTTGTTGTGATAAATCTGGTTGGCCCAGTCACGAGATGATTAACACTTGTTTTATACAGTGTCTACAGTTCAACCTGATTCAAACCTAATTCTGACTGCGATAAATAGTGCATGGCATTAGAAGATCAGAATGAAAATGTATGTTTAATTGTTTTGTTATATTAATGCTATTTTCGTATTTCCAACTTTATTTATGTTAATGTCTCTCTGCAGGTATTATGGTCCAGTAGACCTGAAAAGATATATGCACTTCAGTAATTTAATTGAAGTTAAAATATAAGCACATTTGGTGCCCCCCCCACACACACATATATATATATATATATATATATATATATATATATATATATAAGACACAGCCTCCTGAAGACGGTCGCGAGATTGAAAGCGCTCGAGAAATGGCCCAAGATACAACGTTAGGCGCCATAATCCACCAACTGACACCGGAAAACCAGAAATTAACCAGAAAGATAGCAAAGAAAGAGAACTCCGTGGTCTTCAATGAGACATATATATATATATATATATATATATATATATGTGTTTGTGTGTGTGTGTGTGTGTGTGAAAAATGACAGACGGAAAAAAAAGTCAAAATGCAGGAAAAAACAAAAACAAGAGAAAAACAAAAACAAGAGAACAAAAAACAAAAAAATCTCTTGGTTTGTTTTTCTCCTGCATTTTGACTTGTTTTCCGTATGTCATCTTTTCACACAGTTTGTCCATCACGACACTTCATTTTTCATGAACTATCGTGTACCTTACCCTATATATATATATATATATATATATATATATATATATATATATATATATATATATATATGTATATATATGTGTATATATATAGATAGATAGATATGTATATATATATGTATATATATATATATATATAGATAGATAGATAGATGTGTATATATAGATAGATAGATATGTATATATATATATGTATATATATATATAGATAGATAGATATGTATATATATATATATTAATATATTAACATATATATATATGTATACATATATAGATATATAGATATGTATATATATTAATATATATATGTATATGTCTACATATATAGCTATATAGATAGATATGTATATATATATATTAATATATTAACATATATATATATATGTATATATTAATATATATATATATATATATATACATATAGTGTATGTAGAGAGGTACTATGATGTAGCGATTTACCAAATTATATTTGATATGCGTGCTAAAAAGATCGATGTTCCTGAAACATGCGACCAGATCTTTCCCATATATTCCATGCTGATCAGGCATCTGCCCTCACCAAATGCTATACCAAATAAATGTCTTACAGAATCTTGCTTCACGGATAACTAAAAAAATGCATCTGCGGTAGCAGCTTTTCAGAACTCACGTGAAATAACTGAGCGGCAAAATTATCAGCCGAATGATCTTCTCCTGCTGCTCGCTACAATCTGCGAATCATTAATACATCTAGTAATAAGAAACCCCCACGAAAACGCTACAGTCCTTGCTCACAAACAGTAAAAGTTAAGGCAATCCCGTTCTTCTGTGGACCCACACATCATCTACGAACGCATATACAATATACTTGGTAAGACAGCTAAAGCTAGGGCAGTTGCGATTTATATATCAAAGGCTTTGACAGAATTTGTCATCAGGTTCTTCTCGGAAAATGTATTCATACATTATTTCAGAGCGACCATTTAATATAATCAGCACTTATTAAGGTACAAATAGCGTCAGCTTTTCTTAATGGTCATAAGTGTAGCAGCCATCATGCAGGTCCAGAAGGAAAAAGAGTGAGGGTTGCACCGTCCATTCTACATCTGGGATTGAACCAATAATGGTCTAGTCACCAAATAGAAACGTGTGCTTTTTGTCACGCGACGAGACTTCACATATGCAAATGAGCCTTGTTTTGCATGGGCTAATACTCGTCGTGATGAAAAGCTTAGGCACTTTGCTCTGGGGCATGAGCGAGAAAGGTTGACATTGTGACTACATCGAGTGCAAAGAGAAAAAGAACTAAGAAAAAGAAAAGAAAAAAGGAATCAAATTCTGGACGAAAAGTTGTATTGTAAACGTTGCGTCGTTCTCGTGCGTGTTTTAACTGTTGGTAGTGAAAAGACCAAAAAATACAATTCGGCGTCTCGTTTGACTCAGTCTTAATTTTATTAACTCTCTGTTACAATAATTTAAAACACCATCACATTAATACGGGTGAGGCATAGGCGTAGATATTAACACCATTATTATCCTGATCTTTATACACGACCTCCCTGTTGCAATTGCGTTCGAGATTGGTATATTTGCCGACAGCACGCTCTATTCTGGAAATGCAGGCAAATCAACCGTACACGTATACAAGACAATGGCTAAATCCTTAGAAAATTACTTCCAGTCTGTCGTAGAGTGGGGCAACAATGGATACTTACATAGCATGTAACAAAGACAAGGCGTATTTCTTAAACAATTATAAGAAACCTTTTCCCAGCGATTGACATGTCTGATATCATCCTTCCTGAGTGGTTAATGTTAAATGCCACTGGCCTAACATTCATATGCAACAGGAACTGTAATAAATAAATACAAAATACGGCATAGAATGTGAGCTATATTTACCGGGATAGAAATATCTTAATATCTGACAGTATCATATATGTATTTAAAGCCAATACACGCTAATACGTGTATTACTATTGCAATATTTGGGGTGGGAAATGGACAACTTGTTTCTCTCTTGTACATAGTGCAGCGATTTTTTGTTGCCATAATAGGTTCTGCGCTGCTTATCAGGCTCCATAACCATTCCTATCATAGCATTTTTGCACCCTGTGCTTGCTAAATAAGTACTCCCACGGAATGTTATCCGACGAACTTACTGAACGTAGAGCCTTTCAACGTAAATACACCTGACCCACCCGATTAGAAACAACATTACATTTTTTCACTGCAGAGGTCTCCGCATAGCTTCATTCCGCTGAACGCTTGTCTTTGGAATTTTCTCCATGCTACATAATTCTTGAATTTTACCAACATGCATAATGTGAATGTAATGTTAACTGAAACAATCATGTTGCTGCTGAATTTCCAACTTTAGATACCCCATTTAAATTTGGTCACTTATCACAATAGCCGCTTACGTCACAGTTGCAATATTCCATCTTTAGGTGAATAAAGTTACCAACGCACATAAACACACACTTGCACATTATATATATATATATATATATATATATATATATATATATATATATATATATATATATATATATATATATATATATATTTTTAAACCAGGAAAGATGAAGATAAAAAATTGCATGACATTACATAACATTAGTACACATTTTATTACATCGGGAGTTCAGATGCAAGGAGTTACATTATTCCTTAAACCATGGTTTTTCAAAGATAAAACTATTCTCGTCAGAGGATACAATTTGGTAATGTGGTATTTATAACAAATAAATATTACCTTGTTCCATTTCACTTTGAAAAATTGAAGAATAAAAATAGAAAGGTTGGGGATAAAGAAATAAATGGACGGGAGGGAAAAAGTTAGCAGTATTGAGTAGCCATTTTCGAAGACAAAAGGGGACGCTATGGTGCAGATAGCAAAATAGCAAAAGTTTGTAGAATTGGAGAAAGTTTTTTAACAATTTTTACAGGGTTTCAAGTAAAGGTAGAGGGTTAATAAATATGTCACTTTGTCCGTATGGATTCGCACTCCGTTATGTGTATAGTTCCGTAAAGTTACAAGTTACACATCCTGGACTGGTATTTTAAATATCTAATTCGGCAGATCCGAGGTGAAGAGTGTCTGTGTAAAGGCGCTAAGTGGCAAGGTTAATAGCTGCCTTCAAAACCTAGCTTCCCGGGCAGAAAGATGTTTCAAAAGTTTTTTATATTATCTTAAATATTCGGCTTTTAGTAAGAAGCTTTGCCGACTAAAGATAACAGAACTGGATCCACCGAAATCAAAAGAAATAATGTGTACAGCTAATCTTTTAAGTGTGTGTGTAAAGGAGTGGGTGGGTTGGGGGTGGTGGTAAAGTCTATAGATTCAAGATTTACTTTTAATTGTCAGCTAAAGCTGTGTTGGGTGTGTCCGTAGGGTGGGGGATTCAGTTACTTATATTTTGAGGTGAAAGAAAAGTTTTTTTAAGTGCGGGGAGGCTATCACATAGATCACATGTGAATGGGATTTAAAGATAGCCCCACTTGATATTATTATTATTATTATTATTATTATTATTATCATTATTATTATTATTATTATTATTATTATTATTATTATTATTATTATTATTTTTATCAAAAGGAGGAATATTACTGGAGTGTAGGTTTATTTTCAGATCAGATGTATTAAATAAATATGATTGTTTTATTCTGAAGGCAAGGAAGGTTATAATTTTGCGTAGACTAATATTATGTTAAATTATGTTAACTGATTCTAGCAGGATTAAAAGGTGAAATTCGGTGTATGTACTTAAATTAATATAATATTAACTTATATTACATCATATAAAATTATCTGACCGCCAGGCGGTATGACTAAGCTGTTAGCTTTTAGTATTAGGTTGATATTTTTGAGAGGGGTGGGTAGGGCAGTAGGGTCTATCTGTAGTGGAATATCGATGCTAAGAAGCTGTATGGTTGGGTAATTAACTATATGTGTTGCTATTGGGTAAAACTTAACTCTAATAGGGGAGTGAGGACGATCTAGATATCTATGGGGCAAGACGATGTCAGGTTATGTGTATTTATGTGTTCTGGGGTGGGGGTGTCTATTGGGCTAACAAGCTGGGCGTATTTAAATATCCTCTTATGTTGGCATCTGGAAATTATCTCATTTCTTGAATTTATACCGTTTTCTCTCTTGCAGCTTTGAATATCATTAGTGCTTCATATGTGCATAGGTGGCAATTGTTTGAACCCGGTGTGTAGGACCTTGATTTTTTCAGTATAGACCATTTTAGGGAAAATTGGGTGTTATTTGATTTAAATTATTTGATTAATCCAGTATGAGAGGTTTTGTTATTGGTATTGTTATTGAATGAGTAAGTATGGGAGGAGATTCTGGATTTTATAGATTGTGAGGTCGATCCTATGTATGTATATATCCTAGGGTTAACTATTCTGTCAGTTACTGGGTTGCTTCTTGTTGTCGGCATCATAGTGTTGGTAGGCTGGTTCGGGTTTGCGTTTCTAGAGTTAGGTGGGGTTGTGGGTCTGAGTGATGTAAGGACGGTGGTATTGTTTAGGTCAGTAGTGTGTTGGCGTAATTTAGTTACGGTACATGCACATACCAGATCTGTGTGTATGCAGTTATTATTTAATGGACATGTTTATGGGTTATGGCAGTTGCAATTATTATTTGGTGTATCTTGGGTATCTTGGGTAGGTGGGGTAATGATTGATTGGGCACGCTTGATTTTCTCAATGTTAGTACTTTTTATTGTTTGTCCTATGTTAGGCATTGTGGAGAACGATATCTTGATATTATTTTTATTTAGGATGGTATTGTATTTGTGTGGGTATCTAAATGAATTTTCAACTATTTTGAAAAATTCCCTAGGGATATTGATTGATCTACTCAACGTATTGAGCTTTACTTTATCGCGATAGATCACTTTACGATACTTCACTTATCGTTAATTCTATTATCATTAGTATATATATATATATATATATATATATATATATATTATAATATAAAATTGTCAGCTCCTTCAATTTAGCGTATATGGACTGCTTTTTATAACTTGGAGTAATGTCTTTCCTTATTATGTTTCTCAATTTGTATGACCTTGATGGACTGTATGGATTCCGCAAAAAGGTATGTTTTTGGGTTGATATGTTTGATGTTATGTATTTTTATGTATTTGTGTATATAATTTTATATATTTTCAAAGCGTAATTTTATTACCTGTAGTAGTATAACTGCGGTAATGGTCCTCTGAAGAGAACAATTATCTTTGAAAACTGACTTAAGGATACTTTGCTTGAACTTTGAATTCTAATAAAATTTGATTGACACCTTATTTTATTACTTCATTTTATATTATAATATTAATGCTCTATCCAGTATATTGAGCTTCAGTTTTTATCCGGATGTTTCACTAATTATGAGATATTAGTTGACGCTTATATCTTTTGTTGGATTAGTTCATATATATATATATATATATATATATATATATATATATATATATATATATATATATATATATATTACAATAATTTTCCAACATGGTGGAAACTGTATAAATGGAAAAAACAACATTATTTATGTATTCGTATTCATTATATAGCATCTTGAGTATGTCTTCAATAAAGACGATACATCTATGAACATACACATCACGAATTTGCCTTTTTATCTAGATTAATATATCATCTTCTTTTATATATTCCATTACAAAACGATATTGTGTCTATATTTACCCTTCAATTCTCATATTAACAAATTGTTTACGATGTGTTTCACTATTTCCAAACTTTGCCTAGTTAGTTTATGGTAGTAAGACATAATTGATACACCTAATTATAATATATATATATATAAATATATATATATATATATATATATATATATATATATATATATATATATATAGTCTAAAGAAGCTTTGAGTCATTAAAAAAAAATTTTAAAAATGTAAAATGCAGTTTAAATTCCTAGACAAACTAACTAAATCCAAGATATTGCAGAGTAAATAACTGTAGATCCCTACAAAAATATTACGATAAGCGTTAATTCTTTGTGGTACATAGTAAGTGGGATGGGTACGTTTGCTAGTATTAATCTTGTGATTGTAATTCATTGACCGATGTCAACATGACACTGCCATAGGGTCAGCGAGTGCCTTCAAATGTCATATCAATACTGGTTCTACGGACGTCTGAAGGAGAGGGTGATAAATGCCAGTTGCGTAAGCGATTTTGAGGGCGAAAGACGTGACAGAATGTATAGGCAACGACGACACTCAAGATAAAATCCGTAACCGGGAATGTGCCGCCGCCGCCACTGCCGCAGGCAGAAAAAAGTGTCCATATATTTTGTCAATGAAATGTTTTCTCTTCAAATCGATGGTTCTTCATCTTTCATTGTTCTTAGTTGTGATTATCATTAGTTGAAGGTGTCCGCAGTCTTTAGAAGGAAAACCGACAAGTGGCTGGATTGTGGGAGGAAAGCGGTAAAAAAGGTGCAGGTAGTGTATTAAATTCATTGTCAACTGTATGGCGTTGGTTTTGTTTGGTTTTGTTGTTTTGTTTTACGGCATATCAACACTTTATGGTTATTTAATGCCGAATCAGGTCACTTCGGTAAAAAGTGTTTATGCTTCAAGTTAACTATATTTTTAAATGTTTATCAATATTGTTTGTTTTTTTTGTTTTATTTTACGGCATAATAACAGTTTTCGTGTTATTTAATGGCGAATTAGGTCATTTTAGTAACATATTGTCGTTTTGGTTTATGCCATATACACTCTTTTCAGGTGATTTAATGCTGAATCCGGTCATTTTGATGAAGGTTGTCATGCTCCAAGTTAATTATATGTTTAGGTATTTATGTATAGTGTTTGGTTGAGTGAAAGGGGGATGGGAAAAAGGTTGGAAACCAGAGCGAGAGAAAGGGGGAATCATTGCTGTTGTTTATTTAGGATTATGCAAAATTTGATCAAGTTTGAAAAGAAAAAAAACAATAAAACATTAATGTTTAGTGCATTTTGAGTCAGGAAGTAAATACCTTCAGACAGCTGATTTGGTAGCGCAAAATTTCCCACATCTCACAAATAGAAGCCACTGGATGTATTTTAAAGTCATACCAATGACCTGTATGGCGTTGAGATGATCCTAGGAGAGGAAGTATGCAACATTCTGAGCAAATGAATTTCCAAATATCCAAATGAATATATACATATTTATATATATATATATATATATATATATATACATATTTATATATATATATTTATATATACATATTTATATATATATACATATTTATATATATATGTATATATATACAAAGATAAAAAAGAGACAGAAAGAAAGAAACGTTTTTGCATATTTGATATAATGATATATATGCTGTGTTTATGTATTGAGAACTATTGAATTTAATATAGTATAAGTCATTAGCGAAACATTGAAGTATATAATTTTGAATATTTGACAGCTCTCTTACTTTCTCTTTTTGATTCTTTACATATATATATATATATATATATATATATATATATATATATATATATATATATATATATATATATATATATATATATATACCGGGCACGTAGCCAGACATCTACCTTAGGGGGAGGGGCAAGGCATTTTTATGAGGGGCAAAACTAATATTGGTATTCTAGTATGAGTGACGTTTTGGTTCAGTGTGTGTGTACTGATATATTAATATAAATAAGTAGTAAAAACAAATTCAATTTCTTTTATATAATCTAAATATATTGTTGTGTATTTCGGTAGGTTCATGTAAATAACATAAGCATAGTAGAGCACATAAAGCATAGTAAGCACAGTAATAATAACATAAAGTGCATACAATAAGGTAGCTACTTGCTAGCTCTACATAATTCTATTATAATCTCCTATTTTTACAGTTATTGAAATACGCAAGGATGCGCTCTCTGTCAATGTTTCTCAGCAAATCTTTTTCAAAGGATATGAGGCAGAGTGAGGTCAGTCTCTCTGTTGACATTAAAGATCGCATTCTTGTTTTGATGTGCTTCACTGGAAAGAATAGTCTTTCAACGGTAACTGACGTCCGTGGGACGGTAAGGAGCAATTGTAATACTCTATGCACCGATGGAAACATATCCCTGTCACATTGTGCGAATAATTCTAAAAGTCCAAGATCTTTGGTAGGGAGACGTCGCTGAATGTAGTTCTTGAATATTTCCATCTCACTCTCCTTTAACAAAACACCAAACAGTGGACCTAGCTGTTTCAGCATCTCACTGTCCCTGAATGATTCTGATGACGTGTTACACACTGCAGCAGCTTTCATCACTGCACATTGAGCATTTCCAAATCGAGCACGGAGTTCTCCTCTAATGTGCCCCAGCAGCTGTCAGAGTACCAAATCAAAATCTTCCACTGTACCCACACAGTTATGGCCAACAGAACCAGTAATCAATGCGCCATCTAATTTTCCGGATAACTTTCGTGCCCTTCCAGATGGCCGAGTATTAATATCCGTGATATTGTACTTTGTGGCAACCTCCAATGCATACTTCACCACCTTCTCTGTATCGAATGATTTTGCGTGTTCAAGTAGTGTTTCCACCAAGCTAATAGCTGTCTCCGCATTTGTTTGTTTCTTTCGCAGACCTTTAGTCACAACATCTGTATAGTCATATAGTATTCCAAAAAAGATTAGGAGAACTAGGAACTTCTTTGTCTGAATTGCCTTCAATAGAGCAATAGCAGAAAGTTTTGTTTCAGCAGCAGGATCATTTTGAAAGGATGCCAGAGTGTCCAAAATTACATCAAAACGGCGCAATAACTTTTCAACCTCTAAGGATCTGGAAGACCACTTGGTTGTATATGAATGGGTCAGTTCAAATATTGGGTCTTTCGGATACAACGTCTTCTGTATTTCCAGGTATCGGAAATGATGTTTTGTACCTGTCATGAAAGTGTACACTAAATCCATGGTTTCGAAGAATGTCTTAATGGCAGGTTCAATCTCAGTGACAGATGCGAGAACTATATTCAGTCTGTTAGATGCACAGTGCACATACTGGGTATTTGTATAGTCAGCCCTTTTCATCAGCGCTTGAACACCATCACGTTCACCTGACATCACACTTGCACCATCGTATCCTTGCCCAACACACATCTCCTTCTCCAAGTTCATTGACCGCAGCATACCTTGCAGCTGTTCCGAAATACTGGCAGCAGATAAGTCATACAGCTCCATGAAACCAATGGCCCGCTCATCGACATTTCCTCCGCGCAGAAACCTTAATGAAGAACCAAGTAATTCTTTGTTAGAGATATCCTTAACCTCATCAGCTAAAACCGCATAATATCCGGCTTCCTGAACCTGGTCTCTGATTTCCTCTAACATTTCCTTCTGCGCTGAAAAGAGTAAATCATTGTGCATTTCTCGGAAGTTTCTCCAAGGGTTGTTGAATAGTTTGGTCATATTTAGATAAAAGTGAGATTAACTCCAAAAAGTTTCCTCTGTTTAGTGATGCTTTGCTTTCGTCATCACCTCTCAGTGCTATCTCATTCTCTGCACAGAATAATACTATGTCCAGTACTGTCAGGAGATGCTGTTTGTGCTCACCGATTAATTTATTGCCTCGTTAGCATGGATCCAGGAGTTTATCCCTACTTTCTGAACATTTTTTTAGGTGATCCGAACCATGTCCGCTTCTTTGTGGAAATCAGTGTCATTATGTGCTTACAATTGTTGTCCAATTTTCCTCCAGTCACGAAAGCCAAACTCTGTCCAGACTCTACTTTTCTCCCGTCATAAATGTCCAAAATTCCTGCATGTATGACAAAAGATACAATTCTTCTGGATGCTATAAAACGACGAATTAACCACTTCATCTTACAGTTATTTACCAATTTTGAAGTAAAAAAAACGACTCGACGAGCGGCCGATTTTCAACACATCATCTTTCCCGCCGAGATCAAAACACTGAATTACAGTTACAAAAAATAAATTAGAAATGTATTTCCTGAAAAGGAAAACACATTTCCTTTCAAATTTCGAACAGACACGAAGTAATTGATATTTATTCATTTTAATAATTGAAAAAATATCAATTACTTAATTACAAAATATTAAAATGGCTGACTTGCTTACAAAGAAACCTAAATGCATTATGATGGATTTAATCTCGTAATTTAATTACGAACCGGGTTGAAATAATAACATTATTTAGAAAGCAATTCTTAACATAGGGGGAATTTTGAATGTAACATTCACAATTTTTTATATTAACAGTTGCAACTGACAAAAAAAAAACGTATTTGAGATTCGTGATAAAATACAAAAATAATTTTTAAAACTAATTCCCAGTTTCATTTGAAAATAATTTAGGTTGCTAGTATTCATTTCTATCTTTTGAATGAAGACAACACTTTTTTTTATAAATTAAAAAAATATATCTTTAAAAGAAGTTGGCGGAACAACAACGTCAATTCATTTTGTGTTTATATTACATCGTTTGGATTATAATTATTTAATTGATAATTTATAATATTGAATAGTGTGAATTAACAATATTTAAAAATATATATTTGGTAAGTTGGCAAAAAAGACAGATACCCTGACAATCTTTTTCACCAAGCAGGAAACAGATGAAAAGCATCGTAGCTTTGTTTCCCTCACCACTTTATCTGAAACTAGCGAAGTTATGTTTGAGTTTGAGAACGCGTACATTTAAATTGTTTTCTTTTTACAAGGTAAAATAAATTTAAATCATATTTAGATGTTATTATGGTCAATAGATTTATTTTAACTGGTAGATTAACATCCGTACACATTTACTATAGTATCATTAGTACCAGGAATGGAAGTTTTAAACAAAATAAAATCCAAAGAAGCGTTTTTGAAATCGGAATTATGTTAAAAATTGGTGGGAGGTACCCTCTTGGCGGGTGGCCCAGGGTCCCAGCCCCTTGGCCCCTTAATCCGGCCCTGCTGTAAAGTATATTACACAAAAGTAAATACTGGTTCATAATGAAGAAGTATAGTTGACTACGAAATATAGAAGTATTTATATTTATAATATTTTTTGAATCACAAATTTCAGGAGGTGCAAATGTAATTGCAGGGGGGGGTTCCTCCCCTGGCACCCCTCTAGCTTAGTGGGGGATATATACATATTTATATATATATATATATATATATATGTATATAAAAAAAATGTGTGTGTGTTATGTGTATTTATGCATATATATATATATATATATATATATATATATATATACATATATATATATAGATATATACTCGTATTAAAACACGCTTTTTGCAAGCTACTGAGAAAATTCTGTGTTCACAAAAAAAGGATTCCATCAGGATTTGCATTTATTACTGTTACTTTTCAAACTACTCCCCTCCTGTATTTATATAATTACCTTTTCTATGTATAACACAAACTTTAGAAGACGACCACACGGTAGATTATAAAAAAAACATTGTTCAAAGTTATATGCGATAGTAATGAAAAAAAATCAAATCGGACGAAATGATGTGGAAAAGGCACAATAACCGATAGACCAACAAGAGGAGAATGATTGAGAAATGTCGGAGGAGTTAAAAGATATCGACAGGAGAAAACATGGAATGATGAAATCTAGAGGAAATGTAATGAACAAACTGTAAAATAAATAGATGGAGGAAAAGAAGTGCAAAAGACAAAGAAATGGTTTGTGTACCGAGAAGTTAATCAAAGGAAATCCAATTACTTGCCTGCCGATATTTAATTAACATCGTTACTAAAAATATATGTAATCATTTTATAGACAGACGGTACGAAAAATTATCTAACAACACCCGACAAGATACACACGGACACATATACCCACACGCACACGCAAACGCACACGCACACGCATATATATATATATATATATATAGAGATAGAAGAAAAAAGATTGATAAATATGCGACGATTGTCCAAATTTATTTCAAATTTCAATTGTTCAATGCAAGGTTGTCAGTAATAAACTAGTGTTTATTTTCCTTTCCTTAAGCCAAGGCTTTTCAAAGATCGAAATCTTATCATCAGAGGAGAAATACAGATGGATAAGTTGGCTTTCGAAAAAACCAAAGTTCAAATATTTGAAAAATATGAGAATTATTTTTAAAAATTATTAAAATAATTTTTGTCAAAAAATGTACTGAATGAAAAGAAAATTTCGTGAAAAAAATTTCGTGAAAAAGAAATACAATTGTCCGGGTGGTAAGTTTCCGTTGAAAAGGTTCGGTGAAATTGTAGAAAGTGAATAAAAACACTTTGCATGGGAGCAGGTTGGAAAAGGTGCTCAAAAGTAGATAAGTCCAGATGTACTTAAAAGAGGCTTTGAAGAGGAAAACAGGCCATTTTTTGATTTTCTTCCGGGCCTAGAAAAAACGGTAGGATCTCATACAAGGATTAACTCAGAATGAGAAAAACCAAAGTTGATGAAAGTTTCAGATTTGGGGTCAGGATGGGGGGGGGGGTTAGGAGGTGCGGGGTAGTTTAAAAAGTCGCTTTGTGAATTTGGGGGAAAAATAAAAGTAGGACGGGTTGGCATGGGGATGTAGATAAAGTGACAGGTGGGTTAAGGGTGCGGGCTAGCGGTAGGGTGTAGGTTTTGGGGGTGGGGTTAATCTTAAGTGGTGAATAGGTATAGAAAAAGTTGATTCTAAAAATAGAAGTAAAATGTGAGCTTCCAAATATATCAGGCGGCTAAAGGCAGGTTAAATTGTAGTTATCAGATATGGTTTCAGTGTGTTTAAGGAATAAAGTAGTGAGAGCATTGAATAATATAAGATTAAATTTAAATTTAAAAAGCTAGGGAATAGTTAATAAAGAATTTATTTATTTATTTTTAATTTAAAACCAAATTAAGGGTTAGATGAATAATTTGGAGGGACATTAAATGGCCAAAGAGATAAGGGGGGGGGGAAATAATGGGGGGGGGAAATAATGGGGAGGGGGGAGATAAATTAATGGGAAAAGGGTTAGTGAAATTTAAAGGTCAAGTCTGTTCTACTCAGGTATATTGAAATTTAGGAGAGGGGAACAATGTAAGGGATAAGGAAAGATTGTTAGAAACAATTTGTTTCGATTTCTAGTAATAGGGGTGGAGTTGGGTTGGTTCAATCAAAAATTTGAGTGCAGTGTCAATTTTATAATCTGTGGTTTAAATGGTGAGTGAGTCGTAACAGGGTAACAATAACAGTTACAGTTTAAATTTAATTAGATATATAAGGGAAACTTGCAAGGGGTTTCCAAGTAGTATGAACATATGATTTGGGGGGGGGTGAAATTGGTCAAAGATAAGATAAGTTGAACAAAGAGAGAAAGGGCCGATAGAAAGTGGCTCGCGAGTATTTAGAGGGATTAGGATTATTCAAGAATAGGCCAAAATAAGTAGTAATGTAACTAGCTCGAATCAATCAAAGTAGTTAAAAAGATTACACAAAGGGGGTTATGGAGGCTATTAAGGAGGTAGAGCAGAAGTGCTAGTAACAGTTTATATAATATAAGTGTTATGGGCTAGGGTTAGATTGAAAAATTAAGCAGACCTTCGTTTTGAAGCTAGTGAGTTAGAGAGCTGATGAGGATTATAGGGGGGTATTAATGGACCCAATTGGAGGGGAATTCAAATGTCGTAGTTAAAATGATAACAAAAAGAAGTTACAGGGGAATATGTTGCAAATAGGAAGAGTCTAAATATAAGGACGATATAGTGGAAGTGTAGGGGATAATAAGGGGGGGGGGGAAAGAGAGGCCAAGAATGAGTTTGTAGGTGGGATTACGGATAGGAGAAACAATGAGATAAATATAAGGGGTTAGGAGTGGAGCTGAAGCAAAAGGGTAAAAAGGAGCTATATTGCAGGAGAGGTATATAAGTCTAGATATTAGGTATGTTAATGATCGGTGGAAAGTTGGAGGAGTAATGTTAGTTCAATCTACTGATAGTTTTCCGGGTAAATGTGGTTATTAGGTGTAATGGTGATGAAGAATTTATTGGGAGGGTTAATTAGTGAGAATAGGGGTGTTAAGAATGGAGGTTACAAGGTTCCCCTGGGATATAGTTTAGAGATTTGTCAGATGTTAAAGAATGGGGGGAGTTATTGGTTGGGAGGAGGAGTGTCAGAGGGAGTGATGAAATTAATGTATTTAAATTTTCGTTTGTGTCTGCAATTTGAAATAAGTTCATTTTTGGAGTTAATGACATTTAAGTTCTTGTGTGCTGTAGCTATCATATAAGTTTCCAAGGTACATAGTTGGCAGAATGCAGAACCAGGAGTATATGAGTTTGACTTTTTTTAATATAGACCAACTTAGGGAGTAGGGGGTATTTTTGATGTGAAAGTTTTTTATTAGGTTGGAAAGAGAGGTGCTAGTGGTACCATTACTATTGTGTTTAAAAGAGTAGATATGGTTAGAGATTCGAGTCTTTATGGGGAAAGCACTGGCACCAATATAGGTATGAATTTTATGGGGGGTTATTGTTGTATTATTTGAGTTGTTTATATTATTAGGGGTGCTTACGGTTTGTATGCTCGGATTCAAGTCAACGTTTAAGTTAGGGTTATTAGTTGGGGACGGTAGGGTGTCTTGGGGAATGAGATCGGATCCATTATTAGTTGGTGGTAGTTGTTGGTCAGTGTGGAGAGTATTATTTAGTGGAGGGGGTTGTTGATGGGGATTGTTGAGGGGAAAAGTGGGAGATTGTGTGTTGGCATTATTTTGCATATTGGTATTAATCTGTGTAGTGGTGTATTGTTTAACAGTACAGGAATATATGACGTTACTTTGTATGCAATCACCGTTTAATGGGCATTCTCTGGATTTTTGGCAGTTACAGTTATTAGTGGGGTGTATGGTGGGTGCTGTTTGTTGGGCAGATTTAATTTTTTTGTTGTTAGATGTGATGATGGTTTGTGCTATATTGGGCATTGTGGAGTAAGAAATTTTAATAGAGTTCTTGTTTAAAATAGTGCTGTATTTATGTGGGTGCTTGAACGAGTTATCTAAAATTTTGAAAAATTCCCTAGCTATGTTAGTTTTTACATTGCAATTATAGGGTGGATTAAACCAAATGTTATCTTTTCTTCTAGTTTTTTTATTTTTATTTTCACTGTGTTCTTGGGGGTTAGCTGTTTTAACTATATTAATAGTTTTAGTATGTCCATTTGCATATTTCTTAGGTTTCTTGGGTATCGTGGTGCTAGTTCTTTGTCTATCTTGTGTAGCCATTTTGTAGGTAACGACATTTAAAGGTTTATTCCCCTGGAGGGGGGGATTATTTTCATATTTAATTTTATCAGTGTATCCCGAGTTAAGAAGTGCGTTATTATAGAAACTAGAATTTTGATCGAAGATAGGTTTATTAGCTGAAAGTCTCGAAATTCTATTTGAGATTGAAGGGACTATTGAGTTAATGATGGATTTAGGGTGGTTAGAGTGTTTATGTACGTAAAATAAGGTTAGATTAGGTTTGTGGTAAGGGCTAAATGATTCGGAGTTAAGGTCTAGTGTTAGGTCAAGGAAATTAGATATTCTTTTCTCGGGTTCTATGGTTATGGTTAATCCGAAGTTTTTAAAGAACTTGTGTAGGTTTTTTTTGGTGTTGTTGTATTGTCTGGGTCTCTCTCTAGAGATAAAGAGCGCATCGTCTCTGTAGAGTCCACCGTGTAAGTGTCCGAATTCAAGCTTTAATTGTCTCAATAAATATAATCCTACTAGGTCAGTAACTTGGGCAGAGTCTGAAGCTCCCATGGTGATATCAAAGTTGTTGGGGCTATCTTTCCTAATCCAAAATTTATTGTCAAATTCTAAAAGGGATCTCCTGGCTAAAATTATTAGATTTTTTTCAGAGTCTGTGATATCTGAATTATTCTTAGCGAAAATAAGAGCTTTGTTTAGTAGGATAGGAGAGATAGACTGATAATAATTGTCAATGTCGAAAGTGATGAAGTTCAAGTTAGAATTAGATTTATCTTTAAGGTTTAAGAACCATTTGGAAACCTCTCCAGATGATTGCCAAAGGGAGTATGTAATTTTAGCTTTTAATGTAGGAATGATTCTATCTAGGATATTTTTGCTTATAATGCCTATGTCCGATTTGGAAGGGCATATTAGTCTAATGGAGGGGTTTTCATGAAAATTTATTTTGTGGTCTTTCAAAGTACATCTGGGTGTAGCAGGAGTGAAGATTTCAGCGTAATTCAGGATGTTAAAAGAAGTTAACAAGGATTTAGCTTCATTGTTAATGCTATTTAAAATGTTGTCAGAAGAGGTTTTATATGATTTGTTCAATTCTTTGTAGATTAAATCTTTGTAATCAGAATATTTCAATTTGTAGTAGTTTTTAGTTTTATCTGCTGGGACTATAATATCAGGGAGCTTTTTGATCTTGTTAGTGAAATTGTTAATTTTTTTGATGAACGGGTTATGATGTTTATTGTGCTTTTTGAATTTTATGTGTCTAATTAAGTTGAATAAATCATTTTCAAAGTTATTGAGAAGATCATTTTGCTTGGGGAAAGGAGATGTTTTTAGGCCGTACCTGGATGCAGTTAGACGTCCCAATCTTTTTATTTCCCTGGAGGAGTTCATGGGGAGTGTAAATCCTTTGAGTTCTGGAGAAGAAATGGTATTTCCGTCATTTTTCCGGTTTTTATTTTTTGAGTTTAGGTCATGATGGAAGGCTCTCCATCTTACGTTTGTAATGAACTTTTTCATGGATTGTATGAGTTTGCGAATGTAGGCTTCATTTGAAGGGATCGGAATGTTTTTTGCTGAGAGTGGAAGGAATTCCTTGCTGAACATTTCACAAAATAGGAGAAATAAGCTCAACTTGGTAGGAGCTTTAAGTAGGATCAAAATAAACCAAAGTGAAAACTTTTAGTAGATGGAACCTATTGTGAAAAGGATAAGCTCAATATACGAGATAGAGCAATAGTAGAGATAGAAGAAAAAAGATTGATAAATATGCGACGATTGTCCAAATTTATTTCAAATTTCAATTGTTCAATGCAAGGTTGTCAGTAATAAACTAGTGTTTATTTTCCTTTCCTTAAGCCAAGGCTTTTCAAAGATCGAAATCTTATCATCAGAGGAGAAATACAGATGGATAAGTTGGCTTTCGAAAAAACCAAAGTTCAAATATTTGAAAAATATGAGAATTATTTTTAAAAATTATTAAAATAATTTTTGTCAAAAAATGTACTGAATGAAAAGAAAATTTCGTGAAAAAAATTTCGTGAAAAAGAAATACAATTGTCCGGGTGGTAAGTTTCCGTTGAAAAGGTTCGGTGAAATTGTAGAAAGTGAATAAAAACACTTTGCATGGGAGCAGGTTGGAAAAGGTGCTCAAAAGTAGATAAGTCCAGATGTACTTAAAAGAGGCTTTGAAGAGGAAAACAGGCCATTTTTTGATTTTCTTCCGGGCCTAGAAAAAACGGTAGGATCTCATACAAGGATTAACTCAGAATGAGAAAAACCAAAGTTGATGAAAGTTTCAGATTTGGGGTCAGGATGGGGGGGGGGTTAGGAGGTGCGGGGTAGTTTAAAAAGTCGCTTTGTGAATTTGGGGGAAAAATAAAAGTAGGACGGGTTGGCATGGGGATGTAGATAAACTTGAAGATGAACTTTGGTTTTTTCGAAAGCCAACTTATCCATCTGTATCTCTCCTCTGATGATAAGATTTCGATCTTTGAAAAGCCTTGGCTTAAGGAAAGGAAAATAAACACTAGTTTATTACTGACAACCTTGCATTGAACAATTGAAATTTGAAATAAATTTGGACAATCGTCGCATATTTATCAATCTTTTTTCTTCTATCTCTACTATTGCTCTATCTCGTATATTGAGCTTATCCTTTTCACAATAGGTTCCATCTACTAAAAGTTTTCACTTTGGTTTATTTTGATCCTATATATATATATATATATATATATATATATATATATATATATATATATATATATATATATATATATATAAACATACTCCACCCTAAACAAGGCAGGCCGACACTGTAGACGTAAGGAACTACTGGAAATTAGGGTGTAAGTTTTAGGGAGTCATCCACCCACACGCATATATATATATATATATATATATATATATATATATACCTATCTCTGTCCGTTAGTCTCTGTCTGTCTGTCTGTCTGTCTGTCTGTCTCTCTCTCTCTCTCTCTCTCTCTCTCTCTATATATATATATATATATATATATATATATATACATATATAACGTTGTGTATGTATATAAGATATACACATTCATAACGTAATTTATATGTACAAGAAATGTCATAGACTAACGAATTCATCCTTATGAATTTTGGAATATACATACGAAGCAACAAAGTGAGTTACATGCGCACATTGTATTTATTTTATTTCAAGATTTAGTGGCTTCATAGATATATAATTAGGTATGTGTATGTGTTAATATATATATATATATATATATATATATATATATATATATATATATATATATATATATGAGGAAAAATGCACGATATAATACAGAATGAAATGCACTGAAAGACAAGATGTGGTAAAAAGACAAACATAAATACTGATCTTAAATACAGGAAAAAATCTTCAAGAAATGAGATATTTTACCGGTGTCGTTGGGATCAACCTACGTCTTTAGAAAAAAGTGAATTTCTTGAAGACGTTCATTGATCGGAACGAAACTGGTAAAATCTTTTGTTTCTTGAGGCTATTTTATTGTATTTAAATCTGTTTCATCCATTTTTTTTAACACCCACCATATATATATATATATATATATATATATATATATATATATATATATATATATATATATATGTGTGTGTGTGTGTGTGATAACGAACAGTAACGTGATATGTGAATAGATATGAGAGAATAGCACTGAACATCTTGGAAGACTTGTTGTCACTAAGACCCCTGTAAAAAAATGGCATGTTTATTGCAATGACCAACGTCGATAAGGTATCACGTTAGAATAATAATAATAATAATAATAATAATAATAATAATAATAATAATAATAATAATAATAATAATAATAATAATAATAATAATAATAATAATACTAATAATGACAAATGAATAGTTAAACAAAACGCCTTGACTTGACAATTAAAAGGTTACTTGAAGAGAGAAACGAAACTCTACTGAGAGCCTAACAGAACAAGAGGACGACAGCAAACTATAGCACTTCTATGGTAGATAACCTCCAATAAAACAGCAGATGTGTACTTTGTGAACAAAGTCGTGAAACAGTTAATCACATAATTAGGTGATGCAGCAAACTAGCCCTTCAAAATATAAAAATATAACAGGACTGTGTGGGAAATGCGATCTACTATTCCTATATTTTCACTTTCAACATACAGACACATAGTACAGACACAAACCAAAAACAGTATTGGAGAATTTAAATCACAAACCCTTTGCGAGATGGAGGTAAACACAGACGAAATATTATCCTAGCAGTTATACCGGACATGATAATAATCAACAAAACAGAAATAAACATGTTAAATAAACGATTTCGCTGTCCTTGCAAATCTCGTGGTAAAGATTACGGGCTAAAAACAACTAAGCAACTTCTTGAAACTTGCCAGAGAACTGTAAACAAAATCTGAAACATGATTAAAATTGCAATAATACCACGAGCACCACGGACGAGTAAAACAGTCGAAATTTAAAGAAAAATCCTTGAATGTAGAAACAAACTAAAAACGTAAGAAAGGATAATATACGTGAACCGAAGACTAGTGGACACTGGGGAAAAACAACAAATCTGAAACGTTATAAAAAAGAATCACTCATACACATACGCATATGATGACATCAGCCTCGGCTAGTACCACAAAAAACTATCATTAAGGATCAAGATGATGAAAATAATGATGAAAGAGAGAGCAACGAGCGGACAGTACTAGAACCTTTGGAAAGTTTTGTACCATTCAAATTTCAAAGAAGACCAATGGTAGTTACTGGCGAGAAATCAATGGTAAACGGATGTTGTTATTATGCTAAGTTCTTTCTATTGTGTTTCAAAAACTGTGGAAATTCTTGGGAGATTGTTGCCACTGAGACTAAACGCAACATCACTGGTTACTATGGGGCTTTCATCAACTTAACAAAATGAGACTAATTAATATGAATCAATGAAACATGAAAGTAATTAGTATGTACACCGGATGACATTGCGTGACTAACTATACTCTAAAATAAATGGGAAATTATTAATCATGGCTGCATAGCCGATGCACCAAAGAACTAGAAATGATGTTATGAGAAAACATCCTTCAGTGCGGAATCTAATCCACATAGACTAACCGTGGGTTAATTCAAATAAAATAACACTGCATAGGAAAAACACTGCACAATTTCAACAAAACGGAGACTGCCTATACAAAAATCAGATACCCTGCTTGTCTTTCCCCCGCGAAAAAAATATGGTGGCCTTAGCATTGATTGGTAACACGCAAAATGTTTGTAAATATGTCAACGAAGATTGAACGCATAGAAGTGCATGGAAAATATAGCGATCCTGGGGTAGCTTATTGCCACTAAAATTCCAGTGAAGCAAATGAATGTGTTCAACGAGACTTCAATAGTAAACGGCTGTTACGATAATACAATAGAATTTCCAACATGTATCGAACGAAAATAAAGTGCTAGAAATCTGGAGTGATATTTCTCTGATTAAAGTAACATCAACTTTTTTACCAGTGAGCGATCGATGTTAATGATACGTAATAATTCTTCTACTCAGTGTATAATATTACCACTACTATTACTACTACTAATAATAAAAACATTAATATCGTATACCTTGTCGTTCCAGCAGACAACAGAGTTAACATCAAGCAGACGGAAAAAAACGAAGCAAATACACGCCAGAGAGCTGAAAGGGGTATGAAGCTTTAAGAGAGTCAATATAAAACAAATACTCGTAGGGACATTAGGAGGAATCCCGTAAAACTTGGAGTAAAGATTGGGAGAAATTGCAATCAAATAAATCATTGAGACCATACAAATGACGACAATGATGAACATAGCTGCAATCTTAAGAGAAAACCCTCAAAGGTGAAACCAACCGCATCAGCTACGAACGGTAACCAGTCACATGGAAGTTACAATAGGAATAAAACAAAACCACGGAAAGAGCACAACTGCAAGACCGAGGGACATAAAGTGCAAGAAATATAAACTGCACCCTCCTTAAAAATAGCGGCACCGGCCTCGGCTGACACCACACAAAATAGTCGTGAATAGTCAACTAGTATGGGAAGACTGAGGATGGAGAGCACTTACTAAACCTACACTGGAAGAATGCTGAGAGTGATTAAGACATTGCGGTAGCGTATAGCCAGCCAAATTCCAGGAGAGACCAATGGTCATTTCCAGCGAGAAATCAGTAGTAGGCGGCGGTTGTGATATCGCAAGGTAATTTGCCGTATGATCGAAAAGAGGTGGAGAGTATTGGCCATCCTGGCAGGATTATTGTAACTCAGACTCCAGGGAACACCACCGGTTGTTGTCGGTGAGCAATCACTGATGATAACTTGTGTGATAACTCCTAGTGAGTAGAAATAATAATAATAATAAGTCCTGGCACGACAAGGACACATACCACTCACAGGAATGCAGAAATTGAAAGAACATACCGAAAAGCCAAAGAAAGAAATGGACCACAAAAAAGAATACACTGATAATAGAATGCTTATACATAAACCGTCACCCACAGAAATAGGCTACCGGAAACGAATGAAAAATATATGCGACTTTTCTACTGACCACCAAGCTACGGAACAAAGGGTAGCAAATCAAGCAAGGCACATTTTCAAGATAGGGTGGTTTTCGGAGCCGGATATTGATGGGAATCGAACAAAAGATGAGTGGCGTAAATGATCAGGAAACACCACTTAGTAGCAACAACACAGGTAGAACACTGGCAAACATGAACACTGACATTGAGGAAGTCGAAGACTACGAAATGGAAAAAAACAAGACAAGTGGAAAATATGAAACGGTCCATGATCGAGAACAAAATAAAATTGCCAACTCTAAGGAGCGTAGATTTGTAGAACTTAACATCATAAACAGAGAAAGTAAACCAACTTCCCACATATATCTTAAGAGATACTATCACAGACCTAAACAACTTGATTTATGTTTGTCAAAAATTAATAAGCATGAAACTAAAATGTGAAAAAAATAATTGGCCAAAGCCTGGGTGGGAAATCAGACTGGAAACCCACATCATCACACTTTGAAAAGAAGCTAAAAACAGTAAACAAGAATAAAGAGAACAGGAAACGATTGAAGTCCAAACATCTGACTTGCAAGGGCAGATAAAATACGAATCATGAAAAACTAAAACAAAATATACTAGCAACAGAAGGAAAGCCTAAGCTATTGTATATAAAATTAAGAACA
Organism: Sepiola atlantica; assembly: GCA_963556195.1. Taxonomy (NCBI): domain Eukaryota; kingdom Metazoa; phylum Mollusca; class Cephalopoda; order Sepiida; family Sepiolidae; genus Sepiola; species Sepiola atlantica. The sequence continues at coordinate 38,469,728 of OY744518.1, forward strand.
GCAAAAACAGAACAAGAGAAAAACATAAACGGAGAAAAACAACAACAAAATAACCAGACCCGAAATATACAAAACCCTTATGGAGAAAGATATGGGAAGAGCCTCAAAAATACCAAATGGTTGACGAACCTTAATGAAAATGCCAAACTGAAAAGCACCAGCGCTCAATGAAATACATGGATACTGCATTAAGGGCTAGCGCAGAAACAAAGACCATGTATTTACAAAAGACACGTACTAGAGTAGATGACCAAAGCACGGACAACGCTAATACAAACATACACTAAAATGAAACGATCCCAAGCAACTACGGACAAATAACCTGCTTACACACAATTTAGAAAAACCTAGATACACAACTGAAAGAACAAATCTACCACTCTATAAACAATCGTGGACTATTCTCCGAGGAACTAAAAGGAATGCCGAAAAAGTGAAAAGAGAAGCGCATGATCTGTTATGCATGGATCAAAAGATTCTGAAAGAGGTAAAAAGCAGAAAAAAGAACATATCCATGGCATGGATAGACTACAAAAAAGCTTACGAGAAAATTTCTCAAGCATGGATAATTGAATGCTTAGAAATGTACATGATACCCGACAGGATTATTACTATTATGAAGAAAGAAATAGAAACATGGAGACTGGAACTGCCAGCTAGAAGACAACACATGACAAAAATAAAAATACAGAGAGCCATTTTCCATGGCGAATCCCTATCACCACTACTATTTATCATAGCCATCATGCCACTCAACTACATACTCAATAAATGTGATGCAGGGTGACAGTTTACAGACACAGAACAAAGACTACACCTGGAACTATTTGCAAAAAGCACAACGGAGCTGAAAAAGCTGATAAATACGACCAGAATATAAAGCCAGGACATTCAAATAGAATCCAGAATTGAAGAGTGTGCACTGCTAAAGATAAAAATGGGAAAACTGGGAACAAAAAGGGTAAGGAACTGCCTAATCAAGAGCAGATGAGGGCGCCAGGCGAACAAAATAGCTATACTAATTTGGGAGTTATGGAAGCAGACACCATACAATCTACAGAAATCAAAGAGACGATTCGAAAATAATATTTCCGTAGAATATAACAACTCTTAGAAACGAAATAATATAGCAGAAATCTAGTAAAAAGAATAAACACCTGGGAAGTATCATTTATAACATACTCTGGACCATTCATAAGCTGGACTCAAGAACTTAGGTACCTTAACCATGGGACTAGAAAATCAATGACCATGAAAAACGCACTACCTCTAAAAGATGATACGGACAGACTCTGCATAAACATGAACGAATAGGACTGTAAGTATAGAAGACTGTAAAAGACACAAATAAGCTGGAGAATTAAAATTAGTATATCGTGCAAGAGTACAATATTATTTTGTTACCACATTTACTATCATGAATTAGTGTAAGGCTCCAGTTTTATCATAATCCCTATTTTATTTTAGCGATGAAAATTAATTTGTGTTATGACATGTTAATTTTTCAGGACAGAAAAAAGGCCCAAGAATTGTTATCTACCCGTTTTCGCAGCAAGAAAAAAATACACACGCCAAATGTATCTTCTTTTTAAAATATATATTTGGTTCACTGACATTAAAACGCTATCTGCCCCCCCCCCCCGCCGGGCGATCAGTTTACGTTAGATTTATATGTAAAACTGGTCGACCACTCTGTATTCTGAAATAATTGTTTGTTTTTATATGTGTAACGCCAATATTTTCAATCTGTTTAATTCTACCCTTTTCTGAATAAATATTCACAAATATGCTCCTATTGACTCTTACAGACATTCTAGTCAGTTATAAACTATTTTTACCGTAACCAATATTAATTACCTAAAAATATATAAAGTTTGCCGTAAACCGATGGAAGGAACATGCCGCTTTATGACTGTCGTAAAATCCAATATAGCCGTCTGTTCGAAGCAGACTTTCAGAAGGATGTTTATTTAATTATTAACTAATTGGAAACATTATCAAAAAATACGTATTGTATTTACTTTAACAGAAAATTAAAAAAAAGTACATTCTGCTGATTTTGTACTTTTGCTAATTTTGCTTTCCCCTTAACAAAACAAAATATTGAATGATGATGAGAAACATTCTACCCCTTAAAATTATATTTTTTTACTAAGAACACACTTATCTTTGTAAATAAATACTGTGTTTTACCAACAATCGAGTAAAATAAAATGACTTTGATTAAAGTTTGTATTTTTATTAATTTAAATATACTATTAGTTTATACCAACGATTTTTTTACGGACGGATCAAGTGTTTATTTTTTACCAAGGATGCAAGTAATTTGATTCGGTAGTTCAAAGTCTGTAGAAGCAGATGTAAAAATTTAGCATTTTTTTCACAAAGAACAAACTTATGTTTTTAGTGCATACGTTTTAAATCTGAATCTAAAGAAAAGCAATATGTGTGGGAAATATAATGTGTAGTATTCCCTCCGTTAATCATGAAATAAAAAAATAAAAAATAAGGAACCGTTGAGTTTGCCAAGAACAAAGTTGTAAACAGTGGTTACTGTAAAAAACAAGCGAAATTAAATGAAAAGAAGACGTAACGGTTGACACAGTCCAGAGATATTTCACATGTACTAACCTGTATTTGTCACGTAAAAATGACGCGAAATTATTTTAATTTTTTTTGCGAGTGAAAGATGCAATGTCACTATCCTTTTTTCTTGTAAACTTCCGGTGTGATGTCTATGCATGCTCCATGGGCTAAACACAAATAACTTTGACCCTCCCCATGAAAAATAGTGTGTCCGTACTTCATCAATAGGTTACTGTTTTTTTTCCAATTGTTCGATATTATAGGACAGAAAGATGTCCGATTCAGAAAATATCTACTTTATGAATAGTTGTTGCATATTTTCTAGACATGCGAACATACATACACACATACATACACACACACATACACACATACATACATACACATACTAAACAAATTACTTTTTAATAAAAGATGACAACGCCCAGCTGAGATGGGGTAACACATTATTATTTCAATAATAAATATTTATATATTATCTATACACGCATCGGTTTCTTCTTTTTTGAATCATCAGGGTACAAAGGACCATTTACGCCCTCCTTCATAAGATTAATACATTTGTCGGGTATCTTGTACATTTCTAAGCATTCAAGTATCCACGCTGTAAAACTGTTTGCAAAGCAACACGATTGGTTGACACCGCTGCAATATTTGTTAACAAAAGCGACATAAATACATACTTTCTATGTGTGAACCTATAGAAATCACATAAATTCACCTGAACTCCACTTGTTTTCCTGTGTTCTATTTGATAACTACCAAGCTCTATATACCTATACATTGAGCGATATGTTTATGTGTCACTAACATCTGGTATACACGCTTTTCTTCATGCATAGCATAACACTGATCATACATTGCTACATATAAACACACATATACAGACACACACATAGCCCCACTTACCCACCCACATTTATATATATATACTTTTTTGTCACGTTCCTCCTCCTTTTAAGTATGTACATTCCTTTTTTTCAGTATTCGCAAATTTCACCGAAATGACGCACAACCTTAGTTGACGCTTACAACTGAGGCGCGCAGTAATTTAGCCAAGGAAGTTATTTTCTGTCGCAAATGTTGTTCTGCTGTTGCGTTTATTATAGCTTTTCACCAGCAATTTCAACAACCACGCGTATTTAAGAAAAGTAGGAAGGGACTGAAAGGTCTAAACAATCACCTTACATTCTTTCACTGCATAGATAAAGCTTATATTAGCGCGAACATTCTCTCTCTCTCTCTCTATCTCTCTCTCGCTCTCTCTCTCTCTCTCTCTCTCTATATATATATATATATATATATATATATATATATGTATATTAATATATAGGTGTGTATAAATCAATAAAGAAAAAACAACGTAACATGATGACATCGTTTTCGACCTAACCAATAAAAATTGGGCATTCCTAAATATGTATTGGCGTTCCGACAAGTAGGATGTGACTAATTTTGTAATTTATAAGAATAAAACATAGACAGTATAAAACAGTATAGGGAGATACGAATTTCCGAAATGATACAGGTAATCATTTACTGACAGACGCACTGAGACAAACACGCACGTGTGTCTCATTTGTAACAATCCCGAATTATGTGCATGATGATGATGATGATGATGATGATGATGATTATTGCAAACGCGTGGTCGTGTATTGCCGTTGGTTAATTATTTGTGAAACATCACAGCGATTACTTGCTCTATTGTGATGTTTTAGTCCGATTCCAGAATGACATTTCTAAACAAAAATAATTTACAACGCCGTAGCTGTCTATATCAGTAGAGTCCTACAGTGAATAGTCTTACTTTTAAAGATTATCACTAGAACCTGTTTCATAAAAGCTAGAATCTTGAGTTTTACAGCAATGCTTGTGAAGGACCCTTTTGATGTCAAGATTTACATATATATATATATATATATATATATATATATATATATATATATATATATATATATATTTATAATCACTTAGGAAGTGAGACAATCGAAATAATAGTAAGCAAAAAACAACGAACGCTGCAATCACTAATAAAAATAATTACATAAACATTCATTAAATATTTAGGTGATAAAAATCGTACATATTTCTATACAGTGCGTCTTGGTCCGATGGTAAAACGCTGGACTATAGACATCAATATCGAAGGTTCGATCTCTGTGTAAGTTAGCCACGCTGATGACGGCTCTGAGCCAGAAACACGTGCACATGGATTACTTTCATGTACGTATAAAATAAATAAAAATATATATTAACGAAAAATGCGTCCTAATAATGTACTTTTATGCATCTTAATCACTTAGGAAGTGAGACAATCGAAATAATAGTAAGAAAAAAACAACGAAGGCTGCAATCACCAATAAAAATAATTACATAAAATAGTTATCATAATAACGGCGCTTCTAAAACTGTAGTAACATTTAAATCTCATTATCACACATGCGTTTCAGTGCGCTTATACTACAAATCGAACATATAAAAAAAAACAGTATCTTCATAACACCTCGAGATCGATCTTCGGCCAAGCCGTAAGACTTCGACTATGGAAAAAAAATAAAATAAAAAAAGGAAAATATTGTCTGTCCCATGAATAAAAAACCAAAAATTTGGATTGTAAAAAAAAAATTATTTAATAAATATTTCATTTCAAAATCTCGCGTCATGTTAACTGATTCTTACATTTCAAAGTTATATATATATATATATATATATATATATATATATATATATATATATATATATATATTTCAAAGTTATATATATATATATATATATATATATATATATATATATTTAAGAGGAATCTGCACAAGCATTGCTACTAAACATACATTGATGAAATACTCTGTGCACTGGAGATGTTTGGGAGAAAAAACACATACCCCCTTATTGTCTTATTTCACCGACTTTAACTGGGAGATGATTTTAAAATGTCTCTGGATAGAGTGTAATCTAGGAATTCTTTTTTCTCTGTGAAAAGTCTAAATAGTGTTCTGAAAACCTCCACACGTAGATGGGCAGTTTTCTGAGCATCTATCGTATAACACAAAGTTAAACCGCTTACCCGTATCAGGTAACTCAACGATATTCTAAGAACTCATGACTGCTCTTGACCGTTTTTAAAAATTGATATTTAAAAAAAATAATAACGCGTTTATGTACGGCGGTGTGTTTGTTAATGAACATCGAACTATGTGAGCAATGCTACAGAAGATATAGGGTGACAATGTTGTTTTCAGAGGAAAAGCATTTAGGTAAACAGTAATATTTTGAAGCAGTTCATGAATAACATCAAATGAATATCACATACCTTACATTCTAAAAGAAAAACTAAAGTAGTTGTTATTTACTTTGTCAGTGTCAATCTTATTAGTTCTATTCGGATGCTATAGACTTGATACGCGTTGCATATACGGGTGTCAATCTTACCCGGTTGTTTTACAGAAGCAGTCCATTCGTGCCTCTCTCTAGAGAGAGAGAGAGAGGCACGAATGGACTGCTTCTGTATATATATATTCAATATATATATATATATATATATATATATATATATATATATATATATACATATATATATACATATATATATACATATATATATACATATATATATATATATATATATATATATATATATATATATATATATATATATATATATAAAGACAGCAGGTGGGGGAGAGAGAGAGAGTAGTATGCCGTATGTCTTGTGAGTAAACCAGAAAGAGCCCTTGTGTTGCATTCCCGAATGCATTTTGCATGGGTATTCTTTCGGAATAAATCACAAAGGCTTATGTGTAGACTATTGGTCATTTATATTTTTATACTACTAAAATTGTTGACCAATGTGAAGAGCATTATTGAAGTAAATCGTGAAACAAAGTATACACGTAATATATTATTTATAACATAAATATTGCGTTATAAGATCAGAGGTCCCAAGATGGAGTGGCGGTAACTATTCCAAACAGGACAGATCTAATTAAAACGAACTGTATGACTAATTAATAATGAATAAATGCAAAGTCGAGAAGAAATGCAAAACTCCAAAACGCTTAAACATCCATCATAACCCGATCAAGTGAATCGAAACAAAGAGCAAATTGCAGGCGCAAACCCTGGTGAAAGGTCTTCTAGGCTATTATCCCCCTCCGGGAAATACCCAGAGGGAAATTATAAAACACCCGGAAGCGTAGTGGCATCGAAAACAAAAGAAATGAATGTTAAAGAAGCGAGCCAATTTGCTTACTAACTCTTTTGGCTTTTCAAGGTAATCATTACGAGATAAACGCATTGGAAAATGAAATCTCAGTAACTTCACGAGCGACCCTGAAAAAGAACATATATTGGGTACAAATAAGTGTTTGATCCATCAGACCCTACCAGTGTACTCATTGGTGACATAAGCTCCCACCTGGTGAGAGAGATTCAAGATCTGCTTCAGCACTCGGTCCGAATAAGGTTCCTTATATTGTATACAAATGCTGCACACGACCGCTCCAAATGCTATGCAATATATTAAAAGTCATTTTGAAGAGAGGTAGGATCGTGGCTCAGTGGATATTCACAGACAAGGATTTGGATCCTGAAAAAGTAAACATCAAGACACTTGACCAATTCCGTATTGTTTCCTTGCTTAATACCGAGAGCACAATCTTTTTCAAGTATTATCCAGGCGCCTTTAGAATTTCATTTTCAAGTATGGCGACTATAGTACATCATTTCACGAAGACGGGATCGCCGGTATGCCGAGCTGTCTGGAGCATACGGGAGTCTTAACATAACTTTTCAGATCGGTAAAAGATAACAAGGGACACTTGGCAGTATTATGGTTTGGCTTCGAAAATGAATACGGGTCCACACCACACAAACTGGTAGAATAAGACCTAAATAGACATCGTGAACTTTTAACAGTATGCGAACACATAACTAACTACTATGAAACATTCCGACTGAGAATAGTCTCTGGAATAACAGCGTTAGAATAGCAGTATATGAAAAAGGGTATCATTAAGGTTTGCAAATTGTCTGCTGTCTTATTCTCGTATGCTATGAAATGAAGTGCCGAGGCTCACTGTCCATATCAGGCGTACGGTAACCCATGATGAAAGCTTACATGAAATAATTAGTTGTGAGAACGATATCATTTATGGGAGGTAGATCGCTTTTAACGGGCTTGATGAGAATATGACATGGACCAGAATAAATTTCAAACTATCATAGTCGAGATCACTAGTACTGACGAAAGGCAAGGTCGCGGAGAAAGTCCGATTTACGATGGCAGGAGTAACAATACCAACCCTAAGTGAACATTTAGTTAAGACCATGGGCAATATTTCAATAGTAGTTTCCATGACACAATCGCAGTCCAGTAGAGTATTAAGGGCCTTGATGACTGGCTTACTATGATAGATAAATTGGGATTGTTATTGCATTTTAAGGTATGGCTCTTTCAGCACATAATGTTGTCCTAGATAGTGTGGTCATTGCTCCTCTCTTATTTTTCTATTAGTAAGGGTGGGACGTAATAGGTGAAAAGTTCAGATTCATGTGAGTAGTATTTTTGTGTGTTCATTTATACATGAATAACACTAAACAATAAAAGATTTTGAGAATTTTGCAAAATTCAGAAAGTGCAGGCCGAAAATAGCCGTTAGGGTTCCACGGAACTCAAAATCCATCATTTCTCGGTGAAAAAGTGGTTTCATGCGACATTGCATATCCTAAAACATCCTCTAAAGCTATGAATGAATATAGAGGGTTAAATCGTATATAGTAATTTAATTTAGGAGTATTTTCAGGCTGTGAAGGTGTTGTCACGAATGTAAAATAGCCAAAAACTAGTGAAAAATAGCCCAAATTAGTCACAAGCCTCCGTTAAGCAACCTAATTGGTTCCCAAGCCTCTACAATTGTTATGTCAAGCTTTTGATGTTGGATATCTTTTGGTTTTGAAAGATATTGAAGAAAAGTCAGATCTGAAAGGAAAGGTGTGCAAGCGTAAGCCAACCCTTCGTTCATTCTTGTCAAAAGGTTTCGTTGTAGCAGCAATCAATGCTCTGTGTAAAGTGGTGACCAATGATGGGCATAAATCATCCATCTATAACGAATTCGACGACATCTTGTGCAAGCGAAACAAAACGAAAAAGTTCAGCTTGTATAAGGAAATACGACTTGCTTTGCTGGGCTGTAGTGCAGCTGCATTGATACATCACTTTGATGATTTGAAAGAAACGTTGGACGAAACAAATTCTGCCAATCTTCTGAGCTTTACCTGCAGATTGATTACATAAAGACAGCGTTGCAGTGTCTTGCTTGGTTCACCTACAAGATAACACTTCTCTTTCTGAACATGTGTGAGATGGAACATCCAACATCTCTGCCGCGTATCCTTCCATTGCTGCATGACGACCTTGTTAATTGTCAGATAGAAACATTGACAAAGTATAAAGTCGACTACTCTTTCAACGTTATTAACCATACACGTCATTGGGAATACACATCACAAACAGATTCTGTAAACAGGCAGCTGTGGATCTGAAACGTCAACGTGGACGTGAGTATGGAATTGGTGATGTCGATGAAAACAATCAAAGAGCAACAGATCTCACCAAGGTTAACGCTGAAGTGGCTGAAAAACTTTCTGACAACAATATTTTATGTAAACGGGATTTGTCACGTATGGATACACTTGCCATCCGTGCTGCAGCATGCTCCAATCGAAAATTCACCGGCAGTGGTATGAAAGACGATATGACGCTGTACCAGACCAACATATCATCAATTGAGAAAGAAACCAGAGCCATAGCTAAGTTGCTTGATGTCGAAGAACAAAAATGGTTCGAAGCTCAACAGGAGATCACGAAGGTAAAGCTTGCAGAAAAGCGCCGAGAAGCTATCCACTCAAAGGAGAGGTCAGCAATTCTTCTTTGCAAATGCAAAGAGCATAGTGGTCCCTTTGACTCAGTAGAAGAGGTTGAGAGAGCACTGAAAGAAAAGCAAACTGAGAAAACGAAAAAAACGATGCTGAGGAATGAACTATTGTTTCGTAAACTGATTTGCTGTACAGGGTAAATGGAATGAGTGACAGAGAGATGAAAATAAATTTGGGAATGTATTCTTTCTGGTGACCATGATGAAGATGCAGACGAAGAAGTTTTATTTCCAGATGAAAACTTTATTCTGCTTTCTTGCACGACAGATAATGATAATAATGTGAGCGTTGATACTGAGGAAGATGTTGAAATCCTAGAAGGGTCTGATGATATTCCTCTGAATGAAACTTGTGTTGCAGTTTGGAACACTCCACTTGGAAGAAATTGGTACATCGGAATGACTAGAAAAAAGGTTGACGAGAACAACTACATGGTGGAGTATCTGGAATGTTTCAACCGTGAGTCTGCAAAGCGTACATGAGGATACCCCCAGATAGATGATGAACAGAACACGAATATAATCCAGATCATTCCATGCAATGTGCTCGGTGCTTGGGACATGAGTACACGCCAAACCAAGTTCGAAGTCGAGAATTGGGAAATCATTGAACGTTTATTTCAGTCGATGTACAAGTAATTGGCTGATCTCCTGTGCAGTTTCCCATGGATTTTCACAACTTCAATTGACTATTTCATGACATTTCATAGCCATTAAAGATGTTTTATTAAATTGACTGCATTATCCACTATTCCGTTTATATGATTCCAGCGGTGTCATACAATACGTAGGTTGTAGTGCATTTTTAACTATTTTGGCTGAAATTTGACCCCCATTTCTACCTTAGGGGAGTGCTCCTAAAACCTCAAAACTGGTGTTAAACCTTAGTGTCTTGTCAATTTGAACTATCTACAGAACTGCATAACCATTGTAGAGGCTTGAGAACAAATTAGTTGCTTAACAGACGATTTGGGGAGATTTTGACTATTTTTCACTAGTGTTTGCCTATTCTACATTCATATAAACCCTTTTACAGCCTGAAAATGGTCCAAATTACAGTACTATATCAGATTTAACCATCTATATCTATTCATAGCTTTTGAGGATGTTTTAGGACCTGCAATGTCGCATGAAACCACTTTTTCACCGAACAATGATGGAGTTTGAGTCCCGTGGAGCCCTAACAGCTATTTTTGGCCTGCACCTTCTGAATTTTGCAAAATGTTCAAAATGTTTGATTGTTTAGTGTGATTTATGTATAAATGAACACAAAAAATACTACTCGCAATAATCTGACTTTTTCACCCATTACGTCCCACCCCTACTATTAGCAGCGTGGAAACGGTTGTCATAAAAATCAGTAATCGTCTGAAAAGATAGCTCGGAGTATCACAATGATAAGGCATTGTGCCCGTCTATGGAAACAGCAACGCGTTGTAGCTTATTTTCACAAGCCTCACGGAAGAAATTAAAGTAACAAAAAATAGAGAAAAGTGTAATTCTATTGCCCTCATAAAAAGACACGTAGAACTGATGGAACTGCATTTCAGTTTTCGGCCCCGTCAAAAGGTCGATTTGTTTAGAAAATCGTCGGCTGGTGTTACAGCAATGCAGTTGACAGGTGAACAGTAAAATGATCTGTCGTCTGGGACGTGTAAACTGAGTAAGACTGGTGACTGTATTTTGTCTCTGTCTCTTAATTCTTAATGCATGTTGTGTCTCTTTCTTCTTTCTTCAGACCTTTCATTCTCTCTCTTATTATCTGTCTTGTTTTTATCAATACGAGAGATTTTAACAGTTATGTTTACTACTACTTAACGGTCGAGTCGTGCGCAACAAACTCCAACCGACTTCGAGTTTGTCTGTTCTTTTCGGAATCTGAAATGAATAGATTATGTTTTTCTATATTTAAAACGGCCATTCTGTTCCTTCATGCAGCGTTCAATATCACCAAGCCGATGATTCCCTCAGCAAGATAATTAATTCCCAGAAGATAATTAATCACGACTAATGACGCCGCCTTAGACCCGACGACAGATCAACTCCATTTTAAGAGGGTGTGCATATCGTTTCTCAAATAATTAATGTGGTACAGTGCCAATGCGCTCACAGCCCTTCTAAAGACGCCCCCACGACGCGGACTACCGAGTTACACTACCCGGCAAGCGGTAGGGCAACAGAAAAAAATACCGACAAATCTCAGAAGTGTATTCACTCTGTGATGTAGTAGTTATGCACGAGGATCGAGTGGTGATTCGCTGCAGAATTATAGAAACGGATACAAAAGTAATTTAATGTCAGTTACCCGGCCATTTCGAGAATGACAAGTTTCATGAGAAGTTCAGTGTATTAGAAAAGTATGGGCAAAGACATTGAAAATCCCGGTGAAACTATGCAAAGCTCGTGGTTTGCCAGCGAAGACACCTATAAAGTTCAGACCCTGACCGAAAACTGACCAGTCCTGGTTTAGGGTCCACGTTGGTTCATTGGATCATTTTCATTATCTAATAGTAGCGGACAGTTTTTCGAAACGGTCGGAAATATTAAAATGTATAAAAACAATCACGGAAGTAATCATCAGTTTTTACATCGATTCGAGGTCCTTTACTATATTGTACCAAACCACAGAATACAATTCAATAGTGAATTCAAACTATTCTATCAAATATTTGTAATAGCGTATATCACAATTGCACTGTACTATGTGACAAGCGATGATCAGGTAAGACGGTTTGTGGATACGTTAAAAAAGGCGCCAAGTATACACACACCGAAAAAGTTATTTGATATTTCTCAGGAATATAGGATGACTTTTAATAACACTGTTCCATCTTCCATGAGGCCAGCAGAATCAATGTTTACAGGAAAGATTAGCACATTGTTTGATAGACTATTAGACCCCCCATATAAAATCAGAAGTGGAAAAATGTTATAAAATAACGCTTCAAACTTGTAGAAAAGGGTTTCCAAAATCAATAAAGCCTTCTCGGAAACAATGATAGTGGATTAACTGATTGTCATCATGGTAAACAAACGGAACTTTACCCACAAAAGACACATGAACAAGATGGGGAAACTATATTCAGATTCTGTACGAACTAATGGATGTCGTGCTGGACACATTTCAGATATCAAACTCGCAAACCGGTTCTAAACAGCGAAGATAAAATTAACGTAAGATTACGGACTGTGATTGTGATAAACCCTAAAAGGAAAAAAGTATTGTCTTAATACGGAGAAAAGCTAAAAACTAGAGTGTTATTCAGTAATGGTGATCTAGCTTATTTTGTGGCAACATTGACCCTTCAAGACTTAAGGTATAGAAAGCCTACGACGACAGATAAGCAATGTTTCTGTAACCTCAGTCGCAGCAAGAAGCTGATACCAGTCGATGATTTGTTCTCGTCAATCAGTCCGGCAGGAAGTGCACCATTTCGGTGGCCTTTCTTTTGTCGGCTACGGTATTAGTCCCGGTTATTCGTATGAGATCCACGCTCCCAGGCATTGCCTCGCCTTCTTTTGGGGGGGGGGGGTACATGACTAAATGACTGAGGCGGTCTGACCGAGGAATGCTGACGGGACTGCTCCAGCAATTGTTAAGAGGACAGAGTGACAATTCTGATGTCTACATCTTCCTGCGGTAATAAGGAAGTAAACACCAGTATTTCTCTAACATACTATTCGATACTTCTGTAAATACAATTTTAAATATACAAATGTGTTGTCATATTTAATATCGGCCTTTGAAGGTCGCAACAACTACATAGATAATACACACACACGCAAACATGTATATATATATATATATACATATATATATATATATATATATATATATAGGGTGGGCAAAAATAAGGGTCCTATTTTTTAAAATTCATAACTTTTTTATTTATTGATTTTTTTTTTTTTTTAGAATCAGTAAAAGACCCCTTCCGAAGCAAGCATGAGCCGTATTAGCCCTAAGGAACGTACCCTCATTTAGAAAACATTATTTTTGCTTAAAAAACTCAAAACAGTGTAAAAAACAATACTTTAGTTTTTGTAAGTTTTAAGAAGTGTTTTTCGGCTAAAATTGATTTTGTATATTTCAAAAAATCTCGGAAGGGTCAGTTTACACACACATAAAGTTTGGTGAGTTTAACTTTTATTTTGTGGAAGTTATTCAAATTCAAGTTATTCAAATTTAAAGATAGGACCCTTATTTTGGCCCACCCTGTATATATATATATATATATATATATATATATATATGTATATATATATATATATATATATATATATATATATATATATATATATATATATATATATATATGCTAGTGTAAATAGCCACTTTTTCGCCGGATTTCTAAACGTTTACTGAAATTTATAGCCAATATTAAAAGTTACGACCATTTATTAAATATTTTTCATCCATTTAATATTGAGAAAATATATTCAGATTTTAAATATCGACTGGAAAATAACTGGAAAGCTATAGCAAAACACAACACACATGTCTTGTATGAGATTGGAACCATCGATAGTATAACATATTGGAATTTAATCGAAGGTCACATGGACAAGGCAACCGCTCTGAGATATTTGTTGTCATACCCCACTATTTAAGTTCAATTGTCAAAAATATATAAATAAATAAATATAAAATTACACACATTTTTTATTAAACCAAACACGTATTGGTTACCATTTAAAAAAATTTTTATCATCTATTTTCTAATAACATAGAGAAATGTGTTCTCTTTACACTAAACAATACGTCAAATGCGTACTATGATTTGTCGTTAACAGTTATTCGGTCGGCTAAATGGGAACGCTACAAATCGGAATACTAGTTTCTAATGTTATTATTCCGTATTGTTAATTTAGAATGATGACTTTTTAAATGGTTTAAGAACATCTAGAATAGATGAGCATATCATCACTAAAAGGTGTTCTTATATCGATGATATAAAGGTGGATGCGGAAACGGTGGGAGACCATGCAAAATTATATGGACTAGCAGCTAAGATATCGTAGGTGTTACAAAGTGGGATGGCTGTTGGATTGAAGTTACGGCGGAATAAGGCAGGAAAGGTTATGCTTGTAAGAGTAGATGACATCCCTAAAGTCTCGGATTGCCTTACCAAGAGATAACTTTTCTTGGTGTAAGGGAATTGGTTGATCAGTATACCATAGTCGGACTGCATGCATCCTTATTAAAAAGCAGACTAGTATGGACAGATATGAGGATGTAATTAACTAAGATGTGTTGCACATGATACAAGAAGTGGTTGCGAAAGTGAGCAAGGTGGCACTGTCTACCTACCATATATAGTGTTGTATATTTGAATGAGACGACGACAAACGTACAACTTACCTCGTGTGGGGAGCCGGGCGCAGAGAAGGAAAAGAAAGAGAATGGGCAATGCGTTTTTCTGGGAAGGAAGTACTTCCGGCCGAAACGGAAGTACTTCCGTCGAAAACGGAAGTGCTTCCGGCGGAGACGGATTGTGGGTAGGAGGCTGCACTATAAGAGCAATCAATGTTTGGGTAAGACAGGGGGGCAGTTGCCTGAGAAACACGTGGTGCCGTCGTCTAAAGTGATAGAAGGAAGTAGAGAGAGAACAAAAGGGAAGAAGAAGAAGGAGAGAAAGATGAATTTATTTTTATTTCGGGTTGCTACCTACTGCCCGAAATATAAGAACATATACCAGACTTCTCCGAAAAAATCCAAAAGATATGTGGCCCCTAAAACATCAGGACGGTATTCAAAAGTGAATCAACACTCAGAAGACACCTATTCCAAGTAAGGCCACCCATAGATGAGAACATTACCAAGAACTGCATATACTCAATCTCGTGTAGTTGTAGCAAGGTTTCCAAGGATGAAACATGCCGCCCCCTCAAAGTAAGGAGAACATTGAAAAGCAATAACTAGATGGGAGACAGAAAAATCGGGTGTAGCCTACCATGTATGAAAAGAGAAGGGTGACCATCACCCCCCTGGGAAAAAGTAAAAGTAATAAGCAATGAGTCATACTCGAAAGTGAGGAAACTTTAATAAAAACACTTTATATGCTCGAACATGATAACCTACTAAGCAAACCAAGCATAGAGATGAATACGATTTATAGATCTCTAATAGAGAAAAAAAACTTAAATAACAAACATAGGTTAAACAGTACCAAAATGCTTTATTTGCTGTTTCCTGAAGATCTTAAATAAATCTTCTCAATTTTGAGTTGTTACAGTAAAAGCGATGTCAAATTAGGTTTACTACCGTTCGCTCTACATTTCCAATGGCCAAATGATGTAATACAATCTTCCATCTTTTATCTTGACACCCTTGCATCAACTCTCCATATCTGATATATTTCCTATTTTTTCAGCAGCAACGTGTTCTCCCTATGGTACTGTTAATTTCAGTACTATTCCTTCTTAATTTTTCTCACACCACACGACAATATCTGGACTTTTGGGACAATATTTGGACGTTTGTGATAAGTACGATATTGCATTAACTACAAGGAGGCTTAATAAACAACACAGATAGCAGCGAAATGATACAAATACGAACAGAACGCAGAATTGGAAGAGCAACCACTAATTGGACGATTTATAAGAGTCACCAAAGAAATGAAACACATGAGTATTTTAACAGAGAAAGGAAATCGCTAACGAGAGCTGTGCAAAACAACGCGATGAGATCGAACTACATACACACCAACATAAACAAGATGTGAAAAGGACATGGCTGTGTCGGCTATGTAGTCCACAGATGGTTCTGCAGACGCATGTATTTTGCACATGCAGAAAAAGTGATATAGACACACATTGAAGCCAGTATTCGAACATTAAAGCATAAGAAAAAGTCATGAATGAATATGAACTAATTCTACACGCAGTTTCATACAATTCAAACGCTATTCTTCTGTGTTTGGTTTATGCTTAGCTATGAAAAACGTAATTAGTTATCGATCGTTTTTATTTCACCCGAACAACATTGAATAATAGAAAGAATGCCTCAAAGATTATTTAATATTTCATAACTCTTATTTATTTTGCTTTACTAAGAAACTCACTGGGAGATTACGTTTAAAGCGCCGCGAAAGCTTTTGCATTATTATTATCGACCGATCACAATAGGGAGATAGGTTCACACGCTATGGTCCACGAACGTGGATTTCACTGACACTATTTAGATATTAAAAACGGGGATCATATCTTCCACACGCTTATATATTTAAATACATTTCAAATATCCGGCTACGAGAATGACTTCACATATTCCGCCACGGACTATGCCGATTTCTTACTCTCACTGCAGAATTTATTTTTATGAGTTACTACTTAACAAAGTCAAAGGTCTGCAAGGGTAAGGCTTACTGATATTGTCAGTTTAAGAAAGGATTTAAAAAGTGATCGAATGGTCAGAATTTAATTTTTTAACAGGAGTGTTTGACAAGTATTTCTTTACATCGGACTTGCACACTACATATTGTTATCAGCTGGGGGGAAACCGTGCGGTAATATGTTCTGCAGATGAGAGGCCTATGGAAAAAGGAAACTATGTTCATGGAAATTCCGTTTGGTTATGAGTACACAAAGAGGAAATCAAATCCACATACTGATATAATGCAAGTGCATTTTTAAATGAGAACTGGCCTGTTATTTGTTGAAACTTGCCCATCGAATAGTATGCAGTGTCCTCAGGCTAAGCCTGAGGACACTGCATACTGTACTTTGTACTTTGTAGCAGAAATGAAATATCCTAGCAAGTTAAATCAGCCAACCTGTGAGATGCCTTTTTTTAATTATTTATCGTTAATTTGAGAGTTTAACAATTTATTTTGATAGCCATGTAATTGTTATTCGGACAATTTATTTTAAAATTGTGTTGATCGCTTTTAGACTTGCTAGATAAATATATAAAAAAACTGTTAAGTTCTTCTGGAACTCATTAATAGTCGTAATGTTATCATTATTGTAGCATTTGTCGCTTTGAATTTCTCTTGGACCATTTTTATAAATAAATACTCGTGTTTGCAACGTGTCACTCGGAGTACGCATTCAGACGAGCGACGAGTAACATTTTGTTTGTGTCTCTCTTTTGATCCGTCCTTTTGCTTGGTATTGTTTCTACGTTTCAGGAATAATCACTTCACAACAAATGGCAACGAGAATTTAAACGAAAACTCACAGAGTATTCGAATATACGAGCTCACGTTTTTATTAAAAAACAAACAAAACAAAAACACGAAGAAATATCCACGAAACCAAAACAAAACAATGTCTTGCAACGTGCTACCCAATTTTCCAAGTTTTAGCGTCCACGAAAATCCGAGCACTAATGAAAATCGCTGGCAAAAGTGGTTGGACAAACTTGAGAATCTATACGTTGCTTTAGATATTCATGATGACGGTAAGGAGAAAGCGTGTCTACTTACTTTTACTGGAGACAAAGTTTTTGATATGTTCCACAACTTTACGGAGATACAAAAAGGCGTCGGTGCGACCGTCGAATCGGATGGATCAACAATACCAAACACATACGAAATAGCAAAGAAGTCACTGACCCACTATTTCACACTGCAAAGAAATATGTCTTATGAGATCTTCAAATTTCGACGCACATCGCAGAATGTTGACGAAAGTCTAGACTCATTTCATGTGAGATTGACGACCCTAGCGTCCATGTGTGATTTCGTAGATACAGATCGGGAAATCCTCGCACAGATCGTTCAGGGCTGTGCATCCTCTAAGGTCAGACGAAGGGCACTACGAGACAACTCCACACTCAAACAAGTGTTAGACGAGGCCAGAGCAATTGAATTAGCTCGCATACGAGCCGCAGACATCGGGCGAGAAGAGGTGGTTCGTGCCCTGTCGTCCTATAATAATAAATGTGACCACAGGCAGTATACACGCAGAGAAAAAGATAAAGGAAATACCGACGAAAAACGCAACTACGGACACACACAAGGCAGTAATCGGCAGTTTTCTCCGAGGACCCAACCACGTGGCAAAGACGCCGGACATGTCTGCCCCTACTGTCGATACTCAGCAACACATGTGACGTGTCCTGCTAAGGGGCAAGAATGTAGGAACTCTCGGAAAAAGAACCACTTCGCAAAAGTGTGCAATTCAAAACCGGTAAGACAAATTTCCTACTCATATCGAAATGATATTGAATCTCTTTCTACGTCGAGTGATGAGTCTGTCTACACAGTAAACACTCCCACGTCGACAAACCACAAACAGCCATCATCCTCGTTAATGACTCTCCAGTGACCTTCGTTTTGGATACCGGTGCCAGTGTAAATATAATGTCTGGACGCACATACAACGGTCTTCAGTACAGGCCAAAATACACAGCACTGCTACACAGATATTTGCGGTCCAGGAAAGCCATGCCAGTCCGTGGATTCATCACTATCCCCATCGAATTTACAGGAAGACGCTGCAAAGCAAAAATGTTCGTCATCGACAATGAAACCCCCTTGTTCGGACACGATCTACAAAATTTACTCGGTGCCCACTCTGCTGAGGCACTGGGTATGATATCCTTTAATTTTACGTTTAATGTGACAACATCTATCCCAGATGAATTCCCCTCATTATTCGATGGACAGATGGGAAATATTTCTGGACCCACTGTTAAGCTGCACATCGATACTTCGGTCCCACCGGTGAAACAGAGACAACGAAGAATACCCTTTCACGTGAGGAAGGACGTTGAGTCGGAACTAAAACGCCTCAAGGAAATGGACGTGATTGAGAATGGTACTGGGCCTACCCCCTGGGTAATTCCCCTGGTGATAGTCCCCAGAAAAACGCGGGGCGTGCGAATCTGCATAGATATGCAGAAAGCAAACGAAGCTATTCAAAGAGTCAAATATCCCATGCCGACCGTGGATGACATGTTTGCAGATTTAAACCACTCAAGGGTGTTCAGCAAGCTAGACATGTCGAGCGCGTACCACCAATTGGAGCTGGGGGAGTCCAGCAGATACATCACCACGTTCACCACACATGCTGGACTATTACGATACAAGAGACTATTGTTCGGAGTAAATGCAGCCTCTGAAATAATTCAAAAGGCCATTGCGGATCTTTTGAGGGGCATTCCAGGGATGAAAACCCTCTCAGACGACATTATCGTCTATAGAAGGTGACCAAGCCTTACATGATGCCAGTTTGAGGTCCACGCTGGAACGTCTACAAAATGCCGGGGCTAGACTAAACAGGAAAAAGTGCCTATTCTCGGGGAAACAGATCACTTTTTGGGGACATACCTTCAGCGAAAAAGGGGTGTCACCAGACCCAGAAAAAATTGAAGCAATTGCAAACTGCAAATCGCCCACCAACGTTGGAGATTACGCTCATTCCTGGGCATAGTCCAATATGTGGCCAGGTTCATCCCGCACTATGCCACTGTCACCGAGCCACTGCGACAGCTCACAAGAAAAGACAGAGTATGGAGGTGGTCAGAGACAGAAGAAAGGGCAGTGATGAAATTAAAAAAGGGCTAGACTGGAGCTGGAGTTATGGTCTACTTCGATCAGAACAAGGAGAGACACATACCCTGGTAGACGCGAGCCCCGATAGAGACTAGGGGAAATGCTTACACAAGACGGGAGAGTCTTGTTTTATGCCAGCCGTGCTCTCACAGATGTGAAACAGCGATACTCGCAGGCGGAGAGAGAAATGCTAGCCGTTGTATACGCTGCTGAGCATTTTCATCTTTATTTGTATGGGTCAAGGTTCACCATCACCACTGACCACAAACCACTTCTCGGTATTGTAAAAAGCCTCACACCAGCCACGTCCACAATCGAACGCTGGCGCCTACGCCTCATGCAATATGAGTATAGCTTGGTATACCAACCGGGAAAAGATGGCCAGAACCCCGCCGACTACCTCAGCCGACATCCTCACCACAAACCCGAGAGAGACAATTCGGCTGAGGCATATATATGATACGTGGCTCACCATGCCATACCTAAGTCCATCCCCCTCGAAGAGATGAAGCTAACCACGGGAAAAGACCCCCTGCTACAGAAAGTGATGATTGCACTTTCAGATGAAAAATGGAACGACCCGCAGTTATACAGTCTCACACATGTCAAAGATGAACTATCGGCACATGAGGGTCTTATCCTTCGAGGTCACCGCCTGGTGGTCCCGCCCACCCTGCAGAAGAGAACCGTAGACATACCCTACCGCACACACCAGGGCGTTGTTAAGACGAAGCAGCTAATGATGGAAAAGGTCTGGTTCCATGGAAAATACAAGCTGGTGGAGGAGACAGTGCGCAACTGCATCCCTTGTCAAGCTTCCAACTCGATATCATCACACCGTGAGACCATACGCACCTCACAACTCCCTGCTGCCCCATAGACTGAAATCTCCCTGGACTTGGAGATTATGTGCTAGCTGTCATCGACGACTACAGCAGATTCCCAGAAGTAGAGATACTTCCCTCGACATCAGCAAAAGTCGTCATTCCCCACCTCGACGTAATTGTTGACAGACAAGGATACCCCGATATTTCCAAGTCTGATAATGGTGCCCCTTCCAAGGACAGGAATTCAAGGAGTTTGCCACCCAAGCAGGATTCCGCCTCAGAAGAGTTACCCCTGTGTGGCCGGATGCGAATGGAGAGGTTGAACGGTTCATGAGAACTCTAAACATGTATGTTCGCGCCACCACTGTGGAGGGCCTTAACTGGAAAACCCAACTAATTCATTTTCTAAGGCATTACAGGGCCACCCCCCACAGTACTAGCAAAACATCTCCATTCGAAGCCCTCACTGGAAGGAAGATGAAAATCGGCATACCTGCTGTTCTGAAAGAACCCATGCCAAAGTCGATTCACACACACATAGCGGAGAATGATGCACGAGGGAAGAGGAGAATTAAGACCTATGCCGACACAGAAAGAAGACAAAGGTCTCCCCCCTTTGCCTAGGTGACGAAGTACTTCTCAGGCACAAACGTCTCAGCAAGCTATCCCCACCGTTCGACCACAAACAACTGACGATTATCGGTATAAAGGGTAGCATGGTGACAGCACAAAGAGGAGATTACCAAATCACGCGAAATTCCTCTCTCTCTTTAAGCGAATACATCCAGGTAGCTCTCCCGGAGAAGGTGTAGAATCAGACTCTGAAGATGAGTTATACTCACATCCACAACAGGAAAACTCAGACTCCAGACACGAGTGCCAGACGCGAGTGCCACCCACATCGACACCACCAACATATAACCCACCAGAGGTAAGACGCAATCCAATGCGGAAGCGACAGCCACCAATACGGCTTAAGGATTATATAAGATATATAAGTGAGTAAAGCTTCTATTCTGTCCTAGAAAAAAAGTCCCTTTCGACTGAGACAACAAGTCGAATAAACTATTTAATGCAGTGACATGTATTTTAAGATCCCCCTTGAAATCAGAGCGGATCCACATAGACCTTCCACGCACATTATACATATCGAACTATGAACTTATGGACGGTAACCCTATACACACATGCACACGCACACACACACACACGTGGACTATGTATATATATATATATATATATATATATATATATATATATATATATAACAAAATCTGGCTGTTTGTTAGGTGAGAAGAGATGCAGCATTTGTCGCTTTCAATTTGAGATTTATTTCCCTTGGAACATTTTTATGAATGAATACTTGTGTTTGCAACGTGTCACTCGGAGTACGCATTCAGGCGAGCGACGAGTAACATTGTGTTTGTCTCTCTCTTTTGATCCTTCCTTTTGCTTGGTATTGTTTCTACGTTTCAGTAATAATCACACCCCAACAATTATAACTTAAATGTATTGGTCCAATAATTAGAAATACTGATGTCCCTCTATCTTATTCTTGTAGAAAACTGCAGCAGTTTCAACAGAGAAAAGGATTGAAGTCAATGAATCCGCTTGCTTAATCTATTTCTTAATTTTTTATTCATAATTACGTTCTTTTGAGTTAGTGTAATACTTATAAATATTTGAATGAATCTTAAATAAGTAATAGTTTGGAATGAATAAAATTAATATTATATGGTTTGTTTAAGTAAATCGATTGTTTGATTATTTGCTGCAGAGAATATACTGGCTGAATTGTCATGGAGATGTCAACATATATGTTCCGCTAGTTGAACGTGTGTAAAATAGGCACATTAATTAAACGAGGTAAAACCTATTGTCTTCCAAATTAACTAATGAGAGAAATGTACAGAACTATGTTAACAAATCTTATACGAATTAAAAATGTATTAGGAAACGTGAAACATGCTCCTATATCTTCTGTCGTTAAATGGAAACTGTTTGGGACTGTGCGTATACATATAATGAGCAACAGTGCAGAAAAAAAGTTAATACGGCGATAAGATTACGTGGTAACGTAGGCTCCTTGACTTCTATATCAATCAGCCAACTGCATAAAGTAGGGCGAGGCAGAAGATAATACATTATACATTGTAGTCTGCAGAATGCAGAAAAGACATTTTCACAATGATGAACATTATGCTTTGATGCCGACAACAACGCCGATGATGATGATGATGATGATGATGATGATGATGATGATGATGATGACGACGACGACAACGACGACGATGATGATGATGATGATGATGACGATGAATACGATCATGATGATGTATGACGATGATAATCATGACGATGACGATGATGATGCTGACAACGATGACGATGACAATGACGATTACGTTGCTGCTGATGATGATGATGTTGATGACGATTCCGATGATGATGACGGTGACGATGACGATGCTTCTGCTGCTGCTGCTGCTGATGATGATGATGATGATGTTTTTGATAACAATAAGGAGCCACCAATAAGACGTTCTCACAATGATGATCCGTATGCTTTGATGCCGAAGACAACGCCGATGACGATGACGATGACGATGAAGATGACGATGCTGCTGCTGATGAATATGATACTGCTGCTGATAATGATGGTTTTTGGAAACAATAAGGAGCCACTATTTTTCGAAAGTTTCGACTAAAAAAAACTTCTGTTCAATAAATCTTATAAAATGACTCGTTTTGAATATAGAGTATGCTTCAGTCAGAAAAAAATAATATAAAAAAGATCGAGATACTGTAGCACCTTAAAAAGAATCGCACTCCACTATCATTCCAATTTCAAATAGAAGATTCTCCAAACATCCGTGACCGCACTTGCCCCCTAAATATCAAGCTCGTCTGTTGAACTCACTAACCCCTAATCATGCACCTATGTTCAAAAGTATGATTACACTTCACCATAATTCAACATTAGTGAATAGATCAAGGCATTTTTTCAAACCATATTCTTAGTCTACCAGGAAGAGAATTGTCCACTTACCGCCATTTTTTTCTTTCGTTCTTTCACAACTTATCCGCCACGTTTTACATACTGTACATTTTTTATATCTACTTCAGTCTATCATTAACCTCCCTTCGTCTATCGCTTGATCCGCACAAGCAATTCGTTACATCTTCTCCCGAACAGAATAATAAATCAAAATCTTGTTAAGTTGTATCGTTTTTTGCTTTCTTCCCAGCATGTAAAATATGCCTTCATTTGTGTAGAGCACGCGTTCTCCATTGGAATGAAAGCAGCAAATGTTGTTTTTTTGGATCTTATTGCTCTGCTCTCGTTTATCTATAGAATCGCTAGTCTTTTTTCGGCTTCCTTTTTTTCGTGTTGTTCTTAATTCATCAACTTTCACATTAAATGGTTTGAGACTTTTCTTGGCCATATGTCGGTTCATTTCTTGCTGGCTTTCTAACGTTCTTTCGTTTTTATTACATCTTCTATTATTGTTTGCTTTCCTTCTTTTTTCTTCTTCCATTATTTCTTTCTGTTTCCTGAAACATTACTTGTCGCTTTATTTTTAGCTGCATTGTTGTATCTATCTGTTTAATTATTATGTCCACATGCATTTATTTATCGTGCTTAGATATACGTATTCATTACTGATGAGACGATTTCAGAATCTCTGATTCTGTTCCCAATTCCCGATTCCGATACAATTACCGATCCGATTCGTTTTCAATTTCTAAATGTTTAATTAAGGATGTGTTGCTTTTTAATTTTTTTTTCGAATAACTGTATATACTCGTATAATGTTCGCAATCTGTTTTAGTATATGTTGTGAAGTTGTCCAATAGTAAATAATAAATAAAGGAAGTCAAGTCGAGGGTTGGTTTAACACGTGTATTAACAAAGTAAGAAAGTGACTAGCACTTGGCTAGACAGTTACAAGACTGTGCTTTGTCTTCTCTGTGTCTCTGGAGACTCGCACTATTTATAGTGACAACCGGTGTAGTTTCTCCTGTGTAAGAACGGCCGGTGTAACAGTATACATAAACAAACACTTACAAAGCTATGCAGAATATTTTTAGTAATTGATTTAAAATAATGAGACAATTAACTTTTATGTCTCTTTTAAAACAAAACCGATTTGAATTTGTTCGGCGATAGTTGACAAACTTGAACTTTTTCAGGCGATAAACTTACATATATATATAAAGAGGTGTACTAAAAGCGAACTTTTAGGAAAGGTAAAACCCTATTGTGAAGAGTATACAGCTCAATATCCAGGATAGAGCAGGTAGAAATGAAGGAGAATGGAAAGGAATTAGAGAAAGCAAAAGCCAAATCAAAATTCAATTCAAAAGTTCAAAGCAAGGTATATTCCGCAAAAAGGCAATTTATTCAAGTTAAATTTTCCTTAAGCCAGGCTTTTCAAAGATCAAAATCTTGTCATCAGAGGAAGTCGCTGGGATAGATAAGTTGTAGGGAAAGAAACGCAGGGCAAAACTGTGCCAGGGTGCAAGCAAATGTCCGATTGCCAAAAAGTCCGGTGTCGAAGAGTCCAGCGGAGAGAATAAGATGTAGATAGGTAGGTCGTTAGAGGCACGAGAAGTAATGAGAGAGGTT
>OY744518.1:38500207-38512707 GCA_963556195.1 Sepiola atlantica
AAATTGAGTAAATATTGAACCGACGACCTATGACGTCAAATTCCAGTGCTGACAAATATTTGAACTTACTTAATTGTTTTTATTTAACGCGACTTCAACGTTTGATACTCACATTCTCTTTATTGTTCACTCGACTTACTAGCCTTGATACTCACCAAACACATATTTATTTTTTATTTTCCATTTTACTCATCTTATTTCATCATGTTCAGCACAAAGTAAATTCAGGGAAATGAGTTCTTAAAATGATAAACGGAGATTCAACAGCGTGGAGAAATACGTTTGGCTCGCATTAGATTATACTAATTAGCTAACACGCAATTAACAATTATTATACGTTTCTTAATGTTTATTACATTAATTATAAGTATTACTGATTTAAAGAGGTGCGCGATTGTCTAATAGATACCGCCAATGACAATATAATTGGTTATACCTAGTTCAAATTGAAGTTATTGCTGCATTAATACTGTTAGGGCATATTATAACTACTACATTTTTTTTTACTTTTATATACCCCCCCAAAATATGTTACCGGGATGTAAGGGGCTATAAATATTAATAGCAAAAGTTATAGCGGTGATCATAAGTGTGCAGATGTGTAGCATGATTTTGTTAACATTAAATTTAATGTTCTATATGAAGATACAGTCGGGAAACACATTGGCCAGGGAAGGATAACCAAAGACAAGCGGTTCGACGTAAGAAACTATAATAGTATATAGATTTTCGGCATATGGCGTCCTAAAAAGCAAGGGAATAAGATTTCTGCCGCAAATCGGGTTGCTCAGGGGTATTTACTTTGATGGAGTATAAGTGCAGTAAGTTCGTCAAAAACAAATTCCGTGGAATGTGCTCCGATGAACTGGCTACTCTGCTGTCCCCTCGACGTAAATTCAGCAGACACTCGACAATAAGTTTAATCCCATTCATTCACCGTGGAGGTCCCCAGATGCCGGAGAGCCTTCTACTCCAATAGCTTCTTTCCTCGTGCTGCTGGCCTCTGAAACTCCCCCCCCCTGCTCCCTGTTTCCCCGACAGTACCGACATGCAGAGTTTTACAACTAGTGTAAACAAACATCTCGCTACACTGCTCCCAACTCGTGGTGACCCCCAAAACCCACACCTAAATTCTCAGTAACCCTTTACCTCTACAGTGGTGGTCTGCCTCGTTTAGGGTGAAATATGTTTTAAAAAATCATTGGGATCAAACATTGCGGCGATTGGACTGTGGCTGGTGACTGGAAAAAAGTCCGGCACCCACTATGTTAGATACATTATATGGACCCGATCCAAGGAAAATACTCGCGGTTGGTGCAGCAGCTCAGATGTTGCAGCAATAACTTACGCATACGCGAATGGTGGCTTTATAGAGATATAGGATAACGCAGCCCCTCAATTATACGAATAAAGATAACTTTTGGCGATACTAGATTACTTAGCTAGACGAGGTAATTCGGAATTTACAACAGTAAGTGCTCATTAATAGATTGATTTTGCGCCAACCGTCCATAATTTAAACAAAAAGTCACATAAAATTTTTCGGGTAAACTTTTATAATTTTAATCTATTGAAATTTGTTGGAATCAAGACTACAATAAGAACCCCAGTTCATTAACACAAGACGCGGGACATATACTGGAAGTCACCGGTGTCTTCCGGTAGGCCTTCGCAATACACGTGGTTGCTATTTACAAAACACTTGTGAATAAACCTTTTATTTATTTTAATAAATGCAGTATATTTTGGAATTTTTTTTTTCTTTTAGCATGTTAATATTTATTTTAAGGCAGAGGGTCCATAAATAAAACAAATGAAATATTAACATGTTTTCTTTTAAAACATGTTTTTGTGCCACTATTTACTTGCCTCCCCACGAGGGCAGAAATGGGGGGTATGAAATATTTATCGCCGTACTTAAGTAATCTTCCGTTTTGTAGGGACAAATCAAGTTTCCCAAAAACGGGCATTCTGGATCTTACCTCAGTTTAGAAGGATGTTTCCATACTACACTTTGCTTCTAGCTCGAGGAGGCAAAACGGAAGATTACGCAAGGTATTTTAATAAATAAACGAAATATATACGATTTTAAAAAAATCAGCTGACTTGTAATCTTTCGTTTTGCCTCCCCACGAGGGCGGAGTTAGACTTCAAAAATCAGTTTCTAAACGGAAGCAATTTTAAGTTAATGAAGTTTGTGTCCTTTTTTCTGAATTCGGAATAGCGATGTCGAGGTTAGATACATCTATATTGTCGAACATATTTTAGTTTATCTGTAGTGTTTTTACACATTAAATATCCACAAAATTCCTGGTTGCCGTAAAACAGACTAAGCCAATACAACAATAGTCGTGTACTTAAACGAGTAATCATTTATGTAATAAGCTGGTTTTTCAAACATCTGCACACATCTGGAAACTACTTCTAGGAGACCGTTGTAGCTTGATTCTCTTAAAAAATAAATGAAGAAAAACCATCCAATGTTTTTTTTTAGTCTTACATCTGTGCATTTTGCTTTCCTCTCTCTTTTAGGCCAGTTAGCATCTGCCTGCCATCTGTGGAGATTTACTTTCCCAGAATGTCACACGCACTACTTACTTCCCATCATATAAGTATTTTCTCTTCTCTTTTTTTCATCAAAGATGGCTGTCATCACTTTTGACAAAAGTAATAAACGCATACAGTGACAGTGACAAAAAATTATGTACATATACACATAGAAGTAAATACGCACAGTGAAAGATATATACAAACGGACAGATATATGTCTCGGTGGTGTATAGTTCGAATACCGTTCCTAAAGTTGTCTGATAATCTTTCAGTTCACTTGTGAAATCTTCCATTTGCCTTTTGTCAAGATTGAACTTTGAACGTCAAGACAACCTGTAGACATTAAACAATGTCTGAGTAGGCCCGGCCCGTCTATGTGACTCTTGAAGAGGTAAATATGACATCGATAACTTTCTATTACTCTTAAATAATGTTTCATCAGTAACATTTTAATTGGTATAAACAACTTGATCTCCTAAGCTTAAAAGTGGCTGAAATAGATTTGGAGAAAAAAACTGCTCGAATATCAAATGCGTAGAGCTTTACTTTACTTTTTGCTAGGACCAAAGTGTAGTATCGGATTTTATACTACACTTACCCGTTGTTGACCACGATAAGTGGAAGATAAATCAGTTTTACTATTCTAATCTAGTATGCCTCTTTTGGAGCAGCTGGATTTTTCCACATTAAAACTGAACTTGCGTCTGACCAAGCAATTTGAGAGAGGGTAGTAAATAAGCACTAAAGAAAAAACGAACGAAACCATGAAACTATAGATAATGACATCTTTTCAAAGGATGACACATTTAAGTACTAAGGACATGTGATTTCGAGTACAACTGAACACGATATATAGAGAATTGCAACACAATATTCTTATTGGATGAGTAGCTCGTGACAAAAACAGTCTTGTTCTCACTTCAAAAGCATATCCTATCACATGAAATCTGTATTAATCGACACATATGTACTCCCAGCTCTGTTATCTATTATTGCTGGTCTCAAAACGATGGACACAAACTTACTGCATTTCAAACATAATACAACGAAGCATAATTAAATAACATATCTTTTAGTGAAGACAAAGTCAAATCAATTTTCTTTTGTAGTTAAATGTAAAGTGCAATGTTGTGTAGAAACAATGAACATAAGTGTAGAATAAAGGGGCTCATGACTTCGAAAATGGCGAACTAATGTATGTTCCTGGGCTTTCCGATAAATCAGACTCAAAACAAGGTAGTGAGAGACAGACGGTATTGGAGACAGTTAAGTCATGATACATCATATTCTGACAAATGCGTAAGTCAAGTTTGATGATCATTTGGAAATATTGTAATTTTCATAAGGAAGCCTTAGTCTTTATGAAGGTACATTATCATAACTTTTGTGATAAAAAGACATCCATAGGCCACGAGTTACATTACATTATTTAAACCATTTTAATGTTACTAGATACTCTGCACTCTTATTATATATACAGGTCCTAAGTATTCGAGATATAATTATTAAGCCGGATTGTTTTTATCTTTTTTATGAATACCTTATTTAATTCTCCGATATTTTAGTCAAAATCCGAGTGTGTTCCCATATTGTAACATATTGTATTACATACACAGCTTATCCCCATACACATGATATCTAAAATATATAAAAAGTCGTCGTATCTCTCGCTCTTCTGTCACTCACTTACTCTCTCTCTCTCTCTCTCTCTCTCTCTCTCTATCTCTCTCTCTTAACAGTAAAAGGTAATCACTTTCTCTCCACCAAAACTTCCTAGAAGCCTCCTTCTCCAGTCTCTTTCTATATTGACAAAGAAAGACAGCGATAAAAAAGGAGTAATACTATTTAACCCATAGCTGGGGAGAGGGAGATGGCATTACTAATCTTTTTCGATTCATTTTTTATATAAACTGGCTTTGCAAACTCTCTTTATCCGGATCCAAACAATCTAATGCAAGCTGGATGAGTGACTAAACGCGTCACAATTTTTCTCTGATTTTTGTAAAAATTACAATACAACACATATTTGTATTTGTGAATATAAAGGTTACTGAGTTTGACACTTTAATGATAACCAATCCTACGAAAGCGTAATGAGTGGAATGGACAGCATTTAATCATAAAAAAGACGACTTAACAAGTCTTTGTTAGAATTAAACTTCAAAACAATCATTTTGTAGTCAGCTGGATTGTTACAGTTTTTACTGTGAACTTGTACAATGCTTAGAGGTATATCGAATCTTTACCATAAATATGTCGATATAGTAGAACAAAACTATTCAGGTATTTTGGGGTGAAAGGTACCATATAAAAGAGAAGGGATTATCCCAGCTAGATTGCGAAGTCGATTTTGTACTCTGTTCATGCGTAAGAAAGTACTGTTAGCTGCACCTCCTTAGTTATTGTAGCAATTCCTAATTTTAAGAGAGATTCGACTCTTATACAGGTAGCACATTGTGCCAGGCGTAAGGTACTTTCTTGAGCAGTAAATGCTCCCAATATTTTCAATCAACTATAGAAATATATCCGATGTAAAGTATAGAGTGCAAGCCAGTAATATGAGCGTATCGAATCAACATATTTAGTATGGGAGTGTGCTATTCCATTAAGCTGGGGCAGGATCGGAGCGTTATACATGAAAGAATCCTGCTTTGAGAGGTTTTAGATGTAGCAAGATACGGCTGCCCTATTGTATAATGTGCTCGAAGTCAAATCAGAGAGAGCGATATATATATATATATATATATATATATATAGAGAGAGAGAGAGAGAGAGAGAGAGAGAGGGCAGTGAGAGGGGGCAGAGAGAGGGGGAAGTGCTACAATATATTTGGGGGGGGGCAACAGCTTATAGTATTTATGAGTAAGTATTGACGATACTCTATATAAAATGAGTGGGATGTATGTGGAGATATTGTATTATTATGGGATTTTATTAGAACGTTTTGCGTTGCATA
This sequence comes from Sepiola atlantica, assembly GCA_963556195.1. Taxonomy (NCBI): domain Eukaryota; kingdom Metazoa; phylum Mollusca; class Cephalopoda; order Sepiida; family Sepiolidae; genus Sepiola; species Sepiola atlantica. Next base: position 38,505,714 of record OY744518.1, read on the forward strand.
TACGTTTTTATGTACATGTATTTGTTTAATAGTATCTATGGTTTATGTATGTTTACTTTGTATTCATAGGAAGTGTTCATACCGTGTTGAACATTGTTTTGGGGTCTTAAGCGTTTGAGTATAACGTCTAATCTATCAGAGATTCAGACGAATAAATATATATTTTGTCATATGCAGAAACATATTTATTGAAATCCATACATTTGTGTATGTGTTTCGGAATGGGCCTCCCTTCCTTGGATCATATTGAATAAGTATCTTGACGATTCTTCTAGGCATATCGCAGAATTTCAGTCCTCGCTAAGAAAAGAACCCCAACGTATATTATGACGTGAGGTCATGTAGGTACTCCATGCCATGCCTTACATGAAATTGATGCAAAACAGAGAGATAGAGATTTAATGTGCTATTGTTGATTTGATCTGAAAAGACGTGTAAAGAAACAGAATGAGAGGGAGAAGACATTCTTCTGAAAAGCCTGAGCTGAACGAATGTTGTACAATGGTCTGTGCATTTACCAACGCCTTTTTCCGACTGACAGCTAAGTGGATTTGTTGAAAGTGAAAGCTCGTCTCGGCCATCGTACATTGTGCTTGACACATCGTCCGACAATGGTAGAGTGTGACAGCGAGGTCATACGAATAATAGTTGGTCTGATCGCCTTTTGATTTGATAATTCTTTGCTTTCAAAGTCGAATAATAGCCGCATTGGGAGCACCAAAGTGTCAAGAAATAACCTTTGACCATGCTCTCATTACTGCGGAAGGTAGATTATATATCAACTGATCCATCAGAGTAAGTATTTGAATTGGGAGACGGACTCATAAATAAATCCATATACGGCAGCACACACTTATGTATTAACATAAATGCACACGCACATATAAACATATATATATACATATATATATATATATATATATATATATATATATATATATATATATATATATATATATATATATATTTACATTTTTTATGTATATATATATAAAATGTATATATATTATGTATATATAGAAATGTAACTTTACAATGCATATATATATGGTATATAGTATATATATAAAGTGTATATATATACCATGTATATGCATATAATATTTATATATATATATATATATATATATAATATAAATATGTATATAATATATGTATATGTATATATTTATATATATATACATATGTATATATTAAGTTATGAAAAAACATGTATAGAATTAAAGCTACACAGAGGCTTATGCATGTGTGTATATATATATATGTATATATATATATATATATATATATATATATATAACAGATGATAATTAAATAGAAGAGCGAAGTAGAATTATTTACATTATTTTATCCGTCAATTATTATTATGTAAAAGTTTTGGGATTTTATTCATGTTTGTTTCACAACTCATGAACAAAGTTTTATAATAATGTTTACCATATTCATTTACTCAGGACCTACATAGCAACATAAATTGTTATTTATATGTCTACTGTTTCCAATTATTTTCTTTTGTTTAATACTCATTTTCAATTATTTAACCGATACGTGCTCATAAGTAAACATATATATTTGCCTATATATATTTGATATATATATATATATATATATATATATATATATATATATATATATATATATATATATATATATATATATATATATAATTTCAACTACATTTTCATATTAAATGTCAAGTGGCGCTCCATATATTTTCTTTCTTATTACTAAATTTCAAATGAAACCACACATGTTGTATTCGATGTTATTTATATCGTGTTTCCGACTATTCTAATAACTACGACAGCCAGCAAATGTCTCCCAACCCTCTACAATAACTTAAGGACCCCCACTGCCACCAACTGTTCGAGCTTATATTTTGTCCTATCTTAAATAGCTTCTTGAGATCAATCTGTCTTACTGCTACGACCACTCTTACTCCCACTCCACTAACTATGTTCACTCATAATTTATTTGTAAAAAATGGGTAACATATTTAAGTAAACATTTCATGAATTGTCTCATATAATTTAGAAACCCATCGAAACGTTATTTTTTATATATTTATCTAATGAATTAAATCATTTTTTCATAAATATAAGTCTGAGACTTTCGCTGTAAAACCACCTTGCAAAATAGTCATTATCATTTTTTTTATTTTTCTCTTCATCTTGTTGTTGTTAGAATTCGCAAGTTAATCACCTCGTAGTCTTGAAAAATATTTATCGTCTGTTTTTGTTGACGGACTTGAAGAAACTGAAATTGAAGAGGTATAAGGCGCGGTTACGCAGATTAGAATTGAAAAAAAGGGGTTAAACATCCTTGGAAAAACGCTTTTTTGAATTGTATTATAGAATTTTAAGAAAACTAAGACACGCTATTTGTTTATTTATGTATTTATTAAATGAATAAAATCATTTTTTCATAAATATATGTCTTAGACTTTCGCTGATGAATCAGCTTTGCCAGAGAGGAATTTCATTTTTTTCTTTTTTTCTTGTTGTTCTTTATATAGCTATTAGTTCTTTTTTCTGATGTTGTCTTTACATCTTGCTGATGTTAAGAATCGCAAGGAAATCTCTTCTTGGTATTGAAAGATTATTTATCGTCTGTTCTTTATTCATAATTCATATTAATATTGGTATAAGCGGTTTTTCAGAGTAATTCATCCCAATGCTACTCCCATTTTGAATTTGATATCCAGCACTAATTAACACATCTATTCTAAAAAAAATTGACTTTAGCGTCTATTTCCTGTGATGATTTGAACTCACATGCAGGAAGCCGAGTATAATTTTTAGGTATAGAATTATATATGGGTTGATTATTCTCTGAGTACTTTTCAATTTTTTCTGGACAAAATGACTTAGATTCTTTGTGACCTAAAATACAAGTTCTTAGATTACTGAAAAATGGTTAATAATATAGAAAATCATTCGGCTTTTTTGTTTGAACTGTTTAAGCATTTTGGATCATTTGAATTTGATACAATACAATGGCCATAGTTAGAATCATCTGGGATATGTTTAAGGATGGTGAATCATTTGAATTTGATACAATACAATGGCCATAGTTAGAATCATATGTGATATGTTTAAGCATTTTGGATCATTTGAATTTGATACAATACAATGGCCATAGTTAAAATCATCTGTGATATGTTTAAGGATTTTGGATCATTTGAATTAGATACAATGCAATGGCCATAGTTAGAATCATCTGTTATATGTTTAAGGATTTGAATCGAGACATTTACCCTTCAATATTATTATCAATACTTGACTTTTTCATTTTGAAGATATTCCACTCTAATAATTATCTGATATTTAATTATTATTGGACATGCATTCTGACGATAATAGTGTTATCTTTGAAAAACCATGGTTAAAAGGCAATTTTGTATTTGTATTCCTTGTGTGAACACATGAGTTAATAAACCTGTAAACTTTACAAACTAAATCCATCTCAGTACTTATTATCCATATATATATATTTTCCTTTCAGTAGTCGAGCATTTTGACGACGGCTTCTTTTAAATATGGCTAATCTCTCGCTGATTTACCGAGTTGTTGGAAGAAGCCGGGTACGATGAGACGTCGGAATCTGAGTTTGAAACATGACATGCAACCCGGGGTTCGAGTCCGGTGACGGTTGTTAATCATCATCTCTACACTGACTATTGCCGAAAATATTAAAAGCACGCGTATTTTTATGAAAACAAGCTATTTGTAATTATATATATATATATATATATATATATATATATATATATATATATATATATATATATATATAGTAAATGAAAAAGCAAAAAAACAATATTAATATATTCATCAACATGTGTTAATCTAAATACATTCTTACGATGATTATTTCGATGAAGTAACATACAGGTAAAATATTGTCTAAATAATGTGTCTGTAATTTCTTTAAATTACTCATTTGATGAAAACCTTGAAATAAAGACGAAACGTTGATTAGTATATCAATAATTTTTCTTTTGATATTTATCACTTTAGAATGTTATTTCAATGCATGATTTGCTATTATTTCCTAAGATGATTCATTTTAACTCATAACAAAAGAATATGCATTATGATCGGTTAATTGATTTATGAGTTAATCATGTACGTGCAAACATATTAAACATAAAAACATACCATGTATGTATATATAAATATAAATATATATATATATATATATATATATATATATATATATATATATTTATATATATATATATACACATTAGGTATGTGTTTATGTTTAACATTTTTGTACGTGAATCAATGAACGGATTAGTTGTTTTTTAATATATTTCTTTTAGTTTACTTGTACGCAAAAGAATATTCAAGTCCTTCGTAAAAAAATCAGATATTTCCTGTCATAGTAAAATTTGTACAATTAGTAGCAAGTAATAATTATTTCCTAAATTTCAGTTATTCAGAGTGTATGGGCACTGATTCTTCATTACATTTGCATAACATTTGCTCCACAGTAATCAGATATTAAATGAGCACGATTCGCTGAATTTCAATTAATCTTTAAGACCATATAAGCAAAACCTTTAAATATGTAATAGTTTTTAACAATCAAAATGATGTAATTAGATTTGATAAAAGAAGAAAAAGGATTTTTAAAATAGATATGAAAACTAATAAATCCAAGCCGTTACCTCATTCACTTCCGCTTCCCTTGAACTGCACAGACTGCTGCTGACAACGGACTAGTCTAAATCGCGGTTCTCATTTTCTGCTTGTAAGTATCCACATCCATGCCGATATTTGAACAATTTCTGGCAAATCAAAGTTATTAACTGTATGATATCCTGCGTGTTTCTTTATCTACAATGAAAACAAAACGTTGATTGATACATAACTAATATAGTGTTTTGCTTTTCTTTTTCATTTTCAATCGTCGGATCATGTTATATATATATATATATATATATATATATATATATATATATATATATATATATATAAATATATATATATGTATATATATATATCATTGACATTAAGCAACACAGAGGCGTCCACTTTTGATACACGCAAAGGATCATAAGGTTTAGTTCTGAATAAATATACATTTAAATAATAAAACGTGATTATAACATAATCATTACACGAAAAATGATATAACAATAATGTAATAATACTCCAACAGGAAATTACAAATAACACTTTAACAATAAATAACTGTGAAATACTCACCTTCGCGAGAGTACCATAACAAACATTTCATACTTCTTGAATACAGGCGAAAACATACTCCGATTATGTGGTAATTTCTTTATTCTATTTCTGCAAATGAAAGTTTGCTTCGAACATTTAAAATATATGACAAGATACATACCATCCTAACACTACAGAAATCGGTTGTAAGTAAATACTTAATCTATTATTATTATTATTGAATCTTTTAAATGTTGTCATTTGCTCGTTTGTTTTTCTCGTATTCAACGGTGTTTTCTATCACATCTCATTGCCATCGCCTTGATGATTAAACTTTCTTTAAGAAAACTACAAAATTCTGTTTTATACATATATATATATATATATATATATATATATATATATATATATATATATGTGTGTGTGTGTATGTGTGCGTGAGTGTCTGCGTGTGTGTGTCAATACAAATTGTTTATTTTAAAACTATATGTTAGATATTTCAGAGACGAATTATGGTTTCTTTGACTTTAACCGTGAACACATTTCATTTCGAAAGTCGCTCTGTTTTGAATGGACTCTAACGACCTTTTAAAATAAATAATTTGTATATTTAGCGATCGACCACTTTATTGATTTCTTTTCAACATATAGATACGCACAATATATATATATATATATGTGTGTGTGGGTGTGTGTGTGTGTGTATATATATATATGTTTACATATATATGTATATATATATGTATATATATGTATATATATATATTTATGTATACATATATGTATATATATGCATATATATGTTTGTATATATATATATTACATTTGTGTGTATATATATATATATATATATATATATATATAAGAAAGAAAGAACGAAAATAGCAAGAATGAATAAAAGGTCCATATCAAGTGAGGCTAAAGTAGATGTAAAATTCGATTAAATTTAATGAATCGATCTAAGAATTAGTAGAAACCACATAGAGAATCATCATTTTAGTCTATTCATTATTTCGAGACAATAAAAAAAACAAAAACAAATATTTACAAACGTATTTGAAATGTTTCAAATCGAGAACAATTAAATAAAGTAAAAAATAAAATACCTATGTGATGAAAAAGTTACATTTAAAAGCGAACACACACACACACATATATATATATATATATATATATATATATATATATATATATATATATATATTAACTGGCGAATGAAGTAGATATTCTTAAGACATGCTTTTTTAATCTGCGCGTTTGCTGAAAAAAGTTTTTGCAAACTTAAAGTAGAACGAGACATTCAAATTATTTTTTCAGAGTAACGTGACAGACAAACAAATAGCTATTAAAAACATAAACATTTTAAATCAACAATTATGATGTACCGATAATAGACATGACAGATCGAAACACATGCTATTTAAAGGTTAAACAGTTAATTTTAAATGAAAAGCGTGACAAACATAATTTAATAGCTTCTAAAACAACCGAAGTAATATGTTAAAAGAAATATGTATTAGCTAAACAAATACTATTTAAAAGAGAATGCATATCTATTTAAATGATTTTCAAACTTAGATTGACCAACACATTACAATTATATTACAGAAAAGTGTGACATACCAGCAAAAATACTATTTCAAATCTAGACATGTCGTATTGTAAAATATGTAATTTTAAACTTAAGAAAGTCATTTTAAATGTGAGTGTGACAGAAAAAAGACAATGACTTTCAAATTAAATAAATGTTATTTAATATTTCCGCGGAACATAGATAAATTACACATCTAAAATTTAATACGGGCTTTAAATCTGAG
>OY744518.1:38517707-38525207 GCA_963556195.1 Sepiola atlantica
TTTTTATTTAACCATAATTTATTATTTTTTATATAAAACAACTATTGCAGATGAATAGGAAAAATGAGACAAGAATATTAAAAATAGATAACCCCAAACATCCATGTATTATGAACTGTTCAAATACTAATGTAGATTAGGCATTCAAATAGCTGCCCAAGTGTATTTCCCATGTACACTATTTCAAGATATGTTGTATTATTGGTTTAAATAATAGAGAAAAAAACATTTTGATAGTAATATAGGGGTGTTGAATAAAACATCTTTCTGATTTATTCACTTCGATTAAGGAATAAAATATTTTGTATATTAAATGTTTATCCAGCTTTATCATGGCTGACATTTGGTCGCACGACAAACATAGTTTATTGAATGCATTCTTTTTTACTTAACCATTTTGTTCTATTATATTTTTTAGCTTGGCAGGCTGAAGATCTCATCCTAACTAGGCCAGTGATTTTGTGTTCGTGTTGCTTTGTTTTTAATCTATATCATGAAGGATATAGACACCCTATATTTCTGTGAATACTTTTAAGTACGACGAATAGAATACGAGATTGTGCTCACATTATTAGACACACTCACATGAAGAACCGATGTTGATCGGGATGCGATAAGTATCACTACTTTTTCATTATGCTCATAAGACTATATTCCTTTTTTTTTTTTGCATTTACAGCCTTCTCTTCCCACTATACCACCTAATATAGTCGGAATAAGCTGAATTGTTTGAAAACTATCTGAAATCTCTCTCTCTCGCTCTCTCTCTCATACATATGGGTTTGACTTTCATTAAAATCAGACACAAGTATTTTAAGTTTTAAAGATATTTTTGCCGAATGGTTCACTTAGAGCTGGGAGCACGTCGATATTCGGTACAAAAACTGTAACATCAAAACATTATATATTTAAGGTTTTAAAGTAGATAGGGCCCCGATAGTTCCCTTAGGACACGTAGAGATTGGAAACTACTCCCATTGTTTTTCCTTAAGAAAAGGTTATACATATTATTAACGTATCATTAAAATAGGATATATTTAAGTTTTAAGAGTATGCTTACTTAAGTAAAAAAACCCGTAACGTTTTATTTAGGGATTAAGGAAGAGTTCCCTTGGCTTCCCTAACACAATTTATGTTAGAATATAGTGTTAGATGTCATGTATATTCTCTAACCTTTATTTATTTAGGTACATACAACCATCAGATACACACGGGTACATCAGGTTATATATATATATATATATATATATATATATATATATATATTTATATAAATATATATATATGTATATATATTTATATATACATCTCTCTCTCATTATATATATATATATATATATATATATATATATATATATATATATATATATATATATATATAGAATCACTGGCCGGCGAAACAAATGTGAACTCGGACATCCAGTTGTTGTCATTGAGTGGTTTAGGCATATTAAATAGTTTGGTTTCATTACATACAGATACAAATATTTGCATTGATATAAACAATTCAGTAAACACACTTTCATACAGGGTGATGGGAAAGTAACGCCATATACTTGTATGGTTTACTCGTAACTTATTACTGAAAGATAATTCTAACAGTTAATGAATGGGAGAAGCAAATATTATGAATTATGCGTTATTTTTTTCTTCAGTCGTCACATTCCTAGAGCGAATTTTTTAACAATGCGAAAAACATGATGGTTTCTGTGGCGGTTGCTTTTTTTCAATACTCTCATAGTATTCATCACCATTCATCTATCAATCTCTCCATCTTGTTGACCTTAGTCTTCGATAAAGTTGTATCCTTAATTACTGTGTACTCATTAGTAAAAAAAAAATGAAAGAAAATGTTCCTTGTGAAATCAGTTGATGCGGTTAACAGGCAGCTTTAGAAGCTGGTGGTGATTGCTGGCACACATAGCATTTAAAAAAAAAAAACTCTATACTATACACTTCTTTTTCATATTAAATTTAAACATTATATTTCAGTAATAAATTACGAACTAATAATAGGGACTTACTTTCCAACTGCCCTGTATTTTACCCACATGTTAGCGTTAATACCCCACATAAGTATTTGCATGAGAATGACAATTTAGACGATCCGAGGAAATTTGAATACGCATTGATAATTCAAGGAACAATATCAGTTTACATAACGCCACCCGCATTATCCCATCAGAATCACTCGAAATGGATTCTGAAAAGTTGTACTCATCTGATGTGAATCCCATTTAGCAGGATAGTTCGATTCCCACTCGTATCACGATTATATGTCGCTATTTAATTTTTATTGGTTCACGCGTATTACGTGAGTCGTTCCACGAATACGCGGGATCGTCACGAAAGGGGTTCTTATTTAAAAATTAGTTTTATCACGTAAATACGCGTCTTTATATTCACAAACAAAGTGTGCCGACACGTTATGTTTATCAGTTCAAACTATTTGAAAACAACGATGTAGAAACGGGAGATAACCTCTTTCATGGCAGTATAACATTCGTTTTGGATAACCTTTATATTTTACAATATTAAGCATTGTTAACTAGATGGATGTGAGCTGACAATAATGTTCATGATCATGTTCTTATTTACTTACTTACCCACAACGATAGAATTCAATAGAATGTATAGAGAAACTCAAGCTCACCAGTAAGGCACTCTTTAAAGTTAGGAATAAAAGTGAAATTACCTCAGTCTAAAAAGATTTACCCACTGACCGAGTACAGAACATATACTATCATTTGCTTCTGGCTAATTAAAAAGATTGATAATTGGAAACATCTTGAAAAATAAATTCTGAAATGTTCTTGTTTAAATCATAAGCTATTTTTTATATAAAAATGTTTACACGGTGGAGGGCTACAAAGTCATGACCACATTTTGTCTTATCAACGAAACAATTAAGACTCCATTTAAATAATACACGGTAATAGATTTTTAGAATCTTTCATCTGTCTTGTATCATGAGGTCGTAAGGGATTTATGGTATTCATGATGGGAGACGTTCTATTCAATTGCTCATAGCGGAGATCTAATTTTATCGTAGCTAGGAATCTTTGTATTACATTAAATGAATAGCAGAAATTGCGATAAATGGACTTACATAGGGTAGCAGTTATATTTACTACACATGAGGTGTTTGCTATTAAATCTACTACCTTATAAAAGACACATTTCATATTACATTATATCTAATAAATAAAAGTTTATTTTTAAAAAGATATATTTTAAATAAGAGAATTGCATTAAGATGTAATTTTGAAATAATCTTCAAATCTAGGTCCTGGAATATGTATCTGTTTGCTCACAAAATCCCTTTCCTATCAGAAATTCTAGAATATAAATGATGACTTGTGAACGTTGAAATATTTCCATTACGTACTACTACATATGCAACATATTGTGCAATATACCATGGACACATTACAATGTAAAATATGTATTCGTAGTTTAGAGATGAAGTATTCTCTAATAATATTTGAAAGGAAACTTTGGGAATTTTAATTTAAAAAAGCGTGCTTACGAATTCACCGATAAGCCACAGTTTCAATTTCAGTGATGTATCATAATACTACCTCATGTAACGGTCAAAACGTACTTTTTGGCGGACATTGGGAACAATTTCCTCACCATTCAGCGGTTCGTTCTCTATAAACGTGTCTGAGATTTGTATTGGCTTATTTACGGAAGATGATATCGTCCTTGAGCAATCCTGATGACCATAAAAAAACAGAAATAACTGCTTGACCAGTTTCACAATTCTTTGTCATTCAGATCAATATCTGGACCAAGCACCCCGGAGCGTGCGTTAAAAGCAAATGTATGTCCTTGCTTGTAAAAACACCTTTTCCCCTAAAACTGATCAAGAAAATAAAAATAAAACACAAGCAACATCGTTATCTTTTCAAGAAATAAAACCACGTGGCCAAAAAATGAAATTACAGAAAAGAACATATCGTGTCTTTTATCCAATGATACACATTTTATGGCCTATCTTTTGGAATGCCTTTTTTACCAAAATCATATCTTATGGAACCCTGACACTGCTGCATATTTCCTTAATATGCTTAACAAAAACTTCTAATATAACGACAAAAAAAGACAAACATAAATATGGGAAACCACACGTTTTGTTCCTAAAAAAACGACCAAGAATATATATATATATATATATATATATATACCTGTAAACGCAAGTATATTTAGGGAAAGACATTAACAAAAGCAACGAGCGATATATATATATATATATATATATACAGGGTGGGCCAAAATAAGGGTCCTATCTTTAAATTTGAATAACTTGAATTTGAATAACTTCCACAAAATAAAAGTTAAACTCACCAAACTTTATGTGTGTGTAGACTGACCCTTCCGAGATTTTTTGAAATAAACAAAACAAATTTTAGCCGAAAAACACTTCTTAAAACTTACAAAAACTAAAGTATTGTTTTTTACACTGTTTTGAGTTTTTTAAGCAAAAATAATGTTTTCTAAATGAGGGTACGTTCCTTAGGGCTAATACGGCTGATGCTTGCTTCGGAAGGGGTCCTTTACTTATTCTAAAAAATAAAAATAAAAAAATCAATAAATAAAAAAGTTATGAATTTTTAAAAATAGGACCCTTATTTTTGCCCACCCTGTATATATATATATATATATATATATATATATATATATATATATATATTTAGAGAAAGAAAGAGGAACTGAGCCATATAATTATGTACGTATGTAGGAGTGCACACACACATACATATATATATATGTATATATATATATACACATATACATATAGAGAGAGAAAGAGAGAGATGAATATTTCGATTGGTATATATATATATATATATATATATATATATATATATATATATATATATATATATATATAACTTCTTTGTAAAATGGTAGGAAAAATCCCAGCAGAATGCTCGATTAATTAAGAATTAAAGATAAAAATTAAGAGCATAATATTTATTTATTCTGGTACAGAAAAATTAGTACAACATTCGTTTTTAATACCGTCGGTTTCAAGCACGGAAGGTCTTAACCATCCGGCTGTCTTCAGCTTCTGTTGTCATCTGTATTGGAAATGTGAGGTCACATGACACTCTCGTTAAGACGCGTTATTTGCTCAGTGTGTTGTGTGTGTTTCATTAAATTTAAATTTAGTGTAATAAGACCGTTGAGATTTAAAACACGAGGGAATTCAAGATTAAAGGGAATAAAAAATAAAAAATATATGAAAATATATATATAAAAAAATGTACATAAAAACATATATATAAAAACATTTCAATACAAATAATAAAAGAATCAAAAAAGAGAGAGAGAATAAAAAAAAGAGAGAGAGAATCAAAAAATGTTGTACTAATTTTTCTGTACCAGAATAATATATATATATATATATATATATATATATATATATATATATATATATATATATATATATATATATATATATATGGGAAGAGAAGGATGAAAGTAATCTGACCTGATGGGAAAATGAAAAAGGAAAACCAAAAAATGGATGTTTTTTTATGTGTACATCAACGTTTCGTCTTTATTTATAAAACTTCATCAGGATGATAAAATAGAGAAAAATGTCATGCAAGCACAGATACATGTAGGGTAGACATATTGGGAAAAATAGAATGAAATAGTGGTCAACTGCTGGGTGGACGTCCGTATTTGTTGGAGAAATAGAAATGAATGTAGAAAAGAATGAGTGGGGAAAAAAAAATGTTCCAAATATTCCAAATATCTCAAATATTCCATACCCACCCTTTCAATCCCCGCCCTCCTCCACCCCACCCCCCAATCCCTCACTCATTGCTATCATTTTCCAAATATTTCAAATATTTCACACCCTATCACAAAAAATCCTCCCTCTCCCCCACTCAACTATTTTCTCCCATACCCCTTCTTAAATTTCCTCATTTTCTCAAAACGCTCTCTAAGACCATAACTTTCGCCCATCCACCAAAATCACAGGCCCCCCCTTCCTCTCTACCCATCCTCCTTTCCCTGCATACACCCCCCATACACAAACATTCCAACTTACTTTTTCCCCTTCAATCTTGAACCGCTCATCCCCCACCTCTTTCTCTTACCACCAGCCACAGTAGTCCTGGCTCACCCTATACTTCCATTTTTTTTCCCCACTCATTCCCCACAAAACTTGAAACTTTAACCTTTCCAACGGTACCAATTTCATTTTTCAACTCCTAATAGTTTTTGAGTTATTAAAAATCGTTATGTTCCCAAGACTTTTGAAACACCCTGTATATTATTCTGTAATGTGAATGATGTGATTGTATGTTAACAAACATAAACTTTTTAAAATATTCTCATGTGGTTTGTATAATTTGGATTATTCAGACTACTGTTCTTATATTGGGTGTAATTATACCAACGTTTCAGTCTCTGTAACCTCGGCATTCTTGAATTATATATTTTCGAATTTGAGAATATCCATGTCGAACGCGGGAATCTGAACAAAATTCCGAACGGAAGCCTTCATTTAATCAACGGGGGTAGCATGATCTCTCTACTTCAGCCATTACTGAGAGGAGCCTTCAGTAATTCGCGATTCTTTGTATCGTCCTCAAAAACCCGTGACGCAGTCGATATAGTACTAAGTAAAATTTAGTTCGAAGTGATAGTCATCTGAAGTTTTAGGTTCAATCCTCAGTTCGGGCGATATGAAGAATTGTGAATTACTGGCAACTTCTCCCAATCATAGCTGCCATAACGATGGCATACTACCCCCGTGAATTAAATAAAGGGTTCCGTACGAAATTCCGTCCAGATTCCCGATTTCAACAGAAACATTCCTGTTATCGAAAAGATAAAATTGAAGAAGTCCGGAAGTTACAGCGACCGAAACATTGTGATGATAACACTGAAGATGAAAACAGTAGTCTGAATAACCCAAATGATACAAATTATCAATCCTCATCCCAAATACAAAGAAACATGATCATGAATTGAATTTGATATTTAAATGCGCTTGTATATCTATATTTCGTTTTTGTAGATTCTTCTAATGTTCACTATGGCTCCTCTAGTGTATGTTTGTGTGTGTTAATATTATTTAAATTGTGATACTTTATATAAATACTCTTATTGTGACCAACTAGTTTAATCTATGAATATTAGTTAGTTAATGGATAACATATATATGTTGTTTTTTGTAAATTTTTATAATGTTTAATATGGCCCCTCTAGTGTATGTTTGTGTGTTTAAATACTATTTAAATTGTGGTAGTTAATAGCAATGCTCTTATTGTTACCAAATAGTTTAATCTATAAATATAAGTTAGTTAATGAATAAAATATATGGAGTTAATACAATTCTTAGAAAATGTAATTAATATAAATTAAACTAATGAATACAATTGGTGTAAAAATAACGATAATATATCTACGAGTAATAGATATACTACATATAATTCTAAATCCATTTACATGATATTATATAAAAAACTAAGC
>OY744518.1:38535207-38590207 GCA_963556195.1 Sepiola atlantica
ATGTATATTCGCACTAGACTAAATTATAACTAAGCATTTGTGTATGTGGTTCGTCACTGGTAAGTTCCAGAACTTGTCGTCAGAATCGAATCAATTTTTGAATCATGCATCTTTAAAAGGCTGTGTGTGTTGTGAGGAGGAAAACTCTTACATCTCATCAGCATAATACTACTGCTACCACTACTACCACTACTACTACTACTACTACTACTACTACTGCTGCTGCTGCTTGAGTTGTTCAGGTGCTCTAAAATGGTTAGTAAGAATTTTAGCAAATTTTATATTAAGAACTGTAGACTGGGCGAGCGTATCATGTGTAAATTCTAATATTGCTAGTTATACTGCTATTAAAACTATGATTATTTCTACTATTGGTAATAATAGTACACACTGATAAATTAAATACAAGTGTATACTTGGAGAGTAAAACGTATAAAAATATTGTTATTATTAGAACTACTACTACTAATAATAACACCACTACTACTATTACGATTATTAATTGTACTACCAATAGTATTATTGTGAATAATACTACTGATAAGGATAGGCATTTATACATTCTGTACTAGGTACACTTATTATTATTATTACACATGCCTTTCTTTTCTCAGGTTAAATAATGGGATGCATACGTAAATCGATATAGTTACAGTTAAATGTTTGAATTCGCAAATAAATGTATACAGCAATGTATAACGTGCTCAACAGTGCCTTTGCTACGATTAGTTTATATACCATTCGAACAATTTCTAACTGAGTCTAGTACTAAAGTAAAACCAAAGACACGCGAACCAGCAGTGAAAAGAGGCTGTAAAATTTGTGAGTTTTTTATACAGTCTAGTCTCTCTAATTATACGTAGAAATTTAGTTCACCTGATGTTTCACCAAACGCTTATAAGCAATGCGTGGGAAGTATAATACATTTACATTTTATTATATGTTTAGGAGCTATAGGTAAGTATCTGATGGGTAACATGATTGTGGAATATTAGGCCCTGTATGTTGGAGGATGTCGATAACTACTAAACGTTACCTCTGCTTACCGGATATACATGCGACTAAAGATCGCTTGTGAATTTTATATTCCTTAGAAAATTTTCTCTTCGAAAAAGGTCGGCTCAATCCAGCTAAGCTGAAAGCTACTCTGTTTAGTTTCGATAATAACACGATAACTGTTCGCGACCGTACCCGTTACATCGTTTATATATTTCATATTTCTAAGCGTATACATAAAATTACAAAACAGATGTGTCTTTCATAAGGCGCATTACTGTTTTATAATGATCATGAGAAAACTTAGCAGTAGCGTAAAATATATAAGGATAAAAAGTACTGATGTAAAGCAGTATGCATATATGACACATATAAATATATGTATATGTATATATTATCATGATTTAATGTATACACGTATCATCTCATAAGGTGATATAATATATCGTGTATAGATCTTTAGTATTTACTCTAACAGTGGTGAACACGTCGGTAAAGCTAAGTAATAAAGTATGAACACATATTTATCGCAATTAAACTACACAGAAGCGCCTGCCTTTGGGAAATATGTAAAGAAAAGTTAGCCGGACCTTTGTTTAAGAGAAGCTCGGCAATTGGAATGAAACAATTACGTTGGAAAATCAAAATAGCAAAACAACTTGTATATTAGTTATCTAGACGAAACACCACGTACATATATCCAAACACACATTAACAAATAATGTGTGCACTAAACCTAACGATCCCCCATTAGGATGAAATGCGGACGTCTCCGTGTAGCTTAATTGCCATGAATATATGTTCATACTTTACTTGATGAATTGATGTATATATATATATATATATATATATATATATATATATATATATATATATATATATATATATATACGTATAGTTTGGCAGCAAATTGTTATTAAGAACGGCTTCATTAAGACCCATATTAGCTAAAATCAACCTCCTGAAGATGGTCGCGACGTCCGAAAGCGCTCGAGATTTGACCCAAACCATAACAATGGGTGCTATACTGCACCAGCTACTACCACACGATCGTAAAATCGCTCGAAGAGTCGAACGACTAACAAAGAAAATCTCAAAAAAGCAGAACTCCGTGGATTTTAATGAAGCCTGTCTTAATATATATATATATATATATATATATATATATATATATATATATATATATATATATATATGTTATTTTTTAATTTAATATATAAGTTTTGTATCGCCACTTACATTATATGTTTATGAATAGCAAGCTAACTGCACGTGTACTCGCAACATAAATATCCCCCAACGAACCCGACAGGCAGCAAAATCAAACTCATTAACAGTAGTGGTTTAAAGATGCCGTACAACTATCTATTCCAATAGCGTATTTCCTCGAGCCGCTTGTTTTTGAAATTGCCTCTCTTCAGTCTGTGTCCCCGACTATACAAACATGCATACATTTAAAAGTAATGTAAACACACTTTTTACTGAACATATAACCACATAGTTTATCTACTATAAAAATCGACCCTATCCCACCATAAACCATTACGTCGCAATAAGGATTGTGCTGTGTGAAATAAACTTTTAATAAGAAACTTATCAGAATAAAGCTATTTATTTATGCAAGCATCATTTATCTACACATTTGCAAAACATGCGAAACAGCTGTGTATATACATATTGTTATACCTGTCGTTCTTACAGAAGAGAAATTACACCGGATTTCACTATAAATAGTGCGAGTCACCAGAGTCACGAGAGATAACAAGGACAGTATTAAGCCAGTAAGATAGTTGAAAGCTTGCGTCACGTCAGTACCCTTTCTAAAATCTTATTGTTGCCAGTTATTGTTATTAATTGTTAACGTTGTTATTGCTTTATCGTTAATTTTTATTGTTGAACTGTTTTCCCTTTGACGTCGTTTGTTTTTTCTGCCACGTTTTGTTTTGTTTTTTTGTTTGTTTTTATTATTCCCCTGTTTTTCATGCCTCTAGTTGTTAACCAGATGGCAACCAAAATGACCGACAATTCAGAATGGTGTAAACCACCAAATGTGTCTATTAATGTTAAAGAATTCGTAGAGGAGGCGAGAAAATGCGAACACATGGTCACGGAGAATGGAATTAATGTGGTTTACCGAAACTCAGAACAATTTAAAAAAAAACTGTAACGATGTTTTTGGTCGACAAAAAAAATTGAATATCTATCAGGGCCTCTCCGGATTTTATTTGTAAACTACTGGCAACAGCAGGCTTTAAACCTCAAAGGTTGATCAAATGCAAGGGCTTCAATACATGGAACCCATTATTACCTTATGAAGACATTTGTGCAAATCTTTCGCTAACACAAATAATCACACAATGTGCGGTTTTACGTCAAAGGTGAGCATATTGTCGCCTATTTTTTAAATATGGTGAAATCACAGACGTTAATTTCGACGAGTTTCCCGGCACCTGGAATTTCGAGCTATTTATTGATAAAAAAGCTTACGACAGCGTCCCCTACTATCTACAAGTCGGGGAGGAAAAACTCCCTATAATATTAACATGCCGAAGACCGGTTTGTTGGTTCTGCGAGCAACTGGGACATTTAACACTGGATTACCCGCTGACAAAAAACATCCAGAAGAGGACCACCCCGATTTCCAAAACATCTAAGGCAGGCCCCTCAGAATCTGACGACTCCGACGAGTTTCCTGCTCTGTCTACTTCGGAAAAAAGATAGCGAATGGATAAGAAACCCCCGTGTCGGGTCTCTCTGGACGAAATGAGAAGAAAAGAAAAACTAAAAAATGATCCTGCGAAAGACAGTGTTATTAAAGCCAAAGAGCTTAAAACTAAACTAGATAAAAAAGAAGGAAAACAAGAGAAAAAAGAAGAAAAAATAATTCATCTACTTCAAATAAAACCACTACCCCCAAACCAAGTCCCCAGCCAGCCACCAAACCAATAATCTTTAAAAATTCACATTCTCCCAAATCAATGCTCCCCCAATCACTGGCCCAATTTTACATAAACCTTACAAACTAATACCACTAAGTCACATAAAAACGTTTAAAAAAGTCGTTTCTCCCAAACCTTCTCCCCTTGTCTCCTCATTAAATACACCCCAACCATACTCCACCTGCGTCCCCCACAAAGCAGCCCTCCCCTTCGCCTTCTCCAGCATCTCCTATAGGGCCCAGCTCCCCTTCCTCTTCCCCAATGGATGACATGCCTCCCCCTCCACCTATTGAACAGAAGAGACAGAGGAGCCCTTCTTTGGAAAGGAAACGCAACAAAAAACCCGCCTTCATCTCTGGGGGGGGGTATTTGCAAGGTTACCAATATCCAAGAAGAAACAGTTAAGTATTATCACCTCACCAATCTGAGTAAGCTGCTTAAATTCAAAGAGGTCGGGGGTATAACAATCGTAGATCCCTCAAATTTCCCCAACACCCCTAGAATCTTAACAGTTGTAAGGAGGAAATAAGAAGCGAAGGCTCTATGTCAGATGCTGGAAGAGGCGAACAGACTTTTTAAAATTAACCCTTCCAATGGCCATCTTTAAAGATGAAGTTGTATCTGTTTTAAGAAAAGATTGTTTTGGGAGGGTCTCCATAAGGTTACACCCCGCCCTGTATAGGATCGCTTAACTAACTTATCGTTTGGATTGTGGCGGCATCTCCCACGATGGTCAAATTAATGATCAGATAGCCAAATAATCTTTCGGGAGAGCCGTCGGCATCCTGACAACTTCTATGTTCGTTTCTGGATCCCAACTCTAAGGCACCCTTTATAGCGAGTTTGAATGTCCGGGGTCTGATGGCCGACGCTCGTAAATTTCGAGTCGCTACAGACCTTCAGCGCCTCGGAGTTGATATATGTTGTGTTCAGGAAACCCACTTGATTTTAGGGGACTATTTGGGTGCGCTGGCTAAAGGTTTCCACGTTTATTCAGCGTACTTTAATACTTCTGCTATGGGGGTTTCCTGGCTGGTAAGCAAATCTTTAGATGCGTCGTGTGACTCTTGCTACATGGATCCGGAAGAGAGACTTTGCGTTTTGGATATTACCATAAAGGAGAAAGCATTTCGGCTCGTCGAGGTTTATGCGCCCAATAACCATTCTGAGCTTGCTTTTTACTTTCGGAGAATCGAGCAGTTCTTGAATTCTACTTCTCGGACGGTCATTCTAGCGGGAGACTGGAACGCGGTCTTGGATCCCGATTTAGATCGTAATCGGCCTAGGAGTACTAACACTAATCGGGATGCGAGGGTATTTCAAGACTTCCTCGGTAAGTTTGATCTGATCGATAAGTACCGGAATGAAAAGCCCCGTGATAGAGTATTGACTTGGACAGCTAGACGCGGCTCCGATTCGGTACAACTTTCGAGTTATATAGATCGGTTCTTAATTAGGAGAGTCGACGTAGGATTAGTTGAATGTCCAAGTTTACATGAAATAGTTTACTCAGACCATAGACTTGTTCGGGTCCGTGTGAACTTAGATAGACCTAAGCCTAGATTAGCTGGGTACTGGAAGCTCAACACTTCGTTGTTCGATGCGAAAGGCTACCAGGTACAGCTATTACTAACCTTACAGCGGAAATTGACGGGGGCTGTAGTTGGGAATAGGAAGTGGGTTTATTTTTAGAAGGTTATTAGGTCCTTTACTGCCGATTTAAGCAGACGACTCAACCTATTAACTAGGCCAGTTAAAGTGGCACTAGAGTCTAGATTAGATCGGGCGGTGGAGGTGGGGAATAGCTCTTATGTTACTATAATTAAAGCGAAGCTGGCTTTTTTGGCTATTTAAGAACACCAGGCTTTAGTTATTAGGGCTAGGTTAAAAAGAGTGCCTAACGAGGCGGAAAACATGGCCGCTGAACTGCGTGCAGAGGAGCATCGACATGCATTTGATCGAACTATCGCTCGTGTCTCATTGCCAGATGGGGGGCTCGTGACCACAAACGAAAGTATTCTGGAAGCTTTTTGTTCTCATTTTTAAGATTTTTTTACTCGGGTACCCGGTTTATCTTTAGAACAATTCGACCCCTATTTAGCGGACTTGTCTCGTCTTGCGCCGAACGAAGCAGCTAAGTGCGAAGGTTGCATAACAGAGGATGAAGTCCGGGATCTTTAAAGCAGGTCGGCATTAACAAGTCTCCGGGGATTGAAGGTTTGCCCTACGAGGTGATTTTTAGGATGTCGCACATTTTTGTTCCCTTGCTGACAGTTTTGTTTAACTCGTGGTTTAGGAATGGGACTATTCCCCAGTACTTGACCATAGGTTTAGTGAAATTGTTACGCAAAAGTGAAAATGGTTGGGATGGGTTAAATAATTTTCGGCCCCTAACAATGCTTAATACGGAGTTAAAGATCTTGACCAAAATCTTAGCCAATCGTCTGCTACTTTGTTTGCCTGGTCTAATTAGCGCCTAACATACTTTTTTTTGTAAAGTGTCCGACCATTCAAGATAACTTGCACTTGATACGCTTGATCATAGATCAAGTCGACACTGACGCCGCGCTGATCAATTTAGATCAGTCCAAAGCATTCGATAGGGTGGACCATCGGTATTTGGCGGCTGTTTTGTCCCGGCCGGTTTTGACCCGCAATTCTGCTCTTGGATTCGCCTCTTGTATGCAAAGCACGGTGTTAGGGTAGAAGTGAATGGTATGTGATCTGAGGCCTTCAGATTGTCCAGATATCTTCGTCAGGGTTGCCCTCTTTCACCGATGCTTTATGTGCTTGTTTTGGACCCTTTCTTTAACAGGCTAAGGGTGAATCCGGTCCTGCGTGAAATTACTTTGGAAGGTGCTTGCACCACGTTGAAGTACTCCGCTTACGCCGACGACTTGACTGTGCTTGTAACGAGCAATGCCGAGATTAGTGC
Organism: Sepiola atlantica; assembly: GCA_963556195.1. Taxonomy (NCBI): domain Eukaryota; kingdom Metazoa; phylum Mollusca; class Cephalopoda; order Sepiida; family Sepiolidae; genus Sepiola; species Sepiola atlantica. The sequence goes on from OY744518.1 coordinate 38,542,078, forward strand.
CGTCGACAGAGAAATTAGAATGTATGAAACGGCGACAGGGGCCAAAATAAACTGCGATAAGTCTGTTGGCTTGCACATAGGGGCCTGGAAGGGTGATTCCTTGCAGGGACCCTTTCGCTGGACGGATGGGCCTTGCAAGCTGCTCGGCGTCTGGTTTGGTCCTTATCTTCAGCTGGAGAAAAATTGGTCGGAAGTCCTGAAAGCGATTAAGGCAGCAGCTAGTCTGTGGTCCCGCAGAAATCTTTCGTTATAGGGGAGAGCGGAGGTGTGAGCTTCTCACATATATCCGATTATCCTATATCGTCTTTCAGTGCTCCCACTCCCGTCGGATACACTGTTGGAAATGTAGCGGGCTCTGTTCAAGTGTTTGTGGCTTGGAAAGTGCCCTATGGTCCGTAACGAGATTTGTTAACTTCATCCTTCTGAGGGCGGTCTGGTTATGCCAAACGTCGAGAATCGACGTCATACACTTCGGCTATTTGATCTAGATCGAATGAGTTCACAAACTGAGGGAAACGGTAGCTTCTTGAAGGAAGACACTAGGAAAACCTTTCCGGCTTGAAAAAGTATGCACTTGAATGAGGGGAGGCATACGGGTTACCCCGAGGCGAGTGCCTCGTTTTATCGCGAATGTAGACACACTTTGAAGTTCTTCCTAAGGGTGAAAGAAAGCCTCTCTGACACCCTGCTGTTGTCCTGAAAGGCATTATATGAGGTTATGGTGAGGGGGACCGTTCGGGATGACAGGATCGAAGGGCTCGCTTTGGCGAGGGGGCAGCTGCGCTCAATCTTGCCTTGGGCGCCTGAGTCGAGGTACGTGTATAACGACGAGACATCGTTGACTTGGCTGATGATGAGAAATGCACTATGGGTCCGGAAGGGGCTTCATTCAGCTGGCTTGGGTGATTCGCCGTCTTGCGTTAGATGCGGTGACGAAGACGAGACCTTGAGTCACGCATTCTTTTATTACCAAATAGTTGTGTTGCTGTAAGGCTTGTTTCGGGTTTCATGGTTCGCATACTTAATGTACCGTCTTTTTAACTGGAACCTATCAATGTATGTAGCAACTGGGCTCCGACAGCAGATAAGCAGAAACGTGTTCTGTTCTTAAGCATACTAGCTGTTATGAGAGACGTGATTAGGAAAACTCCCATGAAGGCAGTCTACGGAGCTGAGACCTACGCTCCTCTCGCCATGATTACGATTTTAAAATATTACCTGAAAGATCGCATTAAGGCCGAGAAAGTGAGACTCTCTTCGGCAGATTTTTGTGAAAGGTGAGGGACAGGTGCACGACCGTTCAGAGTGACTGGAGCTAGAATAGAGTAGGATTTAGCCGTGTCTTAGGCAAAGGATATTGAGTTACAGAAACGAACATTGATTTTCTTTAAATAAGTTAAGAATAACACTTTTTTCAGTTATTACAAGTTTAATAACTTAGCTAGTGTGTGAATGATTTTATTATGGCCTCTTTTATTTTTTGCCTAATTTTTTGCCAACCCGTCCCCACTAAGGTGACAGAGCACAAGATTTGTCAGAATGCACGTCACCCATCGAAATTTTCGAAGGTGGTGTCTAGAATAAAGCGTTGGGGCCTGCATACAACCCTTTTTTCGAGTTTCGATTTCGACTGGCAAATCTGCGTATCTGCCACAGATTAGTAACGGGGGTCCTTTTAGTAATTTTGTTTTCATTGTATATATTTTCATTTATTGTTTTGAACATAATGTTTTATCATCCCACCCCCGTTGCATATTTGTAAATGTGGGTTTTAAGTAGGTTATTCATGGAGTGATTTTTGTTGGTGATTGAGAGGGATGTACAGTATGAATGTGGTATTTTGGTGAAGTAGGGTCCTGCATGGTACTAGCCAGGTTCGAAAGTTAAAATTGGACCGAACCTTTCCCCTTCCCTTTTCGGCCGTGTGCCACATTTTTTAAATGGCCCTTATTTATGACTATATATTGTGAGAAAAAGGACAGTTTTGTAACTGTCTAGCCAAGTGCCAGTCAGTTGTCTTATCTTTTATCGTTATGTTAATACACTTGTATCTTAACCAAACCTCGACTTGATTTTCTTTTTTTACTGTTGGACAACTTCACAACAGATTGGCGACGAGAAATCGAAACGATATCACTGCAGAAAATCGCTCAAAATGATTGATATACAAGGATTCGCAAGATCTTCACAGAAAAACATCTTCGTCTTTTTAAACAGACATTTGGATTCGCGAGGATAAACAGCAAATGAACCATTACAAGAGGTAGTTAAGCGACGAAAAAAACACAAACTCAAAACTTTCTACACAAAAATCGAAAACTAGAAAACGATTTTCGGATCGAAAAAGGGACTACCACAACACACTACGAATAGACTCTAAAGATGGGGTACCATTCTTCTGAACTACAATTTTCAAATGGAGTATGTACCATCTAAGAAATTTGGTCATGCAGACGGGTTATCAAGGTTAATACTTAAGCAGCCAGAACCATTGGAGGATATGGTGATAGCAGCCATTCAAGCGGAAGCTGAAGTAAACGATACGTTATGTGACACAATAAGAGAACTTCCAGTAACGCTTGATGAGCTTAAGAGTAAAGCAGAGGTGCCCATACTAGAGTTGATGATGGTGATTCCCAAACCAACATGTTATTAATCCCCAGAGGGGATATTTTCTAAGGGGGGTGTTACATCGGCTGTTCTTACAGAAAAGAAATTACACCGGTTCTCACTATAAATAGTGCGAGTCACCAGAATCACAGTAGAGAGAAAAAGGACAGTCTTGTAACTGTCTAGCCAAGTGGCAGTCAGTTGTCTTATCTTGTATATTTATGCTAATACAAAAGTATCTTAACCAAACCTCGACTTGACTTTCTTTTTTAACTGTTGGACAACTTCACAACATATATATATATATATATATATATATATATATATATATATATATATATATATATATATATATATATATATATTACATTGTAATAATACTAATGTTGATAATGCGTATAATAATAAATATATATAGCAATTACTCCATTACTTTTCTATTATTGCTATATATATTTATTATTATACGCATTATCAACATTAGTATTATTATTAGTAGTAGTAGTAGTAGTAGTAGTTGTATTATTATTATCATCATCATCATTATTATTATCTAGTATTATCCTTATAATCATAAATAGTATTATCATAATTATTACTATCAATTATTATTATTATTATTGTTGCATAACTACCGAAATTAAACGTCACGAGAAGCAAAGGGGGGGGAGAGAGCTTATTTATTTCTACAGGCAGAAATCCTTCTGACTGAGGCAGTTCTCCAAAACCACCTCACAGTTCGCTATTACATCCTCTCCGGCCGAAAATAACGCGAAATGTTCACGAGAGGATTAATAGTGATTTCAATCTTTTTTCTTAATACTTCTGATGATACAATTTTCACAGACACTTTCATAGTCATTCTTTAAGCAAACATGTTTCTCAGTAATCTTAACACATTTTGGAGAGTCATTTTTAAACAGGGACCTTAAACACACTTTTCTTAAGAGTCATTTAAACAAATTTCTAAACACATTTTTCAAGAGTCCAAGAGTCACCCTGAGACACAGTTCCCAGATATTTTACATTATAAGAAAGTTACCTTTGTAGTTCTCGTTCGTCGCTAGCCCTCATCTTGTTGCTGGCTGTGATCGCCGCGCGGCACCTGTTTTTGTGGGCAAATTCTATCTTTAAGCAGAGGACAAAGACACTCGAAGTCGGATTTTCTGAGAGATTTCTTTTGTTCTTTTTATTTCATGCTTTCATTCGAGTGGAGGGGTTTCCATTATTGGTTCTTCATTCACATCTCAAGTTCGTACTGTGTGGGACGTTAGACGCTGTTAGTTTTTCTTAGTAGCTTTGGCCCATATCTCTTCGATTCACACCCGAACTCTTGCGTTCGAGAGCTACCTCATCTGCATGCGCTCGCCACAAGCTTCCATGGTGATCTGTTTTAGATACAGCCCTTATCGCGAGCGATTACATTATCGGGAAAACTTCGCTCGCTTTTCCGAAACGACGTTGTCGTTTCGAGCTCCCATGGCGGACTGATGCTAAAAAGCTAAGTTCTTGTTCTCCGTGGTGACGTAATCATCATTCCCACGCACGAGATGGGGACAAAAACGACTCACTCTGATCTCTGACTCAAAGGTCACGTCAGGTGTCTAAATTTATTATGACTATTCTTGGATCAAACTCTTCTCTGAACTCACTTCTGAGTCCAGAAACAAAACCTAATTTTCAATAACAAAATTAGCTATTTGATACTAGTTAACCTACTGTGCCTTGCATAATGGGGCCCTACAGTACTGTAACATTATCAATTATTATTATTATTATTATTATTATTATTATTATTATTATTATTATTATTATTATTATTATTATCAGTATACAATATTGCAATTACTAATATTGCTCTTATTAAAATTATTTTTAAAAAAATATTATTATCATTATTAGACGTAGTTGAATTATAGTTATTATTATTATCATCATTTGAATTATTATTATTATTATTATTATTATTATTATTATTATTATTATTATTATTATTATTATTATCATATAATTTTTACTATTTACCATTATCTTTAGTATAAGTGTTTATTGCCTCATTTCTTCACAAGATTAATTCCTGTTGTCACTAATTGATACAAATAAATTACACGCTTCAGTTAATGACGGGTTTTCCTTCCTGTGTAAGGTTTTATTTTATTTTATTTTCGTTTATATTTCTTCTTTTTATACATGTTTTCTTTTTCCTCTTACATTTGTAAGTACTTTATTTTCTTTTTCCTTTCTTTTTTAATATTTTTTCTTTAGTTGCATTCTTGTTTTTATTGTTATTCGGTTCTCCCACCTTAGTTTTATTCTTTTCGACGCCTTTTCACTTCCTACCCCTCCTACATTACTTAATTGTTGCGGTCTGATATGGTTGATCTCGCAGATAGGGAGGGGCTGTGAAGTTTAGCTCCGTGTCATCATATCATGACAGATATAACTTTCCTACGTTATCATCGGCGTCTTTTTATAAAATATTTTAATTTAATTTAATCTTCCAAACTTAAGATGAATATGATTTGCCCTCTTTATTTTTCCGTCCTCTCTTTTTGATGATTTTAACTGACGTATGATGTTTTTTCCCGCTTCATTCCGTCCCCTCTCTACCTGCATATGCTATATCTTTTTGACTAGTGAATATTTATTTTTCCATCAGTTCAAATATGTAGTTTTCACGTTTGCGTTTCGAAGAGACCAGGAGGTCGAAATAAATGATAGTGCTGACAAGCACAACGTGGATGTGCGTATTTTCTATATTCTATATATATATATATATATATATATATGTATATATATATATATATGTATATATATATTATATATATTATATATAATACATATATGTATATATATATGTATATATATAACATATATATGTATATATATATATTATGTAGTATATATATATAACAAATATATGTATGTGTGTATATATAATACAGGGTGTTTCAAAAGTCTTGGGAACATTACAAATGCGTATATCTCATGAACTATTCCAGGTAGAAAAATGAAACTGGTGCCATTTTAAAGCTTGCTTAATCAAGTTTTTGGTCATACTAATGATTTTCGTGTTATCTTTGCAGGTGCAGTAACGGCGTTCTCTAAACAAGACAAGGCATTTTGCGTCCTCCAATTTGCAAAGACTGAATCGTGGACATGTGTTCAGCGTGCATTTCGCAGGAAATTTAAAAAAGAAGCCCCTGAAAGGAAATACATTGTCAGATGGCATGCTAAATTTGTGAAAGATGGGTGTTTGTGCCCAAGTAAGCGAACAGGTCGCCCTTCAACTTCAGAAGATGCAGTTGAGCAAGTTCGGACAGCCTTTCAGCGGAGCCCCCGTAAATCAGTGAGAAGAGCCAGCAGGGAACTTCAGCTTGCTCCAGCAACTGTCTGGCGTGTCTTAAGGAAACGACTGCAAATGGTACCTTACAAGCTCAAGTTGGTCCAAAAGTTGAAGGACACTGATAAGCCACTTCGCCGTGACTTTTGCATTGCTATGCAAGAGAAGTTGGAAGATAACGGCTTTGATGACCGGCTTGTTTTTAGCGATGAGGCGACCTTCCATCTGAATGGCAAAGTTAACAAGCATAACACTCGCATATGGGGTACTGAGAATCCTCATGAACTTCTTGAGCACGAGCGAGATTCACCAAAAGTGAACGTGTTTTGTGCAATTTCCAAGAAAGGTGTCTATGGACCGTTCTTCTTTGAAGAGGCAACTATCACTGGTGAATCCTATCTCAACATGCTGGAAGACTGGTTAATGGCTCAGTTGGAACAAGCAGAATCTGATGACTTCATTTTTCAACAAGATGGTGCACCACCACACTGGAGTCTTAGAGTAAGGCAGTTTCTTAACACAAGGCTGCCTGGTAGATGGATTGGGAGATCTTAGCGAGGTGATGACGTTCTCATGCCCTGGCCTCCTAGGTCTCCAGATCTTACCCCGTGTGACTTTTTCCTTTGGGGCTTTGTCAAGCAACAAGTCTATGTGCCGTCCCTTCCAAGAGATATTGACGAACTAAAGGCTCGAGTAACGGCAGTTGTGGGAACCATTGACGTCAAGATGCTGGAACGCGTTTGGCAGGAAATGGACTATCGACTAGATGTCTGCCGTGTGACGAATGGTGCTCATATTGAGCAACTTTGAAGATTCCGCACAAAACTTGAAACTTTAACTTTTCCAACGGTACCAATTTCATTTTTCAACTCCTAATAGTTTTTGAGTTATTAAAAATCGTTATGTTCCCAAGACTTTTGAAACACCCTGTATATAGGTATATATATCATATATATTATATATTTATATTATATATATATATATATATATATATATAAACAAGATTTTGTTATATTCCAAAGGCCTACATTGTATTCATCTTACGAAACAGTTTTTTTTTAACAGTCGATGTTGGTACACTTTTACAGTTCCATTCATTTATATATACTCTGTTTTTGCAAGTTTGCAGTCAAATATATATATATATATATATATATATATATATATATATATATATATATATATATATGTATATATATGTGGATGTTTTTTTGTAACTTAAATGCCAGAAATATAATTTATACTGCTAATCTCAACTGACGTATTTCTTTTTTTGACGTAAATACTTAAAGTATATATATAGAATATCACTTTATAATATTATATTTGTATATAAATTAAATAGTATTAAATTGCATATATATATATATATATATATATATATATATATATATATATATATATATATATATATATATATATAAAAGTCAAACAACTGTACAACGGTATGCATACAACTTATTGAGGTAGCTGTATAATAGGGCTAAATAATCAAGTGCATTAGTATACACATACCACAAATAAAAAGCAGGTTAAAACGATCAATATACCAATAGCAGGATACATGCATCCTATGTGCCTTTACACAAATAATGTATATATTGTGCGCGTTTGTTTACAAAAAACCTGAATGTATACTCTTATATTGTGCGTACTTTCGGAAACCTGAGATTTCGGTCGGTACACTTAGACACTTAAGCCGTAAGGATTGTAAAATAGGTATATTTTATTGACACTATTTACAGAACATTGAATATAATCAAATTGACAATTCATCGGTTGCGTACACAATCCACCCGTTTTAAAGCTAGGCTACTTTTGAGCTTTTTTCACAGTTTTACATTTTATGACATTTAATCCCGAATTTCTATTTCATCTACCAAATGTACGTTGACAAACCGTCTCATGCTGAATGTATCAAAGTTGTACGACGTTTAGGACTTGTGTATAATTTTTGGAATGCCAACTATAATATTTATGTGATTTACTAATGAATGTGTCACGATATTTGTCATACTGTTAAAAGTCGGTCATCTTAAGATAAACTTAAGATAGCTTGTCACATTCCAGTTCTAAGGTTTAATAAATATGTTCAATTTTATAACTTTCCGTCGTTAACATTACCTTCAGAGTTTCGTAGTTACTCAAATGAAGCCAGATCTTATATCACTTAAGTAATGTGATACATTTCTATATGTTTTTTCTATTTCTCATTGTGTTGTTTAAGTTTTATTGAGAATACATCTACTAAAATAACGAAACTTAGACCTAAATAAAGAGAGGTATCACGGCTGAATAGAAAGTAGGAAAACATACACACATATAACGATGGTAAACTTTTCTATAATGATTATGTAAAGACACCATAATGAAGGTAAGTATCTGATAATTATAGATAACAGAGATAATGAGCACAAATACGTTTACTAATTAAATATACTAATAATAAAAAAGGAAAACGCACGGAGAATATTTCTAAAGAAATGACAGATTATAATCAACAATCACGGTAAATGAAATTGCATCCTGTAGAACCTATCAATCTATTCATTCGCAAATCTTTTTAATTAAGTCAGTCGATATAGCAAATATATCATAGAGTAATGTATTGGAGAGGTTTATACCATACGATGCATTGCCGCCAACTTAACACATTAACACGTATTAATTCGATCTCTCAATTCAAAGTTGAAGACGACATCAGAAAAGTTGGAACCACGTGATAATTCTCGAATAAATACAGCTAAGAAAAGTAAAGGACTATGTGTTCCGTTTCTATGTATAAAACGCCAACGGGGAAACATTGATGCTCAATACACTTTCATTAAATCATATCTCTCAGATAATTGTTTTATGATGTTCATGTTAGGGCGATTCAAAGAATCCTTCAACAACTGGTGAAATAGGAAACTACAATATACGCACTACGTTGTATTGGCCAAAAGAATACAACGAATGAGGGAATACTTGTATTTTTCTAGATACATATTGTTATTTTCCACTAGTTAAGAAAACTGTCTACATTATAAAAATGTAATGTTACACCAGAACAATGTAAAAGGGATTATATTCTTTCTTTTTATACATATTGGCACCTATCAATCGAACCTTGCATCGATAGACACTAAGCTGTACACACACGGAAACGAAACTGATATATCTAATTTTTGTTAATATAAATAAATGCATAATTCTGTTTGAAATGAGTGGAAAATATTTAAATGCGTAATTTTCACAGAGTGAACACAGTATAATTGGATTCAGATATTTATCCGGATTTCCTTAATAAAGGTGTGTTGATTTGTTATCCAGATAGTTTTCCAGATTTTTATCAAGATTGTTTTATCTTTTATCCGGCTTTTTAAAACTTTTATTAACTGTTATTAACTTTTATTAATTTATTAACATTTGATTAACTTTTTATTAAGTTTGGATTAACTTTTATTAACTTGTATTAACTTTTATTAACTTTATTAACTTATTAAGTTATTAAGTTATTATTATTAAGTTATTATTATTAAGTTATTATGAACTTATTATTATTATTAAGTTATTATTATTTATTAACTTTTGATTAACTTTTAATTAACTTTCATTAACTTTATTAATTTTATTAACTTTTATCCAGATTTATCCAGATTGATCTTTTATCCAGATTTTTAGAAGAGCTGTGTGTTGAGTTTCAGCATGATGATTATCATAATTAGTATATAAGGTATTTTTCAAAAAGACACACAAGTATTTCTAGCATAAATTGCAAAACCAATCAAAATGCAGGCTATTTCGCATCTTTATTTTTAATTTGAAGTTATAGAAATTAAAAGATGAAAAAGACAGTTGTGGCTCCTCGAATATGTTTAGGAGCAAAATTCATGTTTCATGTGTAATAAAAAAAAAAAAACAGGTAAGCATTCTATACACACTCCAGCTATGAGCAATTATGTATTCTTCGCAGATATATCAGTATACGTTAGTCTTTATTTTGCAGGACTTTCTGATTGAAACCATTTTATTCATATATAAAATAAAAATAAGGGTGAGTCATGAATTAACGCCTGTAACCTGTTAACATTCCGTTTATTTTACAAAATTAATTAGAAATTCGCATCATAAAAATTACCAATCAAATAATAGAAATAGTTAAAGATTTTGTCCTGTTTGAGCGAAATAAATGTCAATTAGGAACCAACTAATCAACACTAGTCCAGGAATCAAACAGTCTTTCTCCGCTTATGATGATTCTGAAGAGTTAGTTGGAGCATATTCTTTCAACGTTATATCACACAAATGGTGAGAATTTGCTAGCTCGCAGATATATTAACTTCAAAGGAGAACTTTTGTTTTCTCTATCGACATCCGTGTACACCATGTTTATTATTTCCTCACACTTATCAAACTCGCGTATCCAAATCAAATTGTCATATAATTACAACTGGAAATGTACCTCCGTCATTACCCTTTAATCTGAACGCAACACTGGATCCACCGTAAATTAAAACCTTACATAACTATGTCTTCATTAATATATTTTTTAATTCTTCAATATCATGCAAGAGAACAAGATCTCACATTAGTTGACACATCCGACATATAATATATTACAATATTATTATGCAACAAAAACAGTTATAATCATTTACAGTATTAATAATGATTAAAGAATGGTAAACAAATTCGTTTGTTAAATAATTAATAAAGAAGACTTAATGAAAAAATCGATGACAATGAATAAAAAAATCTAAATATAATGATCGCATTTCGCTGACAGAAAGTAAAAATAAAATGATCATAACGATAAAAATATTTTTTAAATTGTGAAATCCATTGATTTAACATGTTGATAGAAAATAGAAGAATATAATAAGAAAAAACTAGCAGAAAACTTTGCATTGCCCTGGATCTAATTACAAAGTATATTTCAACCTGCTCCTCGCCGAAACAATACATGCGACCAGCGATAATAGCTTTCCAACAATATAGTTATCTCTCTATTTTCCATGACTACATTGTGGAATTTGTTTCGCACATAACCTAGCATTCTGTTAAAGAAGTGTTACTAACGAATAAGCATACCCTCATGGCTTGTATTTGCAAGATCACATATTTGTTGAAATTACGAGATGTTTACTGGTCAATGGTAATATCTTTTGAATTAACACAGCCGTTTATTTGTGAAATAAAAAATACATACATAAAATACAGATGAATGCCAGTTATATTGAATAATTAATTGATATAATTAAGTGTATACAAATATATAGTTCACTACATATAATGAACAAATACCTTATTAACACACAGATAACCAGAATCGATATTTATAATTAAAAAAGTGTTGTATTGTTTGAATCCGTCAATTTCTTTATAATAGCTGGTGGCACTTATCTTGTCTGCAGTACAAATGGCTTCCCATAAGGCAGTTTTAGAGAATAATATACGTACATTAACATACCCACCCTCGTTTGATGATATACCAAAGGATTTCTATTAAGTTTTAATATGGGCAGCATAGGGGCCAGATAATTAACTTTGTATCTTTAATACGCCTGTAGTGACGGCGCGGAGGGAAACAGTCGTCACACGCAGGAACGAACCCACGACCATAAAATTACGGGAAGCGATATCCGCATCACGAAAAGGTTGCCTTATGCATATTAGGTGCGGTTAGCGGCGAAGAAGATAAATAAAAGGAGTGTTTTTTTATCGACGGTGCTAGTTTTGTGGTGAACATGCCGTTATTCACATGCGTGTCAATAGAGAGAAACGGAAAGGAAAACACGGTGGTTTCAAGGAATGAAGGAACAATTCGGCGTCATTTTATCACACTCGGCGGTTCTTTGATACGATAGAGCAGCGCTCAACCCCAAAATGATAAGAATGATTGAATGGGATAGGTAGAGAGAGAAGGGCATGGTCGTGCATACAACCAAGGCTACTTCGTAGAGCAAGATTCATGTTATCTTTCCAAGGTACAGATTACAATGGGCAGAATAATTAATTGTCACTCATTTCGATACTCTTATAAGACTAACAAGTTTATATTCAATGATACACGCTCATATAATTACTCAAACGAGGGGACTCTCATCTCCGGAATAAACCCATCCTTTGCTCAGCCATGTAGTTCATCCAGGGTAGTCGGATCTCATCAGTAAAAATTGAAAAAAAATACTCGTATATCTTCAGATATTACATTGTGCATTCTATTCTTAAATTGTTGTGTATTAGTGTAAGAGGAGGCTTTCTCAGTGGAACTTTCACAGAAGCTATTGTCTGAATGATGCTATTGTCTGAATGATGCTATTGTCTGAATGATGCTATTGTCTGAATGATGCTATTGTCTGAATGATGCTATTGTCTGAATGAAGCTATTGTCTGAATGATTGCATTCCTTGATTCTATTTGATACGCCAGGGCACTTAGCTGCTATGAAGATTTATTTGCTTTAATTTCAAGGTTTTCAACGGAGTTGATGACCAATATTACTCAAATCCCTGTTAGTTGCAGTCTTGGATATTCCAGCATCTGATCGTATATTTTAGAGGAGAAGGCCCCTTCAGAAATGCATTTACAGTACCCACATGACGACATATTAGTCAGGCAATGACACATGAGGATGTATTTTCAGCCGCGTCCTTTTATTATAATTTATTTTTCTCACACAGTGAATTTGAACGCCCTATTGTTGTTAAGAACTTTAAAAGCTATCATATTTAGCCACTCTGAAATTATATATTACATTAACGACCGTACAACCTATTGTGAATTCATCCAATAATGCTATAAGAATGTGCTAGAATTTCCGGAAAAAAATTGCTGAAATGTTTTAAGAGAATGATTAGTAAATTTGATTATTATTAGAAAGCTATTATCGCTGGTCGTAGTGTATATTGTTTTGCATTATTTTTTATAGTTGTCTAATTGAATTCAGGCGGGAGTAACACAAAGTATATACGTAATATTCATTGGTTAGGTGTAAATACTGTGAAATAGTATACCCCCCGATGTATACTCGTTATTATCCATGATTTATAATGAACGATCTTAAACTTTGCGTCAAGTCCTGAACTCATTTATTACATTTTTATTCTGATATGTTTTTAAATTTTAAAATGAAATATATTTATTCACGTACTTTTTTCTTCACATAGTTCGCCCCAAACAAGACAGGCCGCCACTGTAGATGTAAGGAGCTACTGAGAAAAAAGAAAAGGGGAGAAGGTTGGGAGGGGGCAACCTAAATTGGGATCTGCGCAGCGAGATGTCTGTTTACATTAGTTTTACATTTCTGCATGTCTGTACTGTCGGGGAAACAGGGGACAGGGAGGGAGTGCCAGGGGCCAGCAGCACGAAGAAAGAAGCTATTTGAGTAGAAGGCTCTCCGACATCTGGGGACCTCCACAGTGAATGAATGAGATTTAGTTGATCGTCGAGTTAGTCTAGTGAATATACGTCTAGGGGGCACCAGAGTAGCCAATTCATAGTAATATATATATATATATATATATATATATATATATATATATATATATATATATATATATGTACATGCTTATGGCGGTCTATCTAATTTTTAACTGAAAAGGAACACGCATTTTTAACGATATTAATGTACGCCCTTTTGTTTAAAAGAGTATATACTTACATACTGCATATTACAAGGACGGACATCTGTTTAATAATAATAATCTTTTTCCTTATTTTTATAATCCACGTATAAATGTCTTTTTAAGACTGGGTAATTTGGTCCCTCTTTAACACATTCATAATTTAAATCAAACTCATTACACTAACTTTATCCCTGCTATTTATGTATCAGATTTAATAAAAATCGACGAAGTTTTATCCTTTCTCAATGTGTTTAGACAGCTGCAGACACGTTCAACTATAGTGTAAAGATAAAGAAAAATACTGAATAATAAAAACAAATAGATTGTTATATATATATATATATATATATATATATATATATATATATATATATATATATATCACTAATGAAAATTTAATATGTGTTTGTCTGAAGCCGAAATGCTGGTTCTCTATCTGATCTGGCAACCCTTTCTAATCTTTACAACAAACGCATTTCTTCCCCAATGCATATTCTTAGTACGGCCTATTCATGAGTGTACCACCTAGGCAACAACTCTCTATCTTCAAAAGAATATCGTGCATCTCGGACCTATTAATCTGTTCGCACCCAGCACCTTGCCCTATTTTACATAAAAAGAAAGGCTTCTAAATCTTGAGCAGCGAATGATTCGAGAATACATAATTCTGGCAGACACCATCATACATGGGGAAGTATATCTACTATTAGAAGGTGTTCTCCCCCCCCCCTAATACCAAGCCGCGGTCTACAGTTTACTCGCATAATATGTACCATCTTTGTGTTCGTCTAAATACAAGACAGGTAGCATAGCTTCTGTTCAATATACACCCTGTCCGATTAAACCGTAATGATGCCTACTATATCAAGCTTTAAATTTGTTTTGAACAAACATCTAGACGGTATATACATGTTATATATTTTATACTTCTGTTTATATAGCTTGCTGCATTTGTTTAGTTAATAAAATTGATTGATTAAAGCTTGACTATGACCTTCTTTTAATGCTCAAATCAATTTACTATACTATTTCAGACTAATATACTATAAGCCTGTACTTAAATCGGTGGAGAGTAGTAGTGTATCTGTTATGATAGCATTTTCCCAGAAATTACCGGCTCTTTTTTCGGATTAAGGGTCGTGTAGGACTTTATCTGTTGTAATGATTCTCTCCGACCAGGCATTGTATGCGACTGGAAGATATATATTATTTCTAGCAATTATAATACGAATATGCGCAGATATGTACGCATAATGATTTTCCTGTTACAAATCATATATGACGACAAAGGCCAGTGATTACAACACTGTGTCATAGGAATAATAATATTGATATTGATGGAAAGTCGTTGATAATATAAATTAGGATTGCGGATTATTTCAGGTTGAGATTGTCTAGCTAAATATCAGAATATAAACTTACAAGCATAACATGAGCGAATACTGTATGACACCGGACTTGTTATGTTAACATCAAAATACAATAATATCCATTACGTTGGGCTCACCAAGGATAACATTAGCTGCTTCAGGTCATTAAACTGTACTCACTTACAACTTTATTGGTAGTTGTTCAAAAACAACACTGAAACTTAGGCAAGAATGTAATCAGTGTCTCATTAGTTATTCTATGCTTCTGTCGTTTTCTCCTATTATATTCAACCAGTTGCCAGAGGGAGATAGATATGTAGAGAGGGCTAGTTGCGGGAGAAGTGTTTTCAAAAAAGTAATGGGACTGATGATTTGGAGAGAGCGAGAGCAAAAAAGAGGGAAAGAAACTTAAACAAAATGTTTTATTGAAATTAGGGCTACAAATGCTTGCTGCCAACTGTTCCGTTTTTTTTTTGTTGCCTTTTGTTCCGTTTCCTTTCTTTCTATTAAATTGATCGATATACCAAAGATGAGATAATGAGAGTGATAGTGAGAGAGAAAGCATTATAGGGGATACGGTCGTTCAAAATATAGCGGGAGGGAAACTGCGTGTAGATGGAGTGACAGCTTCTACTTTGTTATACTTGTACTCGGGCAACGTTGGCTATTATTGCCAGTAATGCTAAATACAGTAATAATGAAGGTAAACACATATAATAAAACAACAGATGAGTACACTATTAATCGTGTATAATAAAGGGATCATATTGTTGATTATATTATAAAATCGGGACTAAAAGGATATTTTAGCAGAGAAATGTATTTCGATTATTTTTCTATAATAGCGCACAGATAGTCGTTCGCTGCTTTCGGATTGTTCGTTTATTTATGTATTTGTTTATTTAGTTTTATTCGTAATTAAGGCATCTATTCAGAGAGTAGACATGGCGTGCTGTTAATTACATATATGAGTGCACAATCCACTTTGATTATATATATATATATATATATATATATATATATATATATAATGTATACATATAAATGTTAAGGTATACGTGCTCATTGTTTTCTTACGGCTCGTATTTTATTATTGCTTCTTCGTTGTTCTGGCGTTGAGTTTAATTTTCAGCGTTGTTTTCCGCGTCTCGGGCTTGCCGTTCGCAAGGCTGTTTTGTCCTTGTTAACGATACACGGAATCTAGTAAAAAGGAGAGGGAAGTCAAAACAAAGTACACGCCTTGCACGCACACGCGCGTACACATACACATCCACCCTCACACGCTCACACATAGTGGAACAATCATGGCATCTAATTAGTTTTAATTTGATTTTGGAAAACAACGCCCGGTAGAGGGCGCTAGAGTCGCTGCTCGGAACGAGCTGATTGTTTGAGCGCGAACAATGGCGGAAAAGAAAAAACTGCTATTTATTGAAAGTAAAACAAACAAAAGAGAAATCATGAATAAAATGAGAAGACAAAAAACAAACAAACGGTGAACAAAGAACATACCTTGTAGACAATTAGAAATCGGAATTGTGAAACAGAGGAGATTTTTGTTAGGTGTTTGCAGGATGGACAGGTAAGAATTCTACCCTTTCAGTCCCCTCCTGTCATGTAACAAAACTGTTTACAAGCTGAAGTGTACATGACGCGTTATTCATAATAGATATTTCATTAAAATATGTCAGTATAATTTAATTTCTATACAGATACATTATATTAAAAAAAGGCATGCGGACTAGATGTTATATCCAGTAACCTTAAATTGTTACTTGAAGTTGAAAATTATTGGAATTGCAAACCAGAATTTTGGAGGAAGGTCCAAAAAGATCTGCATACACAACTCACGCAATATGTTCTTGTCAGCTGTTTAACGTTAAACTTTTTCAGTTTTACGGTATTGTTATTTCGGTTAAATTTAAACAGTTTCATTTGCTTCAAAAATTATTCGAGTGATGGTAAACTGTATTATATAACTTGTATATATAGATTTGTTTATAACGCTCATCCAAATTGTCTTTACCCCTTTAATTACAGTTTCCAACATCCTAGAACACCTCATGATACACCACTTTACTTCAAAGTTTATTTTACTAGTTTGCGTACGGCTAACATTCAATAGTATTCCTATATATATGTATATATATATATATATATATATATATATATATATATATATATGTGTATATATATATATATATATATATATATATGTATCTTGACCTTCATATAAGATACATACATATTCGAATGTTCCGCTAGATTTATGTTTACCTGTCAAACTTTCAGTTAGTACAAAAGGTTACGACAATTGGTTCTCCTCTCCCCAATTGACGAGTTAAATGTGTTATAGTATACGTTTCTTGCGTCTCTTGGCCTTACTGGATTCCAAGACAAGGATTCATATAGTGCGGTGTAACTTAAAAAAACATCACTTTAGGAACGAGCATCATTCCTCGTATAAGCAAGTGTCGCTACCCATATCGATAGAATCTTATTTGGGTTTCGAATACTATGTTATTATGAATATTAGGTCAGGGTTTACTTGTAGGAGGAATTAAGAATGTCCTGACAAGCCCCTGTACAGAGAGAATTTAGACACTCTTAGGCAGTGTCAAGTAGGCATCCAAGTTCTATCCAGTAAGCATTAACATTCAAGTTCAAGTTCTCTCCTGAGAATATATGCATATATATATATATATATATATATATATGTATGTATATATATGTATGTATATATATATATATATGTATGTATATATATATATATATATGTATATATATGTATGTATATATATATGTATATATATATGTGTATATGTATATATATATATATGTATATGTACATGTATATGTATATATATATATATGTAGATGTATATGTATATATATATATATATATATATATATATATATATATATATATATATATATATATATATATGTGTGTGTGTGGTTGTCAACAAGGCAGGGGTATCTTTCTCTTTATAAACAATACCAACAATTGAAGAGGGGTCTACAAGTTTTAAATCTGTTTCAAAGAGTTTTGCTTCATCGCTGATAATAGCTGTCGATTTTCTATATCACAGTGTTCCGCCCACGAAGAGAGGACGGGCATATGAATAGTCATCAACAAAGAAGCTGATTGACTGTACCACATACCCCTATATATATATATATATATATATATATATATATATATATATATATATATATATATATATATACATATATATATATATATATATATATATATATATATATATATATATATATATATATATATATATATATATTGAATAGTAATCTCTACACAGATAATTCGGCAAGGATTAAACGTATACGTATGTGAATAATAATTACGAATTAATGATAAATAATTATGTGTCGCCCCCGTTGACTGGGCCCTTTAATGCGAGATAAGGCAGCCGTAAACCCTGACTATAATGCAACATTTCTTTATAAGGAACACATTCTGACTGCTGCTTATACAAATGTTTGCTTACTTACATAAATAAGTTTATTTCACATAAGCTCGTAGGACTATTAGCACTTGTCTCATCGGTTAGAATTGGATTTGTAAACACACAACTGTCGTTCTGGGGGTTGATCTGTGCTACTGGCTTGAATTGTTATCTCTACACTGATTATTCCGCAAGGAGGAAACGTATACTTACGTTGACATTAATTAAATATGTAGTATTAAACATATATATATATATATTTATATATATATATATATATATATATATATATATATATATATATATATATATTACATAATAGGTTAATGTTGTTTCCTTGAAGCATTTTTAATATGTATATGATAGTAATATTCTAATATCATATATATATATATATATATATATATATATATATATATATATATATATATATATATATATATATAAAATTGAAATATTTCCAAACACGAAGAAAACTCTGTTTTTATCTCACATTTGGTAAATACAGACAAGATATTTATAAAAAGCCTGAATTTTATCAAAAGAAAATCTTCAGATTTAAAAGAAAACACTAATATACGAACAAAATTGTTTATCGATGTAATTCTTATTCTTTGCCCTATGTAACAGAATACATGCGAAGAACTAGACATCTCATATTCGCCATTTTTTCCTATATATATATGTCTATATTTTTATGAATATTTATATATATATTATTTTAAATATATTATAAATGTTTCTAATTTAAAATGAGCAATTACTTATATTTTGCTTTAACAGTGTGTAATATACAACATTAAATCGTCATGAATGATAATTATGAAAACTTTATCATATATTTTGATGTTCATTATTAGAAATCAATAAATTAAATCAACTATTCGATAACCGGACATTGCAAGATAACGTGACATTCAATTGATTATCTTTCAAAATGTTTTCAGCGTAGCTTTATAGACACAACATCGTTCCAACGCAGTGATTTTCAAGCAACAAAACTTAATCATCATTTTAGGCAACTAAGCAAGATGTCTTTCATTTGTCAATTTACATCTATTCTCTTATATTTGGGAAGTAATTATTTGACAACATTGGCAAATTAACATGAATGTATCAACACCTATTGTCATTAGGGAAATCAGTGGAATCATGGAAGTCAGTGAGAATTAGATAGACCACCGTGTTATTACGTGGGTCAAAACTGGATTCTCTATAATAAACTATCTGTAAGTAACTAATTTTACCCGGGAGTACTATTTCCAGTCATGATTTTCGCTTTTGAAAACGACGCTGATCTTAAACCAATAACTTTAAAAAAGGGTTTTGAAAGTAATATCAATTATGATACTATTGTTTAATCATTAACTTATTAAATACACATATAATTTGAAAGAATTATAAGTAATTCTGTTCACATACTTTTTTAATGTATATTCACAACATCATTTTATGTACATGGATTCAAATCTTTCAATAAATAAGACCTACTTCATATTCGACTCTTAATGCTTACAAATATGAAAGTGGCTGCTTTAATAGAAATAAATGAAAATGAAATCTGATAGATTCAATTTTTAAATATAATAATTTTATTCGAATAAGACTTTTACGATGTTCGTTTCAATAGTTTAGGCTATTTACTTTTAGTTTAATAATTATTCAAGTAATAGTAAATTAATAACATATAACTCAATCAGTGCTCAACCGAACATATAAAACGTATACTTTTAGGTAAAATTAGACTTTATTCATCAACATAGTCTTGTTCTAACGTGATATACTAATTCCAACGCTTCTCTAACGATATAATGATTTTTGTAGAACGCTTTGTCTTTGGCCTCAAAATAGCCTGTTTATATTATAACTTCTTTATTGAAGCAACATTTATTACCCTGCTGTATTCCGTTGAGATTTGCAAACGAAGTGATGGAATATCGGTATTTTAGGAGGTCAACGAACTCAACGAGTAAATGCGCCGTTTATGTTCAATCGAACATATATTGGCTTCCGAACATTTGTCTCCTCGCTGTATGAGCCAGGTCTTATCTGCCACCGATTATTCCTGATAACAATATCACAAACATTTCTTGTAGAAGAACATCTTAATCAAATGTCTTGGCACATAAAGCAAGACTTTAGATTTTCGAGCCACAGACGCCGGATTTTAGCCAATTCTAACAGAATAAATAAACGTGTTACTATGCGTAAACCGTGATTGAAATCGATTAAGTTTCAGCTTATATATATGGTAAGCCCATTTGGCATACTTTAGTGTTTGCTAATGTGTCGGGTGACTGTTGTTTAACCATCGGTCAAGTCATACCAATGATGCAGACACTTGTATTTCATGCTTACATATCTGATGTGGTAGGTAATGAAAAGGGGTGCTTCAGACTACCTCGACTTCGCTCGACCTACTTTACTACGTTATAAGCACGTGCATTTTTAAAACGACATTGTTTTCTTACCAACCTACTTACTAAACATTTTTATGCTAATCAAACAAAGTTATTTTTATTTTCCAAATTGTTGTATTACAATGAACTATTTTTCTAGTTGTCATTCAATCGCTTAAATACATTAAATCGTCAGCGCTTTTTAAATGGGTTAAACATCAGCATTTTATATTGCTCTATTTATTTGCAGTTCGATTTTTGCGTGTAGATTTTGCACATTAAGCTTATATCATGCTATCAGAACTTTGACTCGCCTCTTCTTTAATTAGAATGTTTTGAAGTCTTTTAGAAATCAGTAAATTGTGTTTACTGCCTCGAAGGATAAACTTTGATTGACTCTGCACTCAAGAGTCAATGACGTTTTTCACCTTTTCTTTTCCGATGGCGTTTTGCTGATTGGTTTATTTACATGTGTATTTTTCGTGTACTTACACGAACGCACGTTTATTGTAGATACACCTTACTACATGTCAATTTCATAATGAAATACATTGCATAATAATCGTAATCAAATAAAAGTTCCGTTAAAATAGAAAATAGGGTGGGGTGAGTATAGGCGCGAGCCATCTACACGCTAATAACTAATGAACTTCACAAGCCACAGAAGAACACGTTGGATTCACTGAAGGCTGAAATAATTACTGTAAAAAAAACTATTTATTCAGTGTCTTAACAAGACATGTTTTGAATATGCGTATTGACGCTTATTACTTGATTTGTGTTTCGCTTCCTCGCCATATTAGTATTTTCTCTTGTAATATTATATTCATAAATACGTAGAAAACGTTATGTTGATCTGGCAAAAAATCGATCAGATGTATTAGAAAGTGCTGAAATTAAAATCACATAAATACTTTCAATCTTTTCAGTCTTAAATTTATAAATAATCACGAGTGCGTTATTAGCAAATTACTTTCGATAAGATTGTGAGACTAAAATGTTTTAATGACATTTTTAATTTTAATTAACTATTTTAAACATATACATTGATAAATCAATGTATATGTTTTAAGTTTATAAACTCGCGCTGACATATTATATTAGATCCGTTGATTTTCTAAGTGAAAATAATGTTTATCTAAAGGTAGTTTTCCTCAAGGACAACCTAAAAAATGAGAAGGCAAAAAGAATCCTCCAAATTTATACGCATGATATTTGGAAGCGACTTTTTCAGTTAGACAATCTGAAACGTGAGCGTACAAGAAATATTAGAATTGAAGAGGTCCGAAAAAATCGGCTGCTTGAGGGCTAGCAGATTTGTAAGCATCGCTCCAAGTTTTACACACATTTACTGTAAGCCCTAGTTTGATGTTAGAGTGTTTGTTTTCAACTTACACTGTGTACTAAACGTTAACCGATTTTCCAATTATTGCCGGCGAACGCCAGCTGTCAATCAACTGATCTTTGATCGCTACGGACCGCCTTTTCATCGATCTGAATGTTGGTCTTTTGTTGTTGGCTAAATGTCAGCCGAGTGCGGCTTTTCATTTTGGATTTTTGCGAAAACGAAGCAAGGATTTATTTCAGGAAATTGAACATATGTGTTTATAACAAACAATCACTCGTACATTTTTGTATAATGGTGTATCTGCAAAAAGAAAAGACATCAATGTATTATGATAGAAGTAAACGTCAATATGATTGAACAATAATAAATAGATTCACTGAACTTGGCATTTGTATATTATCTTCATTTATTCATTTATCGGAGTTATGCATATTTGTGTGTCTTTAATATATATACATACATATATATATATATATATATATATATATATATATATATATATATATATATATATATATATATATTGTTGTTGGCTCCATCGATCTCGGGAGATCATGGGGGGTGCGCGTCGTGGTCTTGGTCAGAATCGTACCCAGGGCTGCAACAGGCTGTGTAGTCTTTTTTTTTTCTTCTTTTTTTCTCATCTTTCTGTTTTTTTTTAACAGTGAGCATGTGATGGGGCGACTCTTGTCTTTTGTGCCCTGCGTGATCGCTTCTCCCTCCATCGGGTGTTTCTCCTCTCCTCAGCTGCACTGATGATGTTCCGGATGACGGTTCGCCAACCATGGTGGTTTAAGGCAGTGGTCTCGAGTCCGCCAGCTTTAAGATCCCGCTTGCTAACGTCCTTGTAGCGAAGTGCGGGGCGTACAGTACGCCTTTCGCCAGTGGCAAGCTCTCCAAATAGCATGTATTTGGGGATGCGGCCGTCGTTCATGCGAAGCACGTGGCCCAACCAGCGGAGGCGTCTAGCTCGCAGCATAGCATACATGCTGGGCAATCCTGCCTTGGTCAGGACGTCGATGTTGGTGACTCGATCCTGCCAGGTGATGCCGAGGAGTCTTCGAGGCAACGAAAGTGGAAGGCGTTCAGTCTGCGTTCCTGATGAGAGTAGAGTGTCCATGCCTCACTACCATAGAGGAGTGTGCTCAGCACAACTGCCCGGTATACTTGCATCTTTGTGTTGGTAGTCAGCATACCATTTTCCCAAACTCGTTTGGTCAGGCGAGCCATTGCTGTTGCTGCCTTGCCGATCCTTGTGTTAAGCTCAGAGTCAAGGGAAAGGCTGCTTACGATTTTCGAGCCGAGGTAGGTAAACTCGTCCACAACCATGAGGGTGTAGGAATATTTGCTCCTTTGCAGAGATCTGCTGTATCTTTGCCTCAAGCTCCTGGTAGAACAGGTCCTTTGCCTCTGTTGTAGAACAGAGTGTGGGGGCATAAACGGTAAGAATAGTCGCTGGTCCAGACGAGGTGTTGAGACGGAGGGAGAGGATTCTTGGTGTGCCTGATGAGGGTGCTTCTATGGCTTGTAGAAGGGAGTTCCGGACGGCAAATCCAACCCCGTGAAGTCGATGTTCATGTGGTTCCTGCCCCTGCCAGAAGAAAGTGTAGTCTCTCTCTTGTAGGCTACCATCGCCAGGGAGTCGTGTCTCCTGCAGTCCTGCTATGTCTATGTTCAGTCTCTTTAATTCCCCATTTATGATTGCAGTTTTCCTGGAGTCATCTATTTTTTGGAGGTAGTCAGATAGGCCAGGACACCTTGTTCTGACGTTCCATGTTGCCAGTTTCAGCACTGGTGGCTGTAGTTTTGGTTTCGTTGGTGCAAGGTTTCAGTCCGTTTTTCGGCTTTTGGCCTACACTCCAGGCACCCACTGAAGTAGACGTACAGTGGCGGGCCAGCACCTTATTGACTGGCGGCTGCGCAGCTTAAGGCGGGCGGTAGCTGGCCAAATGGAATTCGAAGATTCTTCCCAACCGACAGAAGACAACCCTAGGCGTCCCAGCTGACACCAATTTGCCGGGACTTTTTAACCGGTAACTGCTGTCTTCCCGTGTTATTTTGCCGCAGTGCGGCACTGGAGTGACCTCTCCAAGACGCGAGCTAGGGAAAAAGATATGGAGGACCTGGGAATGCCCAGTCGTCAGGACCCCCCTCTCCAACCTTGCTGGCGGAATATAACGGAAAGGCAAGCCGATACAGTTGACGTCAGTTTGGCTGCAGTAGTTGCCGGGAGGTCTTGCAGTGCAGGGACAAGCCGCCTTCGGGGCTCCACTCCGGATTTTCTGTCGGGGTTTACTCCCTTAGCCTCACCCGTGTACCGGTGATCCACAAGGCAGTGGAGGTTTGAAATCAGGGTTTTCCGTCCCCTAGATTGGCTACCATCCCAGGTCAACGAGCCCCATCTGCCCGAAGCAACTGGTTTTAAGGCGCCAGAGACCCGCCTTCGCCCTTTTCTCTTATTAGTTAAAACAGTTCCGCCACGTGCAGGCTAAGAGTTGGACTTTCGTTGTCAGAGGCTATTAGAGACGCATGTCATATGGAGCATTTTACAGGTATTGAGAGCTTATCCCCAACACCACCCTGGCTGTGACAGCTTCTGTGGAACCATATATATGTATATATATATATATATATATATATATATATATATATATATATATATATATATATATATGTGTATGTATATATATATATACATATATATATATACATATATATATATATGTATACATATATATATGCATATATATATATGTATATATATATGTATATATATATATGTATATATATGTATATATATATTTATATATATATATGTATATATATATATATGTATATATGTATATATATATATATATGTATATATATATATGTATATATATATATATATATATATATGTATATTAAATTTTAAATTTCGTAGCAATTCGATATAAGCACGCCTGGATGTAATGGTCGAGATAGGCTTACGTTTAAGAACTCTTCACAGACAATTGAATCAACATATCATATCGCATTTTGACGGCGTTTTGTTCAATCCATTGACTACCAAACTGTAATGCTTACTGTTTTATTCTAATATGTTAGCGATTATAAAGACACGAAAGTCATTCAATCATAACGGTTAATTAAATCAAGCAAAAAATATTGAGATAATTAGAAATGATAGGTTCAATTTTCAGAATTTGATTGCTTAAATGACCGACCCGACAATAAGTTTGTAACATTGGACTTAAGAAAGACCGTGCACTACTACCTAGGAAGAAACCCCAGATAATATTCTTCCAGAGATGGAAAATGTTTGGTAATAAACTTCTTACATCATGATTTTTTAACGATATGATTATGCATAGTTTAAACGGTACACTATAATCTAACTAATAAGTGTAACAGTAGCTGTTCGAAATGTATTTCAATCACTGGGGTTATGTTCACTTTAACGATAACTGGTTAATTGATATTTTAAAAGATATGCAAATGAGCCAGCAAACAAATACTCTCGAACAACAATGTATTACCAATGACACCATTAGTCAAACATTTCGTCCTATATCAATCCGAAATTCATGTTTTCCAGCATTTTCTTCCTTCCATTGTTTTCTTTTTTCTACTGCTTACCATACGTTCTACTACGCAAAATTTCGCTGCCGCAATAGGACTACGATATGCCACCTTCATAGATCTGGTTGTACGTACGGCTCTAATCTGTGTGCATGACTAATATTATTTTGCCATTGTCTTCTGATTGAATCTTAAATTGAATAAACGTGTCTGTGAATTTTTCAACATTGGGTTAAATAGTCAAGGTCATGATACGAAACTGAGTTATTTTATAGAGTGCTAATTCAGGAGTCTTACGAAGTCAGTAGTCATCTAGTAGTTAGAATTATAACTAAATCAACTCTTTCAGTACCAGTTAGGGTCCCTACCGTTTAATAATATTCAATCTCGAAATTAAACACAACGTAATTGATGGTGAAACCCAAATGCAAGAGCTTTGGTGAATTTCATGATTCCATCAATTAGTTAATTTGTATCTATATATTAAGAACTATATGTTTAAAAATATACAACACACAAAATGTATAGTTACTTGCACGTAAGACATACCCCATCTTTATCCACGTACAATCGACTGCCTTACTGTCGTCTCAATGCGTATTATTTCGTCTGTGTCAGTACTATGGTGATTTGATTTTATCTTGCAATCAACTAAATTTATTTGATGATGTGACTTCTTTTCAGCTCTAGCTTTGTTTGTAAACTACAAAACGCTCCTATCAGTTTCATGAAGGCTATGCTGTAACTCCTTCATCCTATTCCACTAAATTCTAGTTTATTCCGCAATGTTTGAGAATATTACTCTCATGGACATTATAATCATTTATTCTATCGAGTAACTCGCACACAGCTGACTCAGCTCCCTGAAATATTTCATGTAACTTTTTTTAATATATTATTCCGATATTCTGTTCTCTTTCACTGTTGTCCGGATATGATTCTGGTGTTGGTAGCAGTAATCAGTTTCTCATTCTTTTTCTGCAAGAATGTGTATTTTACTTTATTCGATGTGTTTACAAAAGTTGTCTACACTCTTTTAGTTGTTTACAAAATGTGTCTACAACATATTCAATAATACACTGGACTCTTCCCACTTTCTTTTGTTTACATTGAGTTGACAAGTATTATCTTTCTTGTTCAGTGAATTGTGCATATTCATTAGTTTCGTGCTTTTTTGTCCAACATATCGAGTTCCTATTTTGCCCAGTTCATAAAATCATATCGGTACGACAACAGGTGGTTGGTCTTTTGATCAGCTTTCTGCTATATAATTAAGCTGTAAAGCGTATTCTATGTTTTTAATATGTTTACCATTTCTTTACTCAGGAAACGCTCTCAAACAATCCCTCACGGTTTTAAACAACTGGTGTACCTTTAGTTGGGGTTAGAACACAATTGGCTGTGATGTCTCGTATCAACAGTTTGGTATTTTATTATCTGATAAAAACAGATGGTTCTCTTAACTAATCGTGCTAAAACAAGTCTCGTTATCATCCCAATAATGATGTGTCGTTCTAATCAATGTCTGGATTGTGCTTTTTATTATATTAATAATAATTATTATTTTTATTGTTGTTACTGTTGACGTTGTTTTCTATGTGCGTTCAAGTATGTCAGTAATTATTTTTGGTAATACGGCATATGATGTACAAAAAACTTAACACCAAACATATATGTATCAGTTTATGAAACAGATTGCCTAATCATCAGAGGTAATTTAAAACCAAACAAACAGACAATAATATTTGATATAACATTTTCTTGATTAAATATTACCTCACTGGTTTTACTCTGCTTTCAGTTTACATAATGCCGCAACTTGAAAAACTCATTACAATATATATTTCAATTATCTCTAGTATCCTTCTTACCATCGCATTACATTTCTACTGATCATAGATAAAGATGAATCTCTATTTATATTGTCTCGCTTTGTATACCTGGACACAAGACAGCTTAGAATGTGCAAGTATATTCTTTGTTTAGCATTTAACATCGCAATAGCTTGATCGATTACATTTTCTTTATCACTCACGTTATTCAGAGGTTTTCTTGCTTTTTGATTAAGTACTAGTATATATTTGTAGTCTTACTGTTAGAAAGGTCTTTTATTATTTTAACACTGCTCAGACAGCGCAGAGTGTGTTGCTTTGCCCACGGCCACCGTATGCCAGTTGAACGCACCACAAATAGCTATTTTATGGAGATATGACTTTTGGAAAAAGACCTTCCGGACGGCCACATATGCAGTATCGCGATGCTGTAGAGTGCAATATGAAGGCCGTAGACATCAACACAGTCCTGAGAGAACCTGTGACGCCTATAAATCAGAATATACAAAACCCTGACAAAACACCACATACCAGGTGAAGAGAAGCTGACACAATTCGGCACAGGAACGAACGCGCTTCAGCGGACCATAAACAGAGCACACATGCGACCTCTGCTGCAGGGACTGTCATTCCTGCATCTGGCTCTACACACACATACGTAGATGCTCCAAGCCAACACAACTGGGAGATGGCTTATTGTCAACCTTGACCGATGGATGCCTACTACTAGTATTAGCGTATATCAAATCAGAACACTTTTGCAAGGTTAAGCTCATATTCTATTTTGTTTAAAATTATGTGACTTTGTTGCGACAAATTTTTGTGGTCATCTATTTTGGGTGTATTCAATCTTAACTTTGCCGTTTTTCGAAGAGTTAAGATGAACAATTGCGAATTGTCTAAATTAAATCTTTACACATTATCTTAATAATTCGTAGAGTCATGTTTTACATACGTCCATATTGTTTATCTAAATAATCACTATATAAGATACAGAAACATATTCTTATATCCTCTGAGAATTTATATATTTTATGCAAAGCATATGAAACTAAATTTAAATTATGTGATTGCTTCCACTATCCTAGATTTTAAGCAATAACGGGGTGTGGTTTAAATGAAGATATGGCGCCGATATCAATTCAGCAGCTGTGTTCTATCATCATAACTTTTTTCATCAAGTATTATAAAATATAATTTACCAAATTCATTTTCTATATAGATTGTCTTGGATTGTTAATGAACATATTTTCTGCGTATTTAATCACTTCTTGAAGAAAAGTGGAGTATGCTCCAAGTTCACTGAATGAAAACCCTCGTGACATTTTCTTTTAGAAATACCGGAAGAAAAAATATTTTATAGAAATATTTGGATAAGAAATCGGGTCTATTCTAGCGGAGATTACACAGAGAATCATTGGGCAGTGTAAGAAACGATTCAGTAAACTACGTCTATATTTGTTTGAAAAACATATTTAAACCAATTTGAACAAAGAGAGTTTATAGAAGTTTTCAAAATATAAACCATTTTCTGTCTACTAAGTTGTGTATTCATATCTAACACTGCACCTCTGAAAACTTAAGAAATCGTATGAAGAACAGTATTTAGATTATGATTTTGGTTGCAAGTGACTACCTTATTCTTTTTAAAATCAAACTAATGGTGTCTATGAAATATAGACGGTATAAAATCAATATTCAGCCACTGATAAACAATCTGAAATATGTTCTCTTACAAAATCGGATATTTTTCATACAAGCATGTGTATCATATTTACAATTAGATCAACTAATTTACAGC
Organism: Sepiola atlantica; assembly: GCA_963556195.1. Lineage (NCBI taxonomy): Eukaryota > Metazoa > Mollusca > Cephalopoda > Sepiida > Sepiolidae > Sepiola > Sepiola atlantica. The sequence continues at coordinate 38,571,419 of OY744518.1, forward strand.
ACTTGAGGTAACTCGCAAGACATTCGAGGCCTAACTGTGATAACATATCATACGATGTGTATCTAAGACGTCTATAAATACTCTCCTCGAAGTATGAGTCAGAGGTGCGCGCGGCGGCCGCCTCCTAATTCAGTGTTGGATCTATAATGAATATTTGCCAGTAGACTAATCAAATATTGATACAATCGTCGTCGTGGTTGTGGGAGTCTTGAAAGATATGTTGCTCCCGTGTCCACCACCTCCATACTTGATTCATTAAAGATATTTAACAGATTGACTCATTCTCGGAAAAACATCACTTACAATTGGCGCGCGCAATGTTCTGGCAATCCATCGATAATTTGATGCCGACAATACTCTTTTCAGAAATGTGAGTCTTCCTTCTAGTCCTTCACATTGTACTTACTATGACAGGAACACAACATAAACACACATACACCCACACACCCACATATATATATATACACATATATATATACACACAAAGATATATATATATATATATATATAAACACACATATATATATATATATATACATATATATATACATATATATATACATATATATATACATATATATATATATACATATATATATATACATATATATATATAAATACATATATATATATATACATATATATATACATATATATATATACATATATATACATATATATATATACATATATATATACATATATATATATACATATATATATATATATATATATATATATATATACGAGATAGAGATAGAGAATAGATGTATATATATATATTATGTTACATTTGTCAGTGATAATTTAAAAATCGTTTTTAATGACCATTGTATTGTATTTAAACATTATTATTAAACGGTTCAATGTTATTGATTACAAACATTTTTTAAAAATTGCTTAACGAACAATGAATGCTATATCATCACATCGGGGTTCTTGCCGCTACAAGACAATCCTAATAATTTGTTTACCATTTTTTGTTAGAATTATTTCAATCCTCTGATTTGAACGTAATACAACTTGATGCTAAAACGTGTACTTTTCACATCATCTATGTGAGTAAATTGTCGATAGCTATAATGTGAATAATGAAGAGGAAGCACATTATTCACCTCCTCAAAGGAGGGGGTAATATCTGGTTTGGTTTGGCTTGGTTCTTCTTTTTTGCAGCATGTTGACCCTTTCCGGGTTATTTGATGCCGACTCTGGTCATTTTAGAAAAAAACAAATATGCTTTAAGTTCTTTATATCGTAAGGTATTTATCATGGAATTTGGTTTGGTTGTTTTGTTTGACGGGATATCAATCTTTTTCGAGTTATTTAATGCCGAATCCTGTCATTTTGGAAACAGTTTTCATGCTTTAAGTTCTATATACGCTCAAGTATTTATCCGTGATGTTTGGCTTGGTTTGGTTGTTTTAATTGCGGCATATTTACCCTTATCGGATGATTTAATGCCGAATCCGGTCATTTTGGTAATATTGTTTATGTGTCAGGTTATTGATATATTCAAGTATTTATTTATGCTGATTTGTTTGGTAGGGTAATGTCTTGGGCGATTGCTTCGTGTCAACATAACTAATACTAGACTAACCCCCAAAAGATGTAGGTAATGCCTGGGAGGATAGTATCACGACAACCGAACAGACACAAAAGTACCGTCCTAAACTGAGCATTGACATATAGTGCATTTGCCCCAAATTTCATAGTAAACTGGATTGAGAATGAAATAATAATAACAATATATTTTTGACTTCAAACGGATACAACATTCCCATTATTAAGTGGCCCTCCGATTTATAAAATCGGGTGACTTATCTTTTGAGGCACGTCCATCCGTCCGGATTTTTATTCGCAACCATCCATTGAATTTCTCTGAAATTTTGCATGAAGTTGTAACTTTGGTCAGGTTAGAAAGTGACAGTCTCCGATTTTTGAAAAAAAATCTGGTTAGCCCCCAAGGGGGTCAAAAGGCCCCGAAATGGCAAAAAATTCCATTTTTTGCCCCATAACTTTTCATCCATCCATTCAATTTCTCTGAAACTTGGCCAAAATGTGGAGGCAATTGTTCCTAATAGAAAATAAGTATCGCTGACCTTGGAAACATTTAGTTCGCGCCACCAGGGGGTCAAAAGCCCCCAAAATGTCAAAAAATGACCCTTTTCTCCCATAACGTTTGATCCATCCATTCAAGTTTTCTTAAACTTGGCCAAAATGTAGAGTCAATTGTTCTAAATATAAAATGAGCATCCTTGATTTCAGAAAAATTCTGGTTCGCGCCCCCAGGGGGTCAAAGTGGGTTCAAAAGTGCCCCAAATTGCCCAAATGTATTGCATTTTACACTCGTCACATCGAGTCACAAACAGAGGGGGACCACACACGCGCGGCTTGTTGAATAATAGTATAGTTACGGTTTTAGACAGACTAATACCTAATGTGCATTATATTATAAGGTAAATATAAAACATTCTTGTTTGTTAATTTTTAGACTAACTACATCAACGTCACAAATTAACTTCCGCAATCGAACAGATTAAAAAGAACAAACATAATTTAAACAATAAATTAAATAAATAAAGGAAATCCACAAACTGTAATATAACTAGCAGGAGCATTACTATCTTCTTTTTGCACTATGCACATAACACAACATTATTTTCTTTGGTTTTACTGCTCCCATCTCCCGTTTCGCACCCTAACATACTTGGAATAAGCTGGAATGTTACAAAAAACACTCTTACTTTGTGTCTAATGCATATGGTTAACATTTCATTGAACTCTAATGTACGTAAATTAAGTTTCCAGGCGGTTCTGCTCCATTGAAATAGAGCCACATAGATACTTGCTACATAGAGGGTAATGTAGATATTCAGGGCAATGGCCATCGTCTACCCACAAAAAATTGAATACATGTAATATGAATGTAATCAAAATTGGAGATATTTAAAGTTTTAAAGGAGGATTAGCCTATTTAGTTTAGGACGGAACTTAGAGATTAAAAACAACTACCATTGTCTTCACTAGAAAAAATAACACATAGGATTTTAATTTCATAAAATAGGATATATTTGAAGTTTAAATAGTCTCATAACTCTAACAGGGACGAACGCGGTACATTTTACATGAGAATCTACTCTTACATTTTATGAAGATTTGCTTACCTTTCTTTCTTTAGGGAAAACGTAAACATCACACACACATACACGCTTATATACATATTGTATATAAATATATATATATATATATATATATATATATATATATATATATAGAGAGAGAGAGAGAGAGAGAGAGAGAGAAAGAGAGAGATAATTAGAGTGCAACAAGATTATCGGTTTATTGGTGTCATGTCATGTATAAGTAATAACGTATAGAAATTAATTCAGATAGAATTGTTCCAAAAATAAATACTACACTATATTTTACTGATAAAATGAATAAACTTAAATTACATCTTTAATTAAGAATGTACTATTGTAATTTAATTCATTACTACATACAAATATGTTTTACTAATAACATTTTGCGTTTTAATTGTTTATAGTTTTTCTCATTAATGGAAAATAAAATCTACGAAATATTTATATAACTTTTAAAAAAAATCTCGAATCACTTACTTTATTAGCGGCCGGCAACACATTTATTATGTTCAGTCTTTAAACTATGATGTTTATTATATAAGTTTTTGAGTTTTTAAACTATAATGGCGACGTTATATTTTTCACGACTTACATTTGCCCATCTCGTAATCGTTTTGTATACTGTAATTATCTTCAGTTTTTCGGCAGAGGAATATGTCATGTATGTTTATATTAAGCCACTGTCACATCTATATCAACGTCGATATACATGTGTGTATTTTTAGTTTCCACTGCTTATATATTACTGAAGTAAATTGGGGTTCCATACTGTACTACTTTTAAGTTAACTGACAGTATAAGCGCGATAGATTTCTGTAAGTGAAACTGAGTATATCAAATGTATTCATTAGGCAATTTACCCTGTGATGTCACAAGTGTGCATCTTTTCTTTAGAATTTATGTTTTCGATAATAAGCGCTGTTAATGAAAGTGCTATTGTTTGTAGAGGTCAAACTAAATAAGCTTGCGCCTTTAAGTCTGTGCATTTTTAATCTAGAACATTGTTGTCTTATATTTCAAAATGTGTGCAAATATAATTTACAATAATTCGATCATTTTAAAATATAATTTCCGTGATAAATATTTAGTAAATCATTAAAGGCAATTGCTAAAAATTATAGAAGTATTATAATAATTAATAGCATAAACATATGTTATTCTTCTACTTACTGTATGAAGTTTATGAATATCCCTACAATATACATGTCGATTAAAGTTTCTTAACGCATTAACTATGATTGGATGATCCATGAACCTCTAATAAATTATCAAAATAAGCCACGTTGATGATATATATATATATATAGATATACATATATATATATATATATATATATATATATATATATATATATATATATATACACCCCCCACATATATATATATATATATATATATATATATATATATATATATATATATATATAGTAGTAAGTTTTTGAAAGGCTGTGGGCAATGCAAATTCCGGGTAAGATGCAAGTTGTAAGGAACAAAAACAATAAATTAAATACGAAATATGACTTACTATTTATTTTTCCTAAAATCTTACATAACAGCAAGAGTTTTTTTAGCTGTTTGTGTGATGTGCGGGTCATTAAAAATCACTATTTAATATTTTGGGAAAAGAGACTTCCCTTTGTCAAAAATAATTAAACCAGAAGAAAGATTTCTCCGACTGTGCAGAGAATCATACAAAACAAAATGGCTGCCATATTTGTGCGTACAGCAATGAAAAAGTTCGACATAATAGCTATTCCAAACTATAGATAAGCGAGTGTGACAGACAGATATACGAACAGGCAATTTCAATATTAAGTGTGGCAGATCAACAAATATGCTAGTAAAATAAAAACGTTTGTGACGAACAAACATGCCATTTCACACTAAAATATCAAAGACTTCCCAAATACTATGAAAAACATAACTGTGACTGACAAACGCATATGCAAATTTAAAATAAATCGACCGGAGGACACAGTCTCTTATATGCAGACAGTGTAATTACGTATTCACTCTTCACACTTTAGACTCGTTTAATATATATATATATATATATATATATATATATATATATATATATATATATATATATATATATATATATATATATATATGTGTGTGTGTGTGTGTGTCTGTGTGTGTGTGTGTCTGGGTGTGCGTATTTTATAATGTTATTTTAGTAAATAAATAACAAAAACAATTCAAATATACACTTCCGTAACTCGTAGTTTTTGTCTATAAAATCCTTTCCGTTTTAGTGGAATTTTTTTAGAAGTATTGAGTATATATATATATATATATATATATATATATATACAATCAGACACTACGTTGCAGCCCACACCAAGCAGGAAATACACGTGCCGGAATCCTCAGACATAGGTTTCGCCATCCAGTTAACCGCTTGGAGCAGTTCGCATGATTTGTGTTAGTTATTACTTCTTTTTTATGTAGTATGATTGCTTAACTAGCAGAGCACTCGCCTCTAATGCAAGTGGTTCTGGTTTCTAAGTCTGAGTTCTGATATGTCTTACTGATGAGTCCAAGAAATAAGATACTCGTGTCAAGGTTTTCCGAACTTACGCTTTCATGATTTGTGTGGGATGCGCCGTTGCGTATGATTGTAAAAAAAATAATTATATCGTATCTCATCTGATGAATATTTCTTTTTCTTTTCCCATTGTCGAATTGGACATTTCTGGAATCAGTTGCCCCATCGTTTAACCACATATGAAATTATGCAATTGAGAAGTGTAATGTCGGTATTTAAAAAAACGTACACCAATGCCGTTGAATTTGTGTAAAAATTAGTTTGAAACATATTTCCGCTTACATCAAGTAGTCAAAGGTTTCGAGTATGTAAATGGGTTGAGATACTTTCTAAGCATGCTCTGCTATGTAAATAAGCGAGGAAAGTAAATGAGCTTAAGGATGCTAGGGTTAAAGATTATATACATCTTTATACTATATTTGAATCGGCTGCACAACTTTATTACTGTAGACTATTCAACAGTCAAGTGTAAGCGATGTGTACAGAACGAACTTACAATCGTCTGTGCAACACTTACAGCAGCAAAGTAGAAATAAATAGATCTACACACATACATGTGCACTAATATAAATGCACATGTATTGTCTTATACAGTGGGAGCACATAAGAAGGTCGTGTTCTCCGGATGCAGTGATTATTTCTACAGACATATGCATATATACATTAACTAACACATTAATATATATATATATATATATATATATATATATATATATATATATATATATATATACATATATACATATATATACATATATATATATATATTATTGTATTTGTATGAACTAGGACAGTATCTATCAACCAAACAGTTCGTGTTATCAGGATGCAGTGATAATTTCTCCACGCGTATACATATATACACTCACGAAAGCCACACACACTCACATATATATATATATATATATATATATATATATATATATATATATATGTATATATATATATATATATATATATATATATATATATATATATATATATATACATATATATATGAAGGTTTATAACTAAAAGATAACTTTTAGAGAATTAGACCTATTGTGAGATGAGGAAAGCTCAATATACTGGATAGAGCAAAAATAAGGTGAGTCAATGAACAATAGTTAGACCTGTAAATGGAAACAGATCAATATCTTCAGTTGTTCAGAACAAGGAGCATTTAGTAAGTAAAAATATTTCTTCTTCTTCTCTTTCAATTGCATTCCTTAAGCACGGCTTTTCAAAGATCAACATCTTATCATCAGAGGAAGTAGTAATTGATAAGTTGACAGATAAGAACAGTCAATATTCAAAATTTGGAAAACAGTTCTGAGGCGCCCCTACCGGGGAATGCCGACGGGGCTTCCCAGGCAATTTTTAAACCCCACTTTCCCGACCCAACCTTAGGTCACATCTTACTAGTGGAAGTAAGATAAAAACTGGCCTCGTGCCTAACTCCTGGAGAGGAGTAAATCAATACTCTGTTTTATTCCGCATTCGTTTCGTATACCACCCACTACCACTAATTCTATATTGACGAAGTGACACAGCTAAATTACAAAAGGATGGCAATGTCGTATTGGTCAATTACTGCAAGTTAAAAACTCAATATAAGATCTTGAAAACACATTTATTATTAAAGAGTAATCGTAAAACGTTTCCATTTGGTAACATATTAAAAAATAATCGATACGCATTGATAACTATTATGTGGAAATAGTATTTTCGCTATCAAATTAGTTTTTCGAAATCTTAAAAAATATATGCGTTAATAAATAACTCATACACCACGTCTGAAGTGGTGTGATTTTTATGCAAATTATGCATAGCAAAATTGATTTATTGAAAGGCCAATTACTATATCCACTAACAGTACGAATTTTATCAAAACAAGGTCATATATATATATATATATTATAATCTACGGATCTTTAGTGTAATAAAACGTGGCAAGAGTGTTTAGCTGAGATTCTAAATCAGATCAATTTGATAGCGGTTGGAACTACTTCATTTTACTAATTTTCTCGTTATGAAAATGGGTTAAATTATAATTTATATATATATATATATATATATATATATATATATATTCACATTGTCATTATTGACGTCTTAGTATGTTCGATGCTTTTACGAAGTGTCAGCCGTTCATTAGCTTACTAAAGAGCTATACCTACGGATTTGGGAGCAAAAATATTGAATAAAACTATGTTGACAGCTCCGTTCTATGCGCGATACTTGAAGTATTAGGAAATCTGAACTTTTGTCAAATCATAAAACAGTATTACGCTTTTATGGAATACTCGAGCTGTCTATGGGATTTCTTTTCACTAAACATAACAAAATATCTATATATATTTCTCTCTATCTATCTATCTATATACATATATACATTATATATATGAAAATATTTGTTGTTGTTTATTATCTACGGACGTATACGTTTCATCTTTTTTTAATCAAGACTCTTCAGCGTAGAAGTTTGACTATTCACTACTGGTCACACGATTCGAAACCCTGGATTATAAGTATTTTTCAACTCAAACCCGTCTTAAACCTCGCGGCCAATATCTGAACGGCTGATAAACTGTGGTAGATTAATACATTTATAAGCGGCGATGACGACACAGGCATTCTACTTATATTAAGGAATGATGCATTATAAAGCAAATGACGTCACGCTGTATTTGCACTACTACTAAAGTGCTCTACTAATAATTAAGGAGCGACAAATATGAAAATATTTGTTGTTGTTTATTATCTACGGACGTATACGTTTAATCTTTTTTCAATCAAGACTCTTCAGCGTAGAAGTTTGACTATTCACTACTGGTCACACGATTCGAAACCCTGGATTATAAGTATTTTTCAACTCCAACCCAACGTCTTAAACCTCGCGGCCAATATCTGTACATTATATATATATATATATATATATATATATATATATATATATATATATATATGGTATATAAAAGAATTACAGTGTTACTGTAAAACACACATTTAGCTTCCCATACCGTGGTAATTTCTTACACAACGGGGTATGCTTAATATTTAAAATAGAGTAAAGTAATAGTTAACACATAAAAATAAACTAGTATTTATATACGAAAAATGTGTTTAATTCAGAGCTCCTGTACAGAGGTTGTCAATTTTTTTTTTATTCGTAAGAAATTCGAAAATGATAAAATTCTTCTGCTTCAGGAGAACAAACTTTAAAAAATCTTTACTAAAATAGTCACTTTTGTTCAGAATCGATTTTTATAATGGAGGGAATAATTTAGTAAAGTATTTAAATTATTATTTATGCGGCTAAATATATATATATATATATATATATATATATACACATACTTTTTCCCCTCCCTAATATCGCATATATATTCATACACTTATATGTCTAGTGTGGTGTTCTTCTTTTATTATAGTCTCTTTCTCAATATTAGTTTTTTTTATAAGGTGTTTCTTCTCCTCGCCAACCCCCCAATTATATTTGTCCATATCTTCCCCTATACTCTTCCTCCTACCCTCTTTCCCTACACATTCTCTTGCAAGAGGTTTTCCCATAAAACTGTTGTAAAAAACCCTTAATACTATTCAATTTTTATTTTCTAATTTTATTTTTATTTGGATTTTTATTTTTATGTTGTTTTTAATTTGTATTTGTATTTTTATTTTTATTTCAATTATTTCATTTCTTAATTTTTATTTTGTATTTTTTATTTTTTATTTTATTTTTATTTTTATTTTTATTTTGTAATTTACTATTTTATTATTTTATTTTTATTTATTTTTTATATTTTTTATTTTTTATATTTTTTATTTTTTATTTTTTACTTTTTATTTTTATTATTTTTTTATTTTAGACTTTTTTATATATTATTTTTTCTGTTATTTTATTTCCATTATTATTTCTATCCTATTGTGTTCACTGCCTCTCTGACAAAAGAATTTGTAACTTTTACTAAATGATTGCCTAATTTGAAAGCGTAAATCTATGGAAAATATTGGATTATTTTTTCTGTATATACAAGTGCTTTGGTTCATAGGTAACGTTGTGTTCTCCCCCACCCCGATTATACTACTAACATATCAAGCGGTGACACTTTATGTCAGTGGATGTGTCTCTACAAGGAGCGTTTTAATTTTTTCTCTGGCTTTCTGTAAGACGTGTTGCTAAATGCGCTGATGAAGACGCGTTTTGGATTAGTTTTATTAATTGATAAAATAAAATAAAGTATTTCCAAACTGTTTTGGAAACGATCGTACGCCATACTGGACTTGATGTTCTAATTCTTGGAACAATTGTAATGTTTTAAGTAGAAAATTTTACATGAGATTCTCCAAAAATAATATTTACTCTTTAATATAGAGTCGATAAATATTCTTAAGTCTCCAGCATCAAGTAATATTGCTCAACTTTAAGTTGATATCTGAATTGTACAAACTTATGTTAGCATATACATACTATCTTTGTTTATTTTATATATTTAAACTATATATATATATATATATATATATATATATATATATTTATATATATTTATATATATATATATATATATATATATATATACATATATATATATATATAATGAAGAAGAATGGAAAGGAATTAGAGAAGCAAAAGTCAAATCATAATTCAATTCAATTGCTCTGAGCAATTGAATTGAATTATGATTTGACTTTTGCTTCTCTAATTCCTTTCCATTCTTCTTCATTCTACCTGCTCTATCCTGGATATTGAGCTATATACTCTTCACAATAGGTTTCACTTTTCCTAAAAGTTCGCTTTTAGTACACCACTTATATATATATATATATATATATATATATATATATATATATATATATATATATATATATACATATATATATATACACACACACAATATAGACTACAACAACAAATAATAACACTGTTGGTAAAATACGCAAAGTTTTGTTTTAAACTTCGCAATGATCTCTATCTTAATATTCTAGTACACAACAGTCGAATCCTTATAAATTATTATGACCGGAAATGGTCTAAAACAACAAAACATCATGCTTATGGATTTTCCCATACGCTGATCGTAAATCAGTTGTAGGGAGACAATATAGAGCTATACAATCATTTATGACACGTCATTAAATAACACTTCTGACAGTTTAACGGGCAGAATAATCATCAAGCCATGCCCAACATTATTGACATCCCGCTTGATTGCGATAGGTCAGTTCCTGTTTTGTTCCAGCACAACAGGGGAAAACTAACAATAATTATACACATGTAATTCTATGTATATGCATGTGACATAAACATTTCTCTGAAACATGTATCGCGGCTCCTAATATTGAGAAAGTTTACTATATACATGAAATACATAATAAAATCATATATATATGTATATATATATATGTATATATATATATATATGTATATATATATATATATGTATATATATATATATATATATATATATATATATATATATATATATATACTTGCTGACCTATGCCTCGGCGATGCCCGGGAAAATCGAATAACTCAAGAACTTCCTTGCAAATTCTGTATCAATTGAATTATTTGGTGCTTATGATTGACCAACGCTAACACAGATCCCTCAATGTATATGGAAACAGCAGCTGAAACAAATAATACAACACTCTTGCCATCGTTAGTATTTCAATGTTGTCATTGAGAGTACTCTTTCCAGACTGAGGCAATTTTTTATTTTAGACTGAGTCCGAAATGCCCCTATTTTTGGATATTGATAATTCCCTACAATAAACACCGACCGTTTGTCTAACTGTGTCCTCGTTTAAGGGCAAGTAAGTTTGGTCTGTAAACTGCATAAGCACCATACAGAGGCAAATTACGTATTATATTATATAACAGGGCAAGTGTGCTTGCGTTACGTGGGAAAAATATATATAACGATTAGGGTATTTATTCGTAAAAAAAGAACTTGAAAACAACCCTGCCAGTAAGTAAAATAGGATTTATCACTGTTTTGAATCAAACACAATATATTGTATTATGTTTCGTGTGACTATTGTAAGGAGTCGGGTTATTTGTAAAAATAAAAACCCTTCCCCTCTGGCCACCCCCTAAAAAGTAACTTTGTATCCAGAAATATGCCTGAATGTTTCCATGTTCTGTGAAGGAAAACTCTAGACTGATACAATTTATATCCCAATCCGGAGTGCGATTTTTAGCAGTAGCATGAATTTACCACCCATAAAAGGTTTTAATGTATTAAAAAGCCATCTCTTTTAGAAAAACCTAAAAATTGCCGCAGAGGAGTGAAGAGAATAAGTTTAGTACTTCACTGACCGAGAGGAGAATAGATTAAGTAACATCTACTACACTGTAAAGTTAAGTATATTTTGAAACTTAAAAATGAATACGTAATAATCAAACAGAATTGAATTAACCTGTTTATTTATTGCAGTAAGTAAATAACGAACTGAAGATTGATAGTTTCGCTAGGGGGTGGGCAAATCCATTAACTAGTGATAGAAGTAAAAAGTGGCGCAGTCTCTAAGGAGTTCTTCACTATAAGAGATTATTTTTGATTATTGTAATTAGTAAATAAATAAAAAAAGAAAGAGAGAGTGAGATGTAGAGAGCGGATGGTTACAACAGGTAAACGTTACAATGAAAAACTAAAGAAAAGAAAAACATTACCCAAACAATCAGTTAAATTATCAAAGTTGTCCAGAATTATCAAGGAAAAAGTCATATGAAAGAATAATAATAATAATAATAATAATAATAATAATAATGATGATAATAATAATAATAATAATAATAATAATAATAATAATAATGATAATAATAATAATAATAATAATAATAATAATAATAATAATAATAATAATAATAATAATAATAATAATAATAATAATATTTACTGAGGTTTTGCGATTGTTTGAATAATGTTCGGTGAGTAGGGATGGTCAAAATTCAAACAATTTACTTGTTTTGAGTGTTTTACATTACTGGCCAGCAACGTGGAAAAAACATATTTCGGGTGTCCATGAGATTTCTATTAGCAATCAGAGGTTCTTAACCGTTAACCTGTCTTCGTGTTTCGCTGTCAGTTGTTTTAAAATCAATTATAAGCCTTAAAAGTGTTATGGATACAATTGCTGAAGTGTTTAAGGCATAAAAGGTTCAATGATAAAAAGAAGGCATACGTGTAACAATCGAATCTTTGCAACTGAAATGAATTTTCTCGATGAGATTGATAAGTACGTGACGTAATTTTAGATCAATGTACCCAATAATGTATTCAGTTTGATAATGTTAACCAGGCATTCTGGAATGAGTTAAAATGTGTGTTTAATAGTTATAGTTAATGACGGGCAATTAATAAGTATATCCAATACGATATTCTGTAATTTTCAAGGAATGTCAAGGAGAAGCCATTAATTAATTCATGAATATTGTATAGTATGTATGAAAGTATGAGAATAATTAAATGAAATATTTACGGCGATGAATCTATAAATTATCCGATGTAATTTATAAACTGGCATTAAAGGGGAGAGTAGAAATAGATAAATATTAGAGGGAACATGTTTTGCTATCATGTGTATATAGTATGTTTTAGTGAGAGTCTGTGATGGCGGTCTAAAAGTTGATTTATTGTTACATGGTGAAAATAATCATAAATTTCTTGAAACACGCTCGAGTTGATAAAGTGAATAGAGTTGTGAGTTTAGTAGCCTATAGTTCATGTGGTTACTTTCTTACTTTGACCCAAGATACAAGGGAAAAATCAAGTCTACTTTGTATATATATATATATATATATATATATATATATATACAATATTCAAAATGTGAGTCAGTCACGTTTGTTTTCCCAAACTTGTTTTCTTATATATTGCAAGCACATAAACTCTCCGCTAAAATATAAGTTGGTTCTTGTACTGAGTTTTGTTTTCAAATAAATTGTTTCATTGTGTGTTATAAGCTGTAATTAATAATTAACTGTAAGAGTAACCTATTATTCTTAAGTATATATTACTCACGCCGCCTCACATTATATAATGATCCACCATTCTTGAATATTTCTTAATGTGTCTTTTACACTTTATAGATGGAGTGACTTTCCTTAACCAGTGTTTACATCTAATTCACATACGACAGACACGTATGTAAATTAGATGGCATGATAATAAGTATTTCCTTCAATGTTCGAATAGTACAAACATACTGGTATATAATAATAATTATAATAATACTAGTAAACACACCTACAATAAATACATAAATGTAGTGGTTTTAACCCAACAGACCACGGGTAAATGTAATATTATATGAACGCCGAATTAATTAACTTCGGTTTCCATTAATTTTTTCAAAATATATTTTTCTCACAAAAAATTCATGTAAACATATGTCTAGGTTTTGGGATTAAGTTATATTTTGAAAACACATCAATTCAACGGCGTTTCAAAGCTGTAGTAATATTTAAATCTCATTATTGTACAAACACGTTTCAGAACGCTTCATTACAGATCGGTCATTAAAAACAGTCTCTTCGATAGAAGATCATCGGCTATGAAAAAAAAACAGAAAATAAAAAAGGAAAATATTATTCATACTACCATTAATAAGGTTTTTCATAACTGATAATTTGGATTTAAAAAATGATTGCATAAATATTTAATTTATTTGAAAAGATTTCGCGTCATATTTGCTGATTCTAACATTTCAACGTATATCATTTCAACGGCGTTTTAAAGCTGTACACACATTAAACTCTCATTATTTGACACACACGTTTCAGCACGCTTCACTACAGATTGATCATTAAATAAACAGTCTCTTCAAGATGACGTGAAGATCGTCGACTTTCGGCAACGCCGTAGGACTTCGACTATACGAAGAATAGAAAAGAAATAAAAAATATTTGTACTACCATAAATAAGGTTTTTTATAACCGCAAATTTGGATTTAACTTTAAATATGATTTAATAAATATTTCATTTATTTGACAAAATCTCGGGTCATGTTGGCTAGTACTAAAATTTAAAAGTATACATCCATTTTCTATTGTTCTAATAAGCCGTAGTTTGGTATTTTACAAGTCACCCATCTCATACTAAGTTTAAGTATATTATCACACTCTCTCACACTATGGTTTTTATTCTATTGAGCTTCTTTACAGTCTCATTTACTCTCATTTTTGTCTGTCCCTCCGCCTGTCTTTCTCCATCTTTCGCTCTCTCTCTTCCTCTCTTTCTCGATTTGTTTATTTACAGTTAAATGTAATAAACTAACTATAACAGAGAAGATTGTAAAAGTTCATTATAAACAATCGGAAATATAAACGCACGTATTACCTATACTAAACCCCTAGCTGGAGAAAGATTAAATATAGAGTTAGGATTACAGATCTACTGATAGCAAACACAAGGCATACATTTGGATTTTTAATTTTAGATTTTTAAAATACAAATGGCGTTGCAAACTCAAATATACCTAATTCAAGCAATCTAATCAGCGCTCAATGGGTGGCAAAAACGGTCACAATTTTCTCTCATATATATATATATATATATATATATATATATATATATATATATATATATATATATATATATATATTGTTGATTTTATTCCATTACTTGCGACAAAAAATATATTTTGCTCTGAATTTTCATTGATCACTCTCATGAACCCGGTTTCAACTTTCTTCGGATTCATACCCCCTGGATATTTGTAACAAGTTAATTATATATATATATATATATATATATATATATATATATATATATATATATGCATGTTTTGTTGAAAACGACAGAACTCTTCTGTTTAGTAATTTCTTTTTTTATCTTTTTAACGTTGAAATGAAATGAGTTAATGTAGGATCCGTGTGTTTAACTAACGTTTTCGATTCTCTCCGGAATAATCTTCAGGTCTTTAATGTTTTTACAACAACCACTCTATCCCGCCACCTTACTATGCACCTCGCCAACACTAGTTCAATGTACAAACAATATAAAAATAAAAAAAGGAATCACTAAACAGAAGAGTTCTGTCGTTTTCAACAACACATGCATTAATGAAAAAAATGCTGCCTAAATACACAATATATGTATACATACGAGAAAAATAGATACGAGAAAATATATATATAAAGAGAGAGAGAGAGAAAGACATGGAGAGAGAGAAAATGAGAGTGAGAGAGATATAAACAATTAATCCAAAAGAGAGAAGTATTAAGATTTGGAATCTAGTATATGACGAATGTATAATCATATATTTTCTTTAATAGAATCAGATAAATGATACTCGATTAATATCTTCAAAAAAAGTTATCAATCAGCTTCAATGAATTGTGTTTGAATTCGTTTATTTCGTAAACAACTTTTCCGACATCAAACGAATCATAAAGACTGTTCCCATTAATAACACAGTTCCTTTCTATTCTTTAATACAACGAAATACACCAAACAGACATACATATCCGGTGGATTTATTCGAATGCAATTATTAGTAACAGTGAATGTGGAAATTCCATGGTGTTTGAATACTAAATACGTTCATGTAAGGAGGTATTTACTTAACAAGTGATATGATGGAACGACAATGGGTTATCTTAAGACAATGTCAATTCCGTATGGGAGTTTTGAGAGGCAAATTTTATGTCAACATTAATCGTGCAGACGGACATGCGGACTGGCAAGCAGGAAGCCCTCACGTAAATTATATTTCAAATATAAACCTGACCGACCTACGGGCAGAGAGCAACTGTTGGTGCGTATCTAAAGTTAGTTGCGGCTATTCAATCTGCGCGTTTATCGATGCCAGCACTGATTCAAACAACGGTTTCTTATCAGCGTAAAATTAACTTTTAACGGCTTATAAGACAATGTTCTGGAAGTATGGTGAGACTTGTAACTCAGACTCTAGGAAACACAGTAGTTCTAACGAGTGTGCAACCACATATAATACATCGTATGCAAATTACTGGTCAGTAATCTATTAATAATGAAGAGTATGTATCTGACTGTCGTCCTGAAGCCGAAACTCCATCAAAGTAATATTACTATTTAATTAGTCCGCCAGATTCTTTATATACTACTACAAAAAGCGCCGTAAACACTATGCGCATTTCTCAATTTACATAATTAATTGCTTTTAAACTTCTAAAAATTAGTATTCGCAAATATACACTCATGATTGTTTTCTTCAGATTTCCACATATATTTACGCTATTTCGCTCGCTAATAATCTTACTTATAAATCATAATTATTTTCTTTAATTATTTATATATATATACATACATGAAATCAGTTATGTAGTTAAACTATCTATTGCGAAACTGATTGAACAGCCAGCGTGACTCCATTGAATTGGTTACCTCCCTCTGATTATTCTGTATGGACGCAAAGCGGGC
Organism: Sepiola atlantica; assembly: GCA_963556195.1. NCBI lineage: Eukaryota > Metazoa > Mollusca > Cephalopoda > Sepiida > Sepiolidae > Sepiola > Sepiola atlantica. Next base: position 38,588,503 of record OY744518.1, read on the forward strand.
GCGTTATTTAAAATGAAGACAAAACGCTGGCATTTACCGTGTTACTTTTACTCTGATTTTTTTTTATTAAAACGTTCTGAGTTTGTTTATTTTCTTAATCTTATTATACATTATGTTTTAAGACACGAATTCACTGAATAAAATTGTTTTATTAAAATAATAATTGATTTAAAAATTACTATTTAAAAGCACACACACACATTGTAATGAATTTAGTTTAGGTACACTTTCTCTTTTCGAGAGCATTTTAAAAAACTATTCGTGTAGTGTATTTGATTTTTTAATACTTTCATTATAGGTACACCTTTTCTTCCAATTTGAAAAACATCCAATATTATCATTTTTTCACGACCTTAACTGTATTTATGTTTCGTTTTTACCTTTAACGCTGTTAAACTTTCATTTACAAACTGTTTTTATTGTTCCATGTTTTATTTATTAAAATAAAAGATGTGATTTTTTTTTCTTTTCTGTCAACAAAAAAACTAACACATTGTACTGGAAAACTATATAACCGATTTTAGATTACAAATTGTTTAATTTAAAAACTGTCATTAAACAAACACACACACACATACACACACACACATTCTAATGAATTTAATGTAGGTACACTTTCATTCACAGAGCATTTACATAACTAATCGTGTTTACTGTATTTGATTTGTTGGTGCGTTTTCACTGTAGGACCCGCGCTAACTTTGCCCCCGTCGTTAGGGTTTGGGCCAAGGTCAAGGTCAAAGTGGGGGTTAGGGTTAGAGTTTTGAGTTAGAATTAGGGTTAGGGTCATGGTCAAAGTTAGCGCGGGTCCTAAAGTAAAAGAGTATCGATGTTTTTATTGTTTTATTTTATGTACTTCTTTTTTCCGATTTGAAAAATACTGTTCGCTGTATTTAGTTTTTTAAATTATTGATTTTAACAATTGTATTGAATCAAATTGTTTAATTAAAATAATAATTGATTTAAAAATTACTATTTAAAGATACACACATTCTAATGAATTTAATTTAGGTAAACTTCTTCTCGAGAGCATTTAAATAACTAATCGTGTTCGCTGTATTTGATTTTTTACTCTTTTTTTATTATTTTACTTTTTAATTAAAAATATTTATATTAATGAGGGAGGATAAAATTTGGGGGGGGGCGGTCAAAATATATATTTTTTCTTTTCTTAACTAAAAATATTTATATGTATGGGGGAGGGTAAAATAAAAAAAATTGAGGGGGGTCCAGAAGTATTTTATTTATTTTTTTAAACTACAAATATTTCGATTTAAAACAAAAATCGGGGTGGGGTCGAACATTTTTTTTCTTTATTTTCAACTAAAAATATTCTTGGTCATAAACAAAGAAAACCAATGTCTAACCACCCAAGAAATATGACTGGAGCTCCATCGGTGTACGCGTGAGCGTTTATTTCTGACACGGCAGCCTAGCAAAAATATGCGACTGGAGAGAGCATATATTTGCAAGTAATAATAATAATCATAATAATGACTTGATGGTTGAAAAGAGAAACATCAAACTAAAACATGTAAAAGTTAAGACTACTATAAAATAATAATAATAATAATAATAATAATAATAATAATAATAATAATAATAATAATTATGATTATAATAAAAATAATGATAATAATAACAATAATAATAATAATAATAACAATAATAACAATAACAATAACAATAACAATAATAATAATAA
>OY744518.1:38595207-38597707 GCA_963556195.1 Sepiola atlantica
AATTTTCATCTTAATCCTATTAAGGGCATATAATTTCAGTATACTGGCATTCATCATGGAATATATATATATATATATATATATATATATATATATATATATATATATACAGGGTGTGGAAGTCAACCTTATAATATTTTTAGGCAGGGATAGAATGATAGTTTTTCACCGATTAGTTAACTTAATGCGGTTAAGATGTATTGTTAAAAGAAAATTCGCATTATAGAAAAGTGTTTTATTCTATGTGTTCTCTTTCTTTCTCAATAACTGTGTTCCCATGCTTCCTGAAACGTGCACAAGTTTTCCCTAAATATTTCTATCATTCCGTTTTAATAGTATCTTTCAGAGAGTCGACATTGTTTTGTGAAATTCCATCAAAAGCATATATATATATATATATATATATATATATATATATATATATATATATATATATATTTACATATGTCAGTTTCCAGAGAAGGCACACAAATATATACTAACTGTTTTATAAGGTATAGTGTTCTTTTTATTCAACGGTGCAAGCTGGATAGAGAGACTGGCGCTACTGATCAAGGTGCGTAGTGACTTGCGTACTGAGTTCGAATCTCGGATATATTCGCTCCTTGCATCTAGCTACAATTATCAAGTGTAGAACGATACAATTACAATATATGCATTACTGTGTACTATATAAGATAAATCCCCCGAGAGTAAAAATAAATTTGTAACATTTACATGTTCTCTGAGGGAGATTGGAATCCATATATTGCATGTGTCTGCGATGTTTTAAAGGCACCAATAAATAACCTACGTACATGCCAGTGTATTCGTACTGAATCCAACAATCATATTTATTTTACTAAACTAGATCAACTTAATGAACGTTTAAGACATTTAAAATATTCTAAATTCTAATCTACTTGAAGGCCGATAAAACGCAATACACACACACATACACACCCACCCATATATATATATATATATATATATATATATATATATATATATATATATATATATATATATATATATCAGGATAATTAGTCTAAAGTAAATAACACACAAAGTACAAATATTGGAAACAGTGCGCTTTTTATATATAGTCACAATTATCAGTCGTGTTACGATGACACCACGGTATATGGAATACTATGTGCTATATACAATAGTTTTGTACAATTTCTATGCCCTCTTAGATAGATTAAAATCCATATATAATACGTGCCCGCTATGTTTTTAAGGTCTAACATATATAACATGATTATATGCCAGTTTGTGTTTGTACTGAATCACACAGTCATGTATATTTTATTAAATTATCAGTTAACGTTAATAAAAGTTTTAAAAATAAAAATTATACCAAATTGCGATCTACTTGCAGGTTAACAAAACGCAATATTGAAAATATTAGACTGTTTTGTTCACAGAAGGCGTACAAAATATGTTTAATAGATAGCCAGAAGAGTATTAAGAAAGCAAACGACTCATACAATAATGGTATATTCAGGAACGTCTGTCTGTGCTTAGCAGACTGCGCACATCTCTTTATGCACCAACTACAGTCGCTTGGTGAAAGCGTTCACCCTGTTCTTTCCTGTAGTCTTTACAATACTCTGTTAAATAGTCCAGTTAAGACTGGATAAAGTTGATTTTCAGTGACATACGCGCACCAAGTTGACGGACATTCTCTATAAACTCGTTAACCACCATCTGACACTGGGAACTTCTGTGATTAGCAAGTAAGTTACCAAATACTTACGAAAGTTACCACCAGACAAAGAGGTCAGCAGGAGTCAGTGCATCAACAAAAATGGTATCCTTTATAAGTTTCCTTATATGAGGACCATCAATAATATCTGTCGTAATTTTCTCCATTCTTTTTGTCGCAAACCTCTAATGTAGGAAAGCAAAGTGCTCACTTTCTCTGTCCAATGCCTTTACAAATTTCTTCATGATACGAAGTTTGATGCGGATGGTTGAAAGTAACATCTTGTGTTTGATTCTAGTGGGACAACACGTTAGGTGACTCAGGTTTTAACGCTTGTTTTGAGGGCCATTCTTTTCTGGCATAATGCTGGCGATCGGCACGACGATCTTATCAGCTGAAAAAACATGGATACTTTGTATAACCACCTCGAAGTCCTAGGATAATCCAAAAACTTCAAGATCTCCACATATCAACTATTTATGTTTCTGGTAGTTCAGAGCAGACAGCAGATGTTCTATGAATTCGTGTAATCCTTTCATTTCAACTGAGTATCCACCAGGAATCGATGCAAACTTGTTTCTGATATTCAGAATAACTGCTTTGATACTTCTATTAGATGAGTCAATGAAAAGTCCCCACTTCATAGCATCGTATTACAGCCCAAGTAATTACATCAGGTCAAAAATATTGCTAAAGTAAACAACTGAATATGCTTCATCAAACATGAGACACTTTCTAAATTCTCCATCGAGCTCATGATACAAATATAATTTTTTTTTCTTGTGCAAGTTGATGTTTCTCTCGAGTACA
>OY744518.1:38602707-38690207 GCA_963556195.1 Sepiola atlantica
ATGTGAGTACACCAGTACCCCATACGGAGTTTAAATCGCGCGGAGAACATTTTGTCGTCATTAAAACTCTACGACTAAAAAGAATTTGGTAATAACCAGACCGGATAAAGGTACAGGGGTTGTTGTACGAAACAATCAAACTACGTCGACAAAATGGTGTTGATATTAAACGACACGGAGAAATATGTGAAATTGGGACCTGTCTACACTCATGATGCAACAACTTCCTTAGATACTAAATTCCAGAAACAACTGGTAAAGTGGGTGAAAAGAAGTGTACTCCCTTCCGCCCACGTTTATATAGATTACCCACAACTCACAAAGCGGATATCCCACTTAGGCCTTCTCTCTATAGTAGGCTAATAACAGCAGAGGGTTTCAAAATGGGTCTTCAATATTTTACAGCCAGTATTGAATTACTATAGTAAATACTGTCTAAAAGATTCATTTCATTTTGCAAAGTACATTCAAGATCTTAAGGTTGCTAATAAATGTATGTGTTCCTACGATATTAGCAACCTATTTACCTGTGCGCCTATTTTTGAAACAATCGATATCTGTGCCGATTTTTTTTATATCGTACCCATTTATCATCTCCTTCCATTCCTGACAGCATATTCGTGCAGTTGATGGAATTTGCCACTACATTCGTTGAATTCAGTTTTAACGATGTTATGTATAGACATATAAGAGTTGTATCTCTGGTGGATCTTTTGTGGGATTTTTTGAGAAGGCTTTATTATCTGGACCCACTAAACATTTAGTCTACTTTCAATATGTAGACGATACATTATGCTTTTTTTAATAATAAAACGAAGCCAAATACAGTATTCTCCTCACTCAATAAAATGTATCCCGCATTAAAATATACCTATGAAGGAGAGTGTAATTCCACTTTAGCTTTCCTCGATGTATTGGTAACAAAAACCCCATCGAGTTACCTGACATCAATCTACCGTAAGCCTACGTTTACAGGAGTATATACTCGCTGGGATTCATTTTGTCCTAACAAAGTAAAGGTAAACTTGACTTGGACATTAACACACAAAGCCCTTATGATTCGGTTCAAAATCAAAATTGGACAAAGAAATTAAAACTATAACTAATACTTTGTCCCATAACGGCTATCGTCTCCATGTGATAAAGACGGTCATCAAAAGGAAAATAAATATTTTTTTCCGAAATAAAACCAAATACGGTGACTAAATGTCCAATTTACATTTGTTTACGTTGGTTAGACACAGGAAGTGAGAAATTCGCCAAGCAAATCAGCTCAGCTGTTGAAAATTGCTATTTTTCTTCGTATGTGCGTGCTGTGTTTTCTACAACACCTTCAATGACGCCCTCTCGTAAAGACGTTTTACCCCCCCCCACACACACACACACAATAAAAATAATGTAATTTATCATTTTACATGTAGTTGCAGTACTGACTACGTTGGTAGGATCACGTTAAGATTGGATAGTAGAGTCTAACATCACATTCCGAGTAAGATTAGGAATGGAACCTTCCGGTCAACGGACGTTCAAAATAACACATACGGGTCTTCCATTACAGACTATTTACTTAAAAACCCGCCCCGCGCTAGGAATTTGGCATGGACTCCTTCACCATCTAAAAATCTTGGAGACGACCCACGTTCGTCTAAAACGCCCTTCTCGTTGTAAACAAAAGGAGTCTCAATTAGGACTAGATGTGATCAGTCTCTAGGAGTCTATCCTCCACTGTACACATACCATAACGCTATTTTCATTTTTATCTACTCTCTCTTTTCACCTCCTTTTATATCCCTCGATACAGCTATTGTTAAGAGAGGGCGAAACCGGTCCGTTGGCTTTTTTTCTTGATTAACTTTTAACAATGAACGATAAAATTCGTCTTCCCTTCATGCTTGCGATAATATATATATATATATATATATATATATATATATATATACAAATATATATATATATATATAGATATATATATATATAGATATATATATATATATAGATATATATATATATATAGAGAGAGAGATATATATATAGATATATATAGATATATATATATAGATATATATATATAGATATATATATATATAGATATATATATATATAGATATATACATATAGGTATATATATATATATGTATAGATATATATAGATATATATATATATAGATATATAAATATAGATATATAAATGTAAGTATATATATAGATATATACATGGATATATATATATATATATATATATATATATATATATATGGATATATATATATATATAGATATATATATAAGTATATATATAGAGATATATGTATATAGATGTATATATATATATATATATGTAGATATATAGATATATATATATATATATATATATATATATGTATATATATATATGTATATATATATATATATATAGATATAGATATATAGATATATATATATATATATGTATATATATATATATATATATAGATATATATATATAGATATAGATATATAGATATATATATATATATGTATATATATATATATATATATATATATATATATATATATATATATTAAATTCCCGAAACAGTTTTTCATGGTAAACAACTGATTATCCCTTAAATAATGTTAGAAGTAAACTAATATAATAACTGTAAAAACTAAATTGACTTACATGAGTGATTTTACATTTAACGACTTGGGACTTAAGGGTTAAAAAAATTTTTTTTTAAGTTTTAATGGTTGAGAAACTCCGAGACTATATATATATATATATATATATATATATATATATATATATATATATATATATATATATATCTATATGATATTAAAGCTTATGTCGCGTACACTTATTACCATTTTTATCCACATCTGGGAATCTCTAAAATTGATAGTTTAGGATTAAGGAGTCTAAAGAAAAGAATTAAATTCAAGAAATACTTCTTACCCATGCCAATCGATTATATGTAATAATATTTAAATTATTACAATGTCAATTGTATGCGCGTTAAATCCTTTAAAATACTTCAACTAAATTTTAATTAAGGAAATATGAATTAATTGATCAATACGTTATGATATAATATGCTTTAATTTTGAGAAAAAATCAGAAGCATAAGAATTGTAACGCTATGAATGCACACGCTATCTGCTCCTTTTGCTTAAGACTTTATTAAACTAAATATAGCGAAAATTACAACTTTTCATAGCGATCAAATTATTCAAAAACCATAATGAACAGTTAATAAATGTGAAGCTAAATCATGTACATAGAACTATATAAACATACACATGTACCTAATTTATATAGATAGCAATATAGCGATGTCCCCAAAATATCTATATTTTCAAATGTATTATCTATGAACTAAATTACATTTTAAGCGAAAGCAACGTGACAGACACATATCCATTGAATATTCGCATTTCGTATTTGATTGAATAACGTGATGGAAATCGCCTAAAATTACACAGTCCATAATGTACAAAAGTAAAAAAAAGTATATATTAAATAATATTTTAACTATAAAAATAGCCGAAAATATCGGAACGAGTTAATACACAATTAGGTGACTTACACTGATCGGCAATACATTTCTAATGTTATGTATTTACTGCAATAATATATATATATGTATATATATATATATATATATATATATATATATATATATATATATATATATATATATATATTCATGTATATATATATTCATGTATATATATATTCATGTATATACATATTCATGTATATATATATATTCATGTATATATATATTCATGTATATATATATTCATGTATGTATATATATATTCATGTATGTATATATATATATATATATATTTATATAGTAGGACAAATATATTTATTGTATGTGAGCAACACACAACGTTCATGTTTTATTCCTGAAGGTAATGGTGAATGGATAGTGAACGTTTTATATAGCTCACTTGCCATGAATGTATTTTCCTACTACTAGAAAGCTCTACTCACTTATTCAAGACAAAATATAGTACATTATGATATAATATGCATAGACGACTAAAACCATATATATATATATATATATATATATATATATATATATATATATATATATATACTTTAAATATACATATATGTATTGTCACGAATGCCGCCGGTCGGGACCACCGAAAGACATTACGTGACAATGATAAAAAAAAAGTTTTAAAAAAAGTAAAAAAAAAAAGTCCGGAGTGGGTCGTATTATCCCAGGTTCAAATAAAACATGTCAAATAAAATGGGATGGGGATTTCTCCAATATAAAATACCGTCAGGAAACAAACAAAGGATACGAAGAAACGTCAAAAAGACATTAGGACTTAAATTTATATTCATTTATTTAATGAAACTGTATACTAGAAAAAAGGGGAGTGTATCTATAAAACAAAACGAAATAAAACATCAAAACAAAAGTGTATTCTTAAGAAGAGGGGGGGATTGTCTATCCTATCCCTATAGCAGCAGGATTCATTTCTACACAAAAATATACATATATATAACAGCCCTAGGGGGCGAATGTCCGTGAAGAGATATTCAGGTTGTTACTCACAAATGGATGCATTGTTCGATTTAGAGTAGATATTTCCGGCATGTCGTCGTAGCACATGTAGTTTTGAAATACATTTTTTTCTCAGGAAAAACAATTCCTGGCTGGTTACTTTTTCTCCGCTTAGTTCAGCGGGTCGTCTCGCCCGAGCCGAGGGCGGCTATAATTCCATTTTCATTTCTCCGCTTAGTTCAGCGGGTCGTCTTGCCCGAGCCGATGGCGGCTATAATTCCATTTTCAACAGGCTTGTCTCGCCCAAGCCGAGGGCGGCTATAATTCCATTTTCAACAGGCTCGTCTCGCCTGAGCCGAGGGCGGCTATAATTCCATTTTAAACAGGCTCGTCTCGCCCGAGTCGAGGGCGGCTATAATTCCATTTTCAACAGACTCGTCTCGCCCGAGCCGAGGGCGGCTATAGTGCAGAGGTACTCAGAATGACTGACTGTAGTTGTCCTCAAAATATGTCCGTCTTAACTCAGCAGCTAATGTACTTCCTTGCCGGCATCCTTCGTCCTCTGTCTCGCGTTAACTTCCTGTCGACTGTTCTTTCTTCGCGTGCGGCTAAATTTTTTTTTGTCTTCACTCTCTCTTTTTATCTCTCTTTTTCTGACGTCATTCGAGTCGCATTATGATAATTTCTCGGTCGTGTATAAATATGCGGAAATGAATCCTATCTCTCTTCGTAAACCAGAGTCGTGAGTTCGAATCTCGATAGCTCTCCCTACATTTTGTAACACCTCCGTCCCTAAAAGACGAAAAAAACTCGCATCGCGAGACCTTTTTCGTAACCCTATTTCGGAGTTTACCACCCTCTCGAAAAAAACCGGCTTCTACTATCGACATCGTGTTACTTATCTATTTATTTATCTTTGCGTCTTTTTGTCTCGTTGCCTCGCATCTGTTTGCTCCTATTAACGGGTCTTATTAGAATTGGAGAAAATAATCCCGGACTTCAGCCCCCTAATCTTGTCACGAATGCCGCCGGTCGGGACCACCGAAAGACATTACGTGACAATGATAAAAAAAAGTTTTAAAAAAAGTTTTAAAAAAAAGTCCGGAGTGGCTCGTATTATCCCAGGTTCAAATAAAACATGTCAAATGAAATGGAATGGAGATTTCTCCAATATAAAATACCGTCAGGAAACACACAAAAGATACGAAGAAACGACAAAAAGACATTAGGACTTAAATTTATATTCATTTATTTAATGAAACTGTATACTAGAAAAAAGGGAGTGTATCTAAAACAAAACGAAATAAAACATCAAAACAAAAGTATATTCTTAAGAAGAGGGGGGGATTGTCTATCCTATCCCTATAGCAGCAGGATTCATTTCTACACAAAAACATACATATATATAACAGCCCTAGGGGGCGAATGTCCGTGAAGAGATATTCAGGTTGTTACTCACAAATGGATGCATTGTTCGATTTAGAGTAGATATTTCCGGCATGTCGTCGTAGCCGTACCTCCTTGCACATGTAGTTTTGAAATACATTTTTTTCTCAGGAAAAACAATTCCTGGCAGGTTACTTTTTCTCCGCTTAGTTCAGCGGGTCGTCTCGCCCGAGCCGAGGGCGGCTATAATTCTATTTTCAACAGGCTCGTCTCGCCCGAGCCGAGGGCGGCTATAATTCCATTTTCAACAGGCTCGTCTCGCCCGAGCCGAGGGCGGCTATAATTCCATTTTCAACAGGCTCGTCTCGCCCGAGCCGAGGGCGGCTATAGTGCAGAGGTACTCATAATGACTGACTGTAGTTGTCCTCAAAATATGTCCGTCTTAACCCAGCAGCTAACGTACTTCCTTGCCGGCATCCTTCGTCCTCTGTCTCGCGTTAACTTCCTGTCGACTGTTCTTCTTCGCGTGCGGCTAAATTTTTTTTTGTCTTCACTCTCTCTTTTTATCTCTCTTTTTCTGACGTCATTCGAGTCGCATTATGATAATTTCTCGGTCGTGTATAAATATGCGGAAATGAATCCTATCTTTCTCCGTAAACCAGAGTCGTGAGTTTGAATCTCGATAGCTCTCCCTACATTTTGTAACAGTATATAGGTATAGAAAATATATTAGGGGTTTAATATATATTTAGTTTATTTAACTGGTGTGACAAGTTTTCATATATAGATTCATGTATACAATATATACTCGGGAATTTAGTTGTATCAGTTCTTAGGATAGCTACAACACGGAATTTAACCAGATTGTCTTTAGAATACAACAGTTATGAATTCTTTTTGCAAAATAGAAGACGCTTTCAACTGAAATTAATTCATGACATCCTGCATTCAGTAGAGTATATCAAAAATACCGTTTCTTATACGTGTTCTCATATTTTTAATTAAACAAACTAGATCCACTTATAAAATGTAAGAAATTGACAAAAGGTCGAAAATGAACGGAATTAGTTGTAATTGCTTAATACATTCATATGATTTAAATTAATCTAATTCTAAATTCAACATAATTCTTGATCAGATGATTAAACGGTTACATGTTTAATAATTAGTTAGAAACTTGTTATTAAATGTTTAGCAATAACTATACCCTACGTTGATACTAAGTATAATCAGTATATATTTAAACGTTCAAAATGTCTAAAAATGCCTCATCAGCTCATGAATACAAAGTAATGAATACCAAATTACGAGGTGTAATGATTCATTATCACCTACTATGTATAGTGAAACTTCATATGTCTTGCTTGCTGCTCAATCTTGATATAAAATATCATTGGGTTTTCATTCTAATACACTGAAATCAGTTGATGATACGCACCTGACGAGAAGTCCGACAAAGTGTGGCCAGTTGTGTATGCTTCTGTCCCTGCTCTGCAGAACAGAGTTATTTATTCTGAGTAATCCTAGACGGATCACCCTCCAAGGAGCGATCTTGTTTTTTTGAGAACGGATTGGTTTATGACCAATCGACTCAGGCGCCTAAACGAGAGGATAGCGACTTGGCTGCTCAGGCCTGTTTTCGAAGCCAAATTGCGCTACATCTTCTTCGCTGGTATTGTGCCACGTCTTTTCCGCGGAGGAAGGAGGTAGATACCTCTTATCTTGCTATATTTCTTGATTGTATCTGTGTACAAATTTATTTTAAGGCATCAATTAATAAATCAATCAATTTACAAATATATAATTGTTCTACCCTATGGACTTATAACATATAGAGCTTTTTTGTTTGTGAGTTCTTAAAAAAGTATCATAGATAGAGCCAAGCGAGTCGTTCTGAGCGAGATGTACGTTAATTATCGAATTATTCGTAGATGTTGCCATTGTCTTAAATATTTTCCACATAAGCTTCACTTAAATAACTGTAATTTGTAAACTAAAAATTCGATTAAGCTAAACTTTTGATACCTACCATTTGAAGATTAGTACTTAATGAAAATCATATGGATTTTCGTCGTGACGCTATATATTCACTGCTATTCAAATACTATGTTTCACAATAGGTAATATTCCTATGCGTATAATTAAACATTCTAATAGTTCATTGAAGAGAAAAATGCCGACGTCGATCCATACAAGTACGTGCTCATAAATACATCCATACTATTAAAGAATCCTTATGAAGTCACGTTTCTGAATCAATTCCGACTGCAGGTATCGTTTTGTCACGCAGAAAAAAAGAAATGAAACTGAAAGACAAATCAAATAAAGTAGTGTCGTGACGATGGGTGATGCAATATTTCTACACCCTCAAAAAACTCGCGAACTCCCAAGGAAGCAAATGATATATAATATAAATAGCTTTAACCCGAACTGAATGACATTGCAGCCAGCTTACACTCTAAATCGATATTATCCATATGACAGTTCTGCGCCCGCAACAATCCGCTGCTTAGTATAATAAGGTTTTCTTGGACACCTAGTTGACCAGTGCCTGAGGTGTTTGTGACTAGGGATTTTGAAATAAACTAGAAAAACAACTTTAAAAAAATTAACTTAACTAGAATATCTTTGAATGGAGGTGGGTAGTGTATTATCGGTGTTGTTGTAATAAGACCGATATCCGAGGAATTAGCACCTCCGTTTTAAGAGGATGTGGGTGAATCCTCCCTCCTTTATTGTATTATTTTTTGCGCATTTGTAGTGTAGTATCAGTTCCGTTGTCATAACACCGTCATCCCAGGAATTACCACCTCTGTTTTTAAGGGGGTGGAGGTGAATTTCCCAAACGTATTACATTTATCTTTATTTGAGTGCCTCTTATTGCGCATGGGTAGTGTAGTATCGGGTCTGTTGTCAGAATACCATCTTTCCAGGAATTACTGTAACATTTGTTCCGTAATACACAGTCTAAAATAAAAATGTATTTCATTTAAAATAAAAACCAATGAAATAGAATTTTCTTTTAAAATTGTCAGTTTGTTAAAATTATTTAAGCGTATTATTTACAATAATATTTTGATCATTATCTTCAAGCCTTTTCGATGTATAGAGCCGGATTCGATCAGCCATATAATAAATGTATACAAGATTTATAATCTCTAACTATTGTTTAGTTGACTGACTAATTAGGAAATCAAGGAACATAGTAACTACGCCATGTTTTCGCTGCTATCTTACGTTTAACATAACGATCAATCATTCGCTCCAGATGTACCTGTCCGACACTGGTTGTTGATTTTTTCGTGCGTCCGTACAATCCTCACACTTCCTATTTAAGTACAGGGGATATAAGTGTGAGTTTCTAATTCAATAATAGATGGGTTCTTCTATTATTCAATAGGCTTATGTGAATAGATATATTTGATGTACAAAGATGAAGACATGAATAATTAAATAAAAAATGTTTCTTACATTTGACAATTTTCCTTGTATAAAGGGTGTATAGGTTGCGTCGTTTTATTCATTGGCATACTGAATGGTACCTGACGTTACTTTAAAAGAATGAGGTACCTGACTTTTAACCCTGAAACTATTTTAACGATTGTTATTATCAGTATATTAGTACGTTAATGCAATGTTAGTACGCACGTTATCATCCCAAAGCCTATTTTGAAACGTATAGGATCTCTCGACCGCTGCAAATGCTATGCACATGAAGTATGTTTCTCTGAATTGTATCTGATGTCACTGTTGTGTGCAACGTGAAATTAAATTACTTGACTCTCAGAGTGTGCTGAATGCGCATATAGCCTGATGTAAATAGATATAGCGTGGTATCTGCATTCACATTGGATTCCAGAATATAAATGTGTGACACACACAAGACAGATATATGTGTAAACAGAAATAACCAGAGTACTGAGATAATTAAATTTCAACTTCGAAAAAGGTGTTAAAATAATATCGCGAGTCTGCGTTCGCACTGAACGTCCATATAATACACACCAACAATATAAAACAGATGGCAGATGTAACTGTACACCTTGGTACCAAAATATATGGCACAAATTTCATGCCATTGATCGAGTAGTCTTATTAAGAAGAAGCAGATGAACCCAGGGTAACTGGGTATCAAATTTTTGAATATTACTAATCAAACTTGAGAAACGTATGAATATCTACATTCATTACATTAATTGGTTAACTAGCAAAGCTACTGTACTAACAATACACTTGCTTAGGAATGGGGATACATATATATATATACATATATATATTGTTTTGCGATAATTTGAACGAATTCAATTATTTATTGTATACAGCATTTTACCTACACGTCAATTTAGAATAACTTCCCCATCACCAATGTGATGCCACCAGATGGTGGGCGAGATATAGTTTTTAACGTAATTATCTACCGGCGCGTGTTTCCTAGTTTAACAACTCATCAGCGTCTTTGAACCTCACAAAATTCGAAACTGGGACACTCACAGACTGTAGTCCAAAGCTCTCCTTCTTAGACAATTCCTGCTAGAAATGGTATGTTTCCATGTTTTATAGATACCCTCAAACAACACCTGAGACGCTAAGACGTTAAACAGTAAGTTGTTAGGATTTCATTGAACAGTTCATTGCATTTAAATACAATTAGGATAATGGGGCTGTATATTAGTGAGTGGGCCGATGGGCGAAAAACTGGCGAGAGGAAGGTCCCGAAAAGAGTACGTATTCTCTCATTATATACAGGGTGAAATGGAATATACCAAAAGTAAACACAACCGAGGAAATATGAATCTATATAAACGCCTAAAAGGTAAGGTGGTTCTTCCAAACAACAATATCTTCTGTTGTCCGCTCGCTTCATGCTACGGTTCCGGTAGCTATTTTAAGTCTATAGAGACATGGTTGCCCGTTGACTTTCAGGAACAGACAATGTCGACTGGGAATAGACCAGCGAGACATGGGAAGACAGGCGGCGTTGGTAAATACCAAATGAACTCATATGTTCAGCAACCCAGAGTTTACATAATATACGCTACAGAGGAAAACATAGGAAATTGCCAAGATTAAACAAATACCTACTCTTAAATGAATATATCGACACTTCCGTGCAAAAAGGCTTTGCACCTGGAATAGCAGGTTACGTAGAACATAGAAACCATGATATGGAAGGTTATCTAAAGAGCAAGTTACACAGGATAATAGATTATCTGATCTAGAATAACTTTCAACCTAAAGAAGTGCAGAAGTTTCTCTCTCAGGAGATTAGAATGTACATTATGATATCTGCTTCGCAGTGGGTGGTCAAAAACTCCCTAGCTTCTCAGAAGAAACGATAAAGGTTTTAAGTAGATGGTATTGTGAGACTTTGAAAGATACTGAACGGCTTACACTGACTATAACAACAGTTGGTGAAGGTCTGAACACGATTGGGGCCTGTCAAGTTAAATATAAAGTATGGTGTCTTCAACACATGATCATCTCAATCCTGTTATGGCATATTCTTTTATATAAAACCACATTGAGCACAGTTGAGGCAATGGAAACAAAAATCAGTAGATATACGAGAAAATGATTGTGTTTTCTTTCAGGATTGTCAAATGTAGCATTATATGGCAAACAGGTTAAACTAAAATTACCGCTCACGTCTGTTGCACAGAAATTCAAAGCTGGAAAAGTAAGGTTCCAGATGATGCTAAACGATTTTAAGGATACGGTGGTAAAGGCAGCACAGCCTTCTCTTCAGATAGGAAGGAAGTCGAATGTCTCAGACGCTAGAAATTAGGCTAAATAAAACCTATCTCTCAGAAAAGTCATAGCACTCACCCAGACCGGACGATTCGGGCTGGAAATGACAGGCATTCAAAGATGGAACACGGCTTCAGTGAAAAATCGCCGGGACCTGATATTTCAGGAAATAAGGAGCCAGGAGGAAAGCAATAGGCTCATGAAAAGAGTTCAGCAGTCACAGCAGAGACAATGGACGAACTGGGGAGAAGCTAGCTAAAGATCAGTTACATGGAATGACATTTGGAATATGGTACGGCTTAGGGTAAGCTTCATAATACGCTTAACTTGCGATGTGCTTCCTTCAATTACCAATCTCGTCAAATAGAAGAAATATAACGATTCGAAACCTCGTTTATGTAAAGGAAAAGCACCAAACAATGGAACATGTTCTTAGTTCCTGCAGAGTGGCCCTTGCTAATTGACGATATACGTGGCGGCACAACAGGGTCCTAGATAAACTGACAACAATTAGCAACCATTTGATGCCCGAAGCAGCTAACATCAGCCCAAAGTTTTTTTCAGAATGAGGAAATAGTTAGATCGGGGCTAAGCGTACAACAGGCCAATTATAAATACCCGACCAAAATATCCATTGACTGGATGACGATTGGATGGTAGAGTATGTCTCTCTGGCTGGCGCAATAATTACCCCAAGATAATTAGTGAAAATGGGGCATCGGCCAGGCATTGTTCTATCGTCATGAACAGGCAAAATATTAATTTGTGTTTAATTGACAGAATCGTATGAGAGACGAGTAGAAAAACAACACAAATACAAATAGTGAAATACGAAGACCTAAAAAGAGAGCTGCCCCGTGAATGTTATAGTGTTATCCTTGGAGTACGGGATTACCTTGGAAGTTATCTTTATCAACGCATAGGCCAGCTTAAAATGAAAGGCCGATGAAGAGATAACCAAACAATATGTAATGTGGTTCTTGGCGAAAAGAAATATCAAATACTGATGTCATAGCTAGTGCCTACTGTATAGTAATCTCTGAGAGATCGAAACTGATTTATTATTTATTTTAGGTACCAATTCATATATTTATTTTATTTTCTCATCGATATGAAAACGTTTTTTTACGCGACGAAGACGTGAAACGCCTAGCCGTTAAACAACAAAGTTGCAATATGTTATTGATGAACATAGAAAAATCAATTCAAAGATTATATCGATGAAACAAAAGAGAAAGAAGCTTAGACATAAAATAGCACGCATTGCACTATATGAAGGTAGTGAAAATTAGAAAAAAAATAATAATTGGAAATGAAGCTACTAAATGAATTATTTAAAAATATAAACCAGTAATTGGAAAGACGTATACAGATTTATATAAATATGACTATGTTAAGTCGGCATATGTATTCATCCAATTACATGGAGTCGATTTTAGGAACACAGATCGATATATAATCACGTTTATTAAAGAAAAGTTTTATTTTTCTGCATATTGTTTTATTGTTTCTGATAGACCATTGCTAGAATATTCAGGATTGTGTTTAAGCCACATTATTATCTGGACAGTTGAAGAAACAGCTGTTCAAATTAATTAATTTGCTAGAAAATGTGGATAATGTCACTGGAATTTTTTTATTTTCTATTGTTTATATATGCACACACAACATTATATATATATATATATATATATATATATATATATTGAGTGTTACATTGTTTCTATCTCTATCATAACGGAAATACAGATTAGCTATCTAATGTATTCAAATAACAAGACAACATCTAATAATATAAGGTGGGCAAAAATAAGGGTCCTATTTTTAAAAATTCATAACTTTTTTATTTATTGATTTTTTTTTTTTTAGAATAAGTAAAGGACCCCTTCCGAAGCAAGTATGAGCCGTATTAGCCCTAAGGAACGTACCCTCATTTAGAAAACATTATATTTGCTTAAAAAACTCAAAACAGTGTAAAAAACAATACTTTAGTTTTTGTAAGTTTTAAGAAGTGTTTTTCGACTAAAATTTGTTTTGTTTATTTCAAAAAATCTCGGAAGGGTCAGTCTACACCCACATAAAGTTTGGTGAGTTTAACTTTTATTTTGTGGAAGTTATTCAAATTCAAGTTATTCAAAGATAGGACCCTTATTTTGGCCCACCCTGTATAATTCAATAACTATTGTCAGCATTTAATATTTAACATAGTTTGGACCTATAGTAGACAGTAAAGTTCTCATTTATCGTTATCCCTAAAAAATAATATGGCACACATTGGAGCCTCGATATAGTGCACATCTTATAATATGAAACCCTTCAGTTCATATACTAACGATAGCTATCATAGTTTCCAGAAAAAGCACACCCGTAATCCCTTCCCCTCCCCCCAAAAATCCTAAAACATTACAGGGTTGAAAGTGACACACCAGTTAAAATTCTCTTTCGTCTTCCTTTTCCGTCCTGACTATCATCTTAGAATGGCGTCGAATTTTTTTCATTCCATCAAACGGGCATTTTTTCTTCAAATTTCTTTCACAACTGCTGCCAGACACAGATGGAGGAAGTGCTTGTGTCTTCGTTGTTATTAGCAGGACGTGTCAGATATTCCTCGAAGTGCAAGATGAAAAAGAGTAAATATTCTTACATTTAAGCGAGCACAGGCTCGACTCCACCGATTAACATAAGCGTTTTTTGTGTGCGTGTGTTGGTGTGGATGTGTGTGCGGGGCCGTTTTCAACGTAACCTTGCGCTAAAACGAACGTTATCGATAAGGCAGCTCAGGTTTAACTCACAATCTAAATATCTCTCATGCTCGAGTGGCTTTTGGTCTTTGTAAGTTGTGACTCATTAGTATGAAAAAATGTATGTCTATTTCTATATCTATATACTTATTGTTTAATACAGTGGATCTTGTTTGCATATATTTTTCGTGTGTTGCTCCCTTGCAAAGTAGATAAGGTTATATATACGTTATCTGACATATTAATAATAGAAAAAATAACTAGCCACAGTAGATGATGACATACAATGATGACGTCACCTAATCTACCGTCATCCAACTGTGGATCATGCTTGTTTCCATCAGTTAACAAGGATGGCGTCACAACACATCATTGACGTACAGAAAATACGAATAATACGTTGTAATCATACGCATTGGATGACATCACCTCAAAACGAAAAACGTAATTACACAAGAGGTGTTATTTCGAAGCGAATGACGTCATAATTAAAATAGTAGAATAAGGGAGAAATAGAAAGGTGAGAATCTAAATAACAGACAAAGTGATTAAAAGTGAGGATAAAGTGATAAGCGAGAGAAACAGGAAGATAGAGAAGAAGGGGGAAGTATATACAAATTACTGATTCAACAGATCGATCACAGGTGTTTACGTATGGATCTTGATTTTATGTTATATTGTTTGTATTTTGTCAATGTACAAGCTAGATGGCACTAAAACGTAAATGCCTTAACGAAAGAGTGAATGATGAAAAGTAGTGTTGGAGACGAATGACGTAAATTATTAAAAAAAAGAGACAAAGAGGAGAGGAAAACAGAAAAATGAGGATGGAAAATAGTAAGAGGGTAGAGAAGAGACGGCGAATAAATATATATAAAAAAGAAAGATGCTTGAATAAGGAAGTCAGAGACTGCACTAACCTACACGTGGCATCATCAGTAACCTGCAAACGACGTCAAGTCTGGCTCGGACATGTCCTAAGATTGGCCCCAGATAGATTTGCAAACCACGTGGTTCAGTGTGCTCTTGATTGAAAAAGAAGAGGAAGACGAAACATGAACAGGAAGAAAACAAGTTAGAGAGATTTGATCGAACCGAGAATAAGCTGGAAGGAAGTTGTGGATCTGGCTTCAGATCGAATATGTTGTTTTATTTTGACTGCCCCCCCCCCGCGTCTTGCGATGCGGGAGAGCCTCAGTCTGAGAGAGTTAGGAGTGAATAAAAACGACGAATATTATATATATATATTATAATAATTAATATATTTAGATCCTTCCAAACAAAAAGAAAGATCAAGATTGTGTGCTCGATGGTATTCATCCAAAAAAATAAATAAATGCAGCTGTACGCCATGGATTGATCCTTGAACATTTATTGTTTCTGATTTTGATAAACGACCTCCCTGATCACATTATCTTTGACATGGATATATTTGTGAGGCCACCTCGCTCCACTCTTTTCATGTGGGCAAAACGGGAGCGCACACATTCAAGGCAATTGCTGAGTTCGTAGTGGAATAGTGTCATAAATAGATGGTAACATTTCATGCTGTTAGAACAAAGCTGCTTTTCTTCAACAATCACAAGACGCCCTTTTAACAACGGATTGCCACGACAAATAACATCTTATCTGAAAATCACACGTTCAAACTCCTCGGCCTGACATTCACAGGTAACATGAATTTGAAAAAATACATAGAAGACATTGTCAAGGCTGCTGCAAAGAAAGTCGGCCCCCTCTACCGTGTTTAGAATGCATGGACAAGTGTTGTGACATCTGGGCTAGTACACCACCCACTAGTCTCTCCTCCTTAGACAAAGTCCAAAAAAGTCGCTAATCTAATAGGGGCCTCATTGTCCCATGGCCTCAATGTTACATTCTAGTGCTTGTTTTACAAGTATTTAGAGACTGTCCTTCGATGAACTTGCTGCTCTTTTGCCCCCAAGACGTACATTCACTCGACCAACCTGGCAATCAACTAAATCCCATCTATTTATTGTGGAGGTCCCAAGATGCCGGACAGCCTTCTACTCCAATATCGTATTTGCTCGTGATTCTGCTTTTAAACCTTTCCCCTGTTCGCTGTTTCCCAGACTCTATTGACATGCAGAAATGTAAACACACATCTCGATGCATAACTGATGGTGACCCTTTCAAACTTTAACTCTAATTGCCGTAGCTTATCACGTTTATTTGGTGTTAACTTTGTTATATATATATATATATATATATAACTTTATATTGCTAACGTGATCAAGTATGAAAGATAGCTAGTTTAAATAACGTATCATCTTGTACGTATTTTTAGTTCGTCTAGAGACACAGAATCGGATACTATAGAACCAAAATCGAAATAGACACATAAATATTAGTTCAATATATTTCCATTGTTGTTTTTTTATTTGGTCTTTTTCACAGTGTTTTTTTCTACAAACGTGTTCGCGTCGCTCACCCTATTCTTCCTAACACATTTAAGAATGCCTGATTTTATATCACTTATACACTATGATTTGTATATGCCTATACTTCTATTGGTACTGCCGATTTACTATCATAACACTACTAATATTACAAACACATGACCAACAAATATAGCTTATGTTATACACATATGTCTATAAAAAAATAGTTTCTAAATAAGAAAACAATTATTTTAACTCATAGAAAATCCAGTGAGAATGAATATAATAACACTTAATTAAACCTCGAAACGGTTTTGGTTGAATTTAGTCACATCAACAACTATGTACGTCAATCATATATATTTCATTTTAACATGTGGTAATATTAATATGCATATATTTTCTTCTATTGAAAGTGGCCATAAAAAACCTTTTTCGGGGTAACGGAGCTCGAATGTTATACAATGCATTTCATATGGATATCTTAAAGAAAGAGGCATATATTGACATGTGCAAATAGTGTATAGTATCTAATTATATAATACGCAGTGTGTTTTTATAACGATTTACTTTATTTCACAATTATCGTATTCGATTACGATATATGAAATAGAAATAGAAACCGTAATTTTATTAGTTTTTCACGCAAACAGTGATATTCATTTGAAATTGTCGCCGTTGACAGAGGTTTATTTTAATACTAACTAGAGTCTTAAACTTCAAATGTAGTGAGAAAATAACTCAGTCAGCTTCAGATTGAGCAAATTACATTTCAATGATGCGTTAAAAGGTAATATTTAAAAAGGGAACCACAGGTTAACACTGCGATAAAATGTAATTTATTAACCCAGGCTTTCAACTATGGACAAATTGTGCACGGTGGAAATGTTTACTATTGCACCAAATGCCCGTGTGAATAAACTACTAAACAACATGCACACACTACTAACTGAATGTCCGTAGAAATATATCATTTACTAGATTATTTTTTATGACTTACTTAGGAGAAACATATTTAAAGACATAGTGACCTTAATTATGTTATTTTAGGTCGGGGCACACTTTATTTTGGAAAAAAAGCTTTTTTTAGACGCAATCTTTTATTTACCTTTATTTGGAGAAAAAATAACATAATTTTACTCATAGTACAAATTAACTCAATCATTGTATGATTATGAGCTGAAGTCTAATTAATAGAATTAACCGTGTGTAATAATTAATATTAACTTAGAAGTATAATTTAAAATAATACAATCATTTATAGTTCGACTCTTTTCATAAGTGGGATGGCAGGTATATTCTTTTTTCTTGAGAACTAATTAGTAATACGTAGAAGTTTTGTAGAAATGTTGAATCACTCTTTACATTTTTGTCTGAGTATAAGCAAAAACCCAAACTACTAAAGTGTATAATCTACATATAATCCAGTGTATGTTATACCTACATTAGATAGCATGTCAGTAGTGAGTAGATCACCGTTGATATTTTTTAATACCAACATTTTACTTGAATTTATTTCATAGCTTATGATGACATACCTACTTCTTTATAACTATCGTTATTTTATATTAACTTTTGTAACGGTCAAGTATAGGAGATCGTTTACTATGACACTCTAACCTACGCAAAATCATAAACATGTCTATTCAATTAACTTGGTGTCTTTTTCTAGCAATAAGAACATTTGTAGAGGGACCATAGAAAGCTATCCCAATTCAAGAAGTGACAATATACCTATATTGAGAAGGTGGACAAAGACAAAGTGATTTTTATACGTTAATAACGTCTCTAATTCTACTAAGTAATCAAATGTGTATAATTGTGTTATATAATTTATTTCGATGTAAACACTCCTCATCTGATAGTAAATGTTCAGAATCTCATGAAACTCGTGAAGTGGTAAGCTTTGGTGATAGTGTGTTTCATTTGCTGTAGTTAATTAGAAAACCACCCCACAGTAAATGAGATATAAATTCAAAAAATTATGAAATAATTATTGCTTAATGTATTTATTATACGTATACTTATTTACTTATATTAATTTATTCTGTCTGTCTTAGATCAATTTTTAGGCATTGTTCTTATATGTATGTATTTCATGATCAAACATTCAAATTGAATCTATTAACGATTCTTTTTTCATGTTATTAGTTAATATTAAATTGATCTGCATAATCTTTTGATTTCTGACGGAACATAAATATGTGTAACTTTTATATATTGCAAAATTAAAAGAACAAAAATTACTCGCGTCACCCATGTCGATATGCAAAATTAGGTAGTTATCAATGTATTGCCTTTCAGATGCAATATATAAATCTGATCAAATTGTGTAGCTTTATCGTAAGTATTGTATAAACCAAAAACATTTGAACAACACGTTGAGAGAAAATAAGACAAACAATGTATCTGACTTTCCGACGAATACTTATGCATTTTTCTGGTGATGAATTAAAAACTACACTTTTAAATCGCGAGGAAATTGTGCACTTTTATTTATTAAACAAAAAATAGAATATAAACTATTATTTTCATTACAGCTTTGTATTTTCTTATGTCGTTGTACTGAAGAATTAAAATGCCAATCGTATTGTATTGGTTCCAAATGTATCTTCTGAAATAAAATACTTAGTTACTGGAAAATACTATTCATTTATTTGACATATTTTTTTTCATATTTTAAAGTATATTAATATAAAAAAGAGGATATCTTCATTTTCTATTAAATTAAGTTCATCGCGTATTTTTTTCTTGTCAGAAATAAATATCAACACATTAATCGTTTTGTATTTGTTATGCTAAAATCTTATATCTAGCATTTGCTACATCTTCAAATGCGTATTTATTTATATTAAGTTCATATTTGTTTAACTCGTGTCATATTTGCGTTTAGTTCGTGTCGATGTAATGCTAAACCTTTTCCTTTAAACAACCGGGCAAAGTGAGGCTCTCCATATATCTTTTGTCTATTTTATTGTTTTAATTAAAACACTAATTATATACGGGCACAAGATAAATCTTGTCACTGTGAAAAACTATACAACGAAAATGTATTTTACAACCGGCGTTTATTTATGGGATTTCTGTATTTACACTTGTCAAATAATGTTCTGTTTCTTCGTCACTGTCGTTAAACAATCAAAAATGAATGGTTCATCTGTCGGGTGCGACAAATAAGAGATACAGAAATAAAAATACAATAGCTTAAAAAAAAACTAGTGTAAACAAAGACCTTACAAGTATAATAAGTGCCGAAGTGCTGAAATGAGAGATTACTATTGTAGTGCCGTCAAACAATGGTTGACAATTTCGCAGGAAAATAGGCTTTCACATTTGGCAGACACTATAGCTGTCGTAATGGCGGAAACAAAAAAGAAGAAATATGGTGTTATCCATTGCTCAATGACAAATTGAATTCAGTCAATACTTTTTAGCTGCGCCGAAGCGTCTACAAAATAGACTCTGTCGGTTCGTCACTCGATATATATTACTTTAAGTTGAATCACTATGTACATTTCTAAAATTTTAAATTTGATGGACGCATAACATTTTAGATGCGCCATAGATCTTTCTGATATGACTTGTTCGGCAGTTTGCCTGTAACGTTTAAATTTCAGATTTGTGTCGGCTGTCACGCTTAAGTCTCAAATAGATTGTACATTACTCTATTCCGTCTAACTGTTATGCCGCGACCAACATAGACAGATACAGACAGATTGTCTATATATATAAATATAGATATATGCAATATTTATACATACCTTTCGGAGTGGTTGAGCTCTTACATAAGGATGTATTAAAGAAATGAAAAATACACAGGAAAGAATTTAATTGACAAATATCACTTTAAAACATTCGAACGGCGAACAAAAATAGATGTATCAATTCAAAAACATATGAATTATACACCGGATGCCCTGGCGAGCACATTTCCTTCTTAATAAATACCGGGCTCATAACAATAAAGTTAAATAACGTGTGTAACATTTTCGTATGAAAACATCTACATCTCTCCCTCTCACTAGCTATTATTTATCTTTCTCTCTTTCAATCACCCTTACTATTATGTCATATTCTAATTTAAGGTTTGCCAAAGTGAAGTACCGATCATTATGGATGCTGACAAGTGTGCTATTTGCAACAATAAACTGTCCAGTAATGAAGAAAACATTCATCATCAGCCAGAAGAGCATCGATTCCATTGACAAAGCTTCTGAACAACGTGAAGAGAAGATCATAATTCAGATTGGTCAACGTCTTCCCAAGAAATGCAGACAACGTTCAATCAACCCGAAATACATAGAAATTGACCGTAAAACAGGTCCACCGATGATCAAATGCTATACCGTGCAAGCCGCTGATTGTGTGTTTAATTTAAAGAGCATTGCCTTTTTTTGTGGTTCTGGAGCAAAATCTGATAAATATGAATGAGGTGTTGATGTTTTTTATGTTACAAAAGGAGTCATTTAAGGACAGAGTGTTAACAGTTTTTGAGAAAGTCCGAAAAAATGATGGCTGAGCATCCACTGTTAAAGGTAGAATAGGTTATGCCGCTTACCTTGTTTCAGAAGATGCACGTCATCGGAGAACTTTAATTCCAATAAAAAAACATTCCTAAAGCATTCTTCTCTGCTGATACTACTAAGAAACAAAAACTTGGTAGACCAGAGGATTCAGAGGGAAAGCAGTAATTTCTGGAAATTGGTAAATATTTGCAGAAAACTGACCAGGAGCAACTCACCATTGTCGATCTTGTTAAAAAATAGAGGAAATTCTCGATGACGCTGGCTTTGAACCATACAGTCACTCATACATCGAAATCCCGATTATTAGAACATTTCAAAAACAAAATTATTATGACTGAAATTAATTTGAAACATAATGTTGTTACATTATTTAGTACAGCAAAATGTATACTCAATGAATTCTATGCAATATAGAATCAGAGGCCATTAGAATCATAAAGACGACAGCCAAGCTTATCAAGAATGACATTAAAGGTATCCATACAAGTTTAGAATATTACCAGTCTAAGAATGATCTTGAACAGGATGCGATTCTTGAATATGTTCCTAAAACATTGTTGATCTTTCACAGGAAGATATTTGCAGGCAAGGACAATGATTTGAAACGTGCATCAGTTGATCAAGCGATAATTTAGGCTGCTACACCCAGACGTTTGCAGTTTCGTTTAACAGTGCAAATGCATGACCAATTTGGATCGGGATTTTTAATTGACACTCTGAATAAGCATGGCTTCTCTTCATCTTACTCGGAAGTTCAGAAATTCAAAAAAAGTGCTTGTCTTGTTCATGGCAGATGACACTCTCTCCCCTGTTGAATCTGGATTTGTGCACTTCCTAGCTGATAATGTGGACCATAATGTAAGGATTATTGATGGATTTAACACATTAACCGGTATCGGTATCATAGCATCTTTTATGTCTACGAAGGTTAAGGCAAAACCAGTTCCAATGGTTTCAAGTCATTTCAGAAGATATAATAAGGGTTGGATGGATCAACATCAAGTACCTAGATTCACAGCACACCAACACACCACCGGTGACATTTAAAAAGCTCCAGCCCAAGAAAGATGTCGATTCCACTGCTAATGTTGATATCCATTGAGAGGTTTCACTAATTTCACATCCGCCAGATTTACATGGTCGGCCTTTATGCAGTTAGTGCACAAAGGAACATGTCCTGGGAAATCAGCCACTTTTTGTTTTTTACAATAATCGACATCAAGCCTGATAAGCCTACCTGCCTGTACTCAACGGTATATTTCATTAGTGATTTAGCTAGGAAAAACAACATTACACGAATTCTAACATTCGATCAACTACTTTGGTACAAAGAAATGATGATAGTCGAGCTACAGCCTAGTTCCAGCACCCCCCCCCCCGAAATCATTTGTCTTGCGACTTGGTGTGCTCAATAAACAGATGAGCCTTCTGGGTTCAATTAGTCATTGGATGACAGGTTCTGGATTGCAAGAACCTTTTGACCTTGTGTATGCTGAAAACACAGGTTAGCACCTGCTAAGTGGCAACACAATTGCAAGAGCCAGTCGTGCTCACTTCTTAGTTGATGCTGCTCTGAATTCTATTTTGTTAGCGAAAGCCTATGATTTGCCAGTTTCACATGTCATTGACGATGATCAACCGAACACTGATGCAGAAGAGTCATTTCCTCAAAATGAAGACCCGAAGAAAGCTCAGAGGCTATTGAAAAGTCTCATTGATGGGACTGAGACATTGAATAATGTTCTACAATCAGAGTAATTGCCACGAGAATCAGCCATGTGAGGGATGCGATGGTTGACCAGCGAACAGCAAAATGGTGGATTCAATACCTTGATATTGTGATTATCCTGCAATTGTTTATCAAAGCAGAGCGCACCGGTCGGTCTACTTGTATTTGCAGTAAATCAAGGGGCTGCCGAAAAGTCATCATGAAGTGTACCATAAATTTTCTGAAGAATACCTTGTGATTAGACGGAGTGATCGCTACTGGGCTGGCTTGTCCACCGATCTGGTTATTGTGCAGGTGCTAATGAGAATCATCAATACGTCTGGAGGTCTTACTCATGGCAGAGGAATGAACGAAATTCAACGATTGCTTTGGACGCTATCACTGCCAGCGTGCGCTAAAATCAAGTTTACAATGCAAGAACTATCAGGCATTCGTTATGGCACTAATGACCAACACCAGGAAGCTACTTCAGCAAGGAAAGAGCGAAATATGAGAGATACATTGAAGCTCCTTGCGCTTCTCCAGCATATGACTCTTCTACGGGAGATCCGTCGATTCACAGAATTTCAAGTGAGTTAACTGGAGACAAAAAAGTGAATGTGAGCAAGGAAAACTCTATAGGAGAGGCAATCATAGCTTCAATGGTTGGAGAAACTGTCCACGAGTACACTTTTAAAAGAAAGGATCAGGCAATTACACGTGGGTCAAACCTTTCGCTCAGCCAAGATGAAGCAGTTGAGACTGATCCACAACTCCTATTTCAGAGACTGTGTGTGCTATCTACCAATGCAGCAGCAGGAACATTTCCAGTATGAGCTTTGTGGTTACCCACCTGCACTTTTTGATTCTTTCGGACTACCGCAAGAGGCAAAAAACCGGCTGTGGCAGATGCAACATAGGAACTGACTTCCCCAGTGCAATCATGTCCACAGTCTTCAAATCCACAGTATCACTTAGATGGTCGAGCACTACTTCAACGCCTTCCATCACAAAAAGGTCACACATTTGATGAGAGGTGTGCCTAATACCGCAGATATGTCACAACTTGACATGAAAACGCATGCATTGTCTTTGATTGGTATGGAAGTGGTTCATCCATTAAAGACGTAACTCACCGACGTCGAACATGGGCCTCTGTTTGTGTTATTGTTTCACTGACCCCTTAAATAGTGTTCAAATTAACAAAAAAATATGTTTTCCTGACTAATCAAAAAACAAACAATTGTTCATCAACTTGCCGCGAAAGAGTTTTTGGGAAGTAAGTTGTAATGTCGTCCATGCATCTGGAGACGCTGGCGTATTAATTGTGAAAATTGCTCTAGAACTGGCACATACAGGAGAAACCATTTTGATAGCAGATGACACTGACCTATAGGTCTTTCTATGTTATCATGCCAATAGTTACAACATCTTCTTCACGCTACAACTAAAGGATAGTGCGAAAAGTGTGAAAGTCTGGAATATCAAAGATATAAGGAAATGTTGGGGAGATGTGGGCTGTTCCAAGATTCTCTTCATCCATGCACTACTGGGTTGTCATTCTACATCCAATGTTTATGGAATTGGGAAGGCAACATCCCTTCGAAAAGTGATAGAAACATAGCAACTTCCTCAAACTGACAGAAGTGTTTGCAAAGGATAGCAGTAAATAAAAGGTTGTTGAAGCTGAGGAGAAGGCTTTACTGTGCCTATACAATGGTAATGATGGAGAAAACATCCATCATCTCTGACTGAGGCGCTTAAAGGAAAAGATTGCAAAAAGTTCAAAGTATGTTGAGGCCAAATCATTGCCACCAACAAGAGCAGCTTCGAAATTCCACAGCCTTCGTGTTTACTTCCAAATTCAGGAATGTAAATGTAAAAAACAGCTAAAACCTTACGAGTGGGGATGGACACTTTCAGATTGTAAATTACAACCTATCAAGACTGACTTGCCAGCTTGCCATGTAAATTTGTTCGCTATAATAAAATGTAACTGTACTTAAGTGTGTACTACAGCAAGATGCAGTTGCAGTAAAGATAAAATTGACTGTTAAAACTTTTGTGGTAATTGCAAAGGCCTACGCTGCAGCAACTCACCCCAGCCAGATATTGATGATGATGAAGTTACCTTTAACTAGTTCTTGGCAATACATGTTGTTTGGTCCGTTTATGAACTTGTTCCGTGGTGGTTATGCAATAGCCTTGCCCCAGAAATACACCCCCTGGCCATTCCTTTCTTGTAAATTCAACTTATTTCGTACCGATTCTTTATGAAATGCCAGCAATTAATGTAACAATTGTTGCCTTTAAAAGGGCTACTTAGTCTGTTTTTGTATCTTTTATATTCATATTTGTATAAGAAATGAAAAAATGAAAACAATTGCAGGGGCTAGTCGTTTTCTGGTCTTGGTGTATCATCAAGCACATAACTACCTATCGTTAGAATTTAAAACACCAATAAAATGTCAAGCTGGCTTGAGGTGGGCCCTGTGTGAGTTTTCATGCAAATAATATATTTTTCTTTCTAATTTAATAAAGTTTTTTTTTAGGAAAAAAACGTTTATTTTTGTCAGTAAATGTCAGGAATAATAGACATACTTGTCAGGAAATGTCAGGAATTTAATGTCTCGAAATTTTAACATTGTTAAGTTGGGTTTTAAAGATGGTGGTCCCTTTCTGCAAGGCTAATTTTAGTAAACTTTTTTCTTCTGAAAGAGACGTTATTCATGAATAGGGCCCAAGTTAAACACTTTTTTAGCAATTAGTTTGAGGTTCAGCCAGATTTGGACTGGACGATGTCTCCTGTTTTAATGGGTGAACAAATATAATATTATTCATTTACACGAGCCATCCGATTTAAATGTAAGACTGTATGCTTACATTTATTGCCCCGTGACAACGCCGAGTAGAACAAAATTAAATGAAATACTTGGTGCAGGCTAATTCTGGCCCCCCTCACGATCTTACACTATAATATGAAGAGAAATTATGTTGATTATGAAGTTAAGTGATTTAAATGTAATACTGTAATTATTATCGGACAACTCAAAGTAGAAGAAAAGATAATGTTGCGCCTTTCACAAAATATAACGCAGTAATGTAAATAATTACAATTTTATAGCTCCCGAACAACGCCGAGTAGAACAATGTTTATGTTCCTCCTTCTGCCAGTTTACTTATTAAATGTAATACTGTAACGTTAGTAAAGTGGTCTTCACAACACTGCCAAAAGTACGCTTAAAATCAATGTATGATGAGAAATGATTTTGATAGTGGCAATTTATTTGCTTCGGATAACATCGAGTAGAACAAAAAGTTATCTTACCCTCCACTTATTTAATAAATATAATACTGCAATGTGGGTAAATAGGTGTTTACAGAACTGTCAATGGTACCGTTAAACTCAATGTTTGAAGGAAAATAATGTTGATAATAGTAAAACTGTGTTTTACCTACTGATAGGGAATAGAAAAGAAAGCATAAGTGGCTCACCGGTTCGTTTTAAGGAAATATTTGTTTATTTGTCCGATATTCACCAATATTTTTAGATTCTATTTTGGACATCAATACTTACAAAAGCTAAACGTACATATTCTATGTTTGGAAGTTTCAGTTGTTATGCCGGATAAACAATAATACATTGTGTTTAACTCCAACACGTTCTTTAAAAATATATACCCTCATTTTATTCGATTTTGTGAAGAAAGTGTTTACACCGTCGATTTTTATGATTACCTAAAAAGTTGCTTTTTTCATAAAATAATTAATTCGGAATTCATGTTTGAAACAAAATGACAAATAAAAAGTTTTATCGACACATTGTTAAAGCGACTGTAATATTGAGTCTCATGTTATTAATATGTGACGATTATAAATGATACATGATGCATATTTCATGAATAAACAATTCGGTATTCGATGTGTGAAACAAAACAATGAATACAATGTTTAATAGACACATTATTAAAGTGACTGTAATTTTGAATTTTATTTTCTAATACTGTTCCATCATCTAATCAAAAATCTCAGCATACCTTATCCTCATGTGGCTTTTTGGCTTTGGAAAGTACTTAACCATAAGTAAAAAATCATGTGTAATTGGCTGTGTCAAATTATATGTCGTCCCTGTAACATAATACATTAATTCGTTCGCCAATCAATATTTATTTATCAACAGCAGCTGTTTTGAAGTATTACAAGTAAATAACAGTTACTTTTTTTCAAAGTTACATTAATTATGACAGTTGTAGGCACGAATGAAAAGCCAAGAAAATTTACGCCGCCATTAATTACAACAGGGACCCACTAGTAATCTAATACTCGTTGGTCATTGACCCGCTGACCTCCTCCTGTTTGAGTTTGTACTTGCTCATGTAAAGACCAGGGAACAATCTTTTTTTCTATAGATTTAGCATTTTAAATTTTCATTGAAACGTTTCATTTTACATTACAATTAAAAATGGCCCAATGTTTCTCGATTTTTCAGCATTCCCTAAACGATTACACCCATGGAATTGTTAAACACTTCCAACAATATTTCAGACAAATAAACTTCGGTGTACGCCTGGTTTGTCTGCCATGAATGTCCCCAGTATTTGTCTTACCGCTGTTACGATGATAAGGGCGTCCCTTAGTGATCGTCTCGTAAGTAAGAGATGACCTAACATAACACTCTCCGCGCATTGACTCTCATATCGATATTTGTGGATTTATCGAGCAATAATACGTATCAAACACTATTCTTAAACTGAACAAAACAATTACAGTCAAAATTAGTCCAGTTCTGAGAGAACATTGTTTCAAAGCTATTTACAATATTGCACACCGTATACATGTGTGCCTATCATTGAACGCCGATAAAAATAAGGGTGATAGTTTACTGTAAGGCTGAACAGACTATATTTAATTTTAGGAGAGTCAAATAAGGGGGAGATAATTTAGTTTGAATATTCAACCACGCTTTATTTTAAACTAGATTTTAACACTCTGAACTTACACGATATTTTATATTTAACCACAGATAATTACAAACTGATAGACTTCTTGTAAGTGCACAGATTAATTTCAGGTGTGGAAACCGGCATATGTGACCATGACATGTAACTTGTGCCAACATTGAAAACAACTGATGCGTTTATGTAGCGTTTACCATATGGTTTTTGTGCAAGGAAAATGCCCATTCGGAATAACAGTATATTTGCAAAATCAAGAGAGATAATTACATTTGTATATATTTGGATCCGTGGCAAAGCGACGTTTGACACCATTAACACAGGTTGCAGGATAATGACTGGCCGCACAATTGTTAACTGGCGAAAGATAATGAGAGAGTTGTGCATTGAACATTTCTTGCAACGTCCTCAAATTCTTGGAGATGAAAGATGTACTGTGGAAGTAGATGAGTCTATTTTTCGTGTGACGCGACGTTTTTGTGTATTTGGTTGTTATGAAAATCAGGTTTTTTTATAACAGTGCCGGCGAGAGATGACGCAACGTTAATTCCTTTAATAAAAAAATATGTTAGACCAGGTACGACGAGTGTGTCTGCTTGTTGGCAAGGGTATGATTACTTAGGTGCCGAAGGATTCCATCATTTTCGTATGAATCACAAATACAATTTTGTGATCCACTAACAGATGCCATAACCAACCACGTAGAGTAAAAGTGGGATGAGGCGAAGAAAAAAGAACGAAGTTTAATCTGGAACCCGCACGCACCATATGGAATCGTACGTAGCTGAATTTATGTGGAAAAAAAGCTTCCGAAAGAACACTGCACTGGGAACTATTTTCAAAGAAATTGCTGAAGTTTGCCCAGTGTAAAACTGTCATTTATTTTTAAAATGATTTCTTTTGTTTAACAGTTTTTTCCGTTTACGCAGTTTTCTATTTTTTCTTCTTCTTCTGTGATAATTAATTCCTTTTAATAAATTATTTTATTTTACATTGGTGCCGTATGCGTTGTGATTGTTTCATTCCTAAATTGTTTTTTTACGTATCAATTGTTTAAACTTTATTTTAGAATAATTACACTAGTAACATCTATTTTAAGATAAAGCGTGGTTGAAACTTGAAACTAGAGTTATCTGCCCCTCATGTAATTCTCCTAAAATTAAAGATAATAATATTTTTCGCCACAACGGTAAAAAAGCACCTAAATAAGACCGTTGCAAATTCATGATTGAAACTTGCTGGGCAAGTCAGACATAGTCCTTATTTGTGTATCATGTGTGGTAGGTTTGCACAAAATCCTTGTCTTTTATTAACGATTAAATGAGTAGGAATTTAGGGGTTACTATGTACACATATTTTAAATATTGTTCAGCGATTCGTCTGTCGTCTTCAATCTCTTCATCTTGCTATCACTTTTTACGATAAACAATTTTCAAACTTACACATTACAGACAGGCGAGGTAACAAAATACTATTTAAAAACGAACCTTTGAAGACCGTGTGACTGATAGACTGGTGTCTCTTACTATAATAATAAAACTACCATAATTTTCAAAAGGACCTCACTTAATGGAGCATCCGTTTTTATTTTTTTTTATTTACTTGCAACGTGAACGTGGGAGATTAGAATAATTGCTATTATCGCTGTCTATGGAATCAACTATGTTATGATCAATGCATCAAGGATCTATTGTGAGCATTTACACGCTGATACTCTTTAAACATCTTTTCTCCACAGCTATGGTGAAATTAGGGCACTTCTGCTGTATATGTTTAGCAGCACATTTTCTTTCCGTTTCCTGGAAGTAAGGGGAGATGATTCAACCGGAAGTCATTTTTTATTTTTTTTATTGTATAGCTTAAAACATAAAAAAGGCAACGCTGATTTCTTTTTGGGTATAACTTTTTTTTTATTATATAAATGAAAAATTTCTGAAAAGTCAACAATTATTTTTTTTATTATAATTGAACATTTTTGATTGGTGGGATGTTTTTATTATAATTGAAAAGTTTTGATTGGGTGGATGGTGCGGAGTTAAAACTGAATTTGTTTGTCAACATTGATTTTGGTTTTTTTTTTAATATAAATAATTTTAACATTTGGGATGTCTGAATGGTTTTTTTCTTTTACTGAACAGGATAAAGTTCTGCAATTTGATTAACAATGGATTCCATGTGGTTCGACGAAAACTTCCGGTGAGTGAATGGTACTTGGGGGGAAAATGGAACTCTTTAATTTCGATTTCTAAATCCGCAGCTGCTAAACATATACAGAACAAGTGCCGAAATTAGCGACTTTTGTTAAATGAATCGTATACAATGTATCGTTTATACTCGTATCGTACAGTGTCGCCTGCAACATCTGCTATACCTCTGAAAACGTGACACAAATTGAGAAAGACTCACGAAAGCACAGCATCGTAAATATCCTTAATTTCATTAAGCCGCATTATTTTATCAAACGAAAATGATAGTATTCATACAAAGTTTTAGTGGAATACAGTTTCAATGAAAGTGAATACATTTAAATCAGCATACATTCATTAATGTGCTTATATTTCATTTTTGTCTATAGTTTAAATGTTTTATTTTGTTTCGCAATTTTTTAGATTATCATTGATAATGAGAATTTGCAGATTATGCAGACTTCCGTTCTTATCTATGATTGTATTCGCACAACAATTCGACTGCTGTAACCATCCCGTTTCATCAGGTAACTCGGGAATATGTACGGAATTTCGAACTTAACTTTTATGTAATCATCAGGGTATATTTGACCATTATCAGTTATTAGTCTTAATTAATTCGTACTTATATTCTTACTATCATCCATACTGAATATGTAATTTACTTTTTGAATTTAATGTTTTACTTTTCTTTGGATTTACTAAACATCATTCACTGTTTCGTATTGCTGCATTACATTCTTCGACTATTTTTAAAAGAAAATTTGGTAGTAGTAACCTAAGCTACGTCTCACCCGGTAAATCTGTATTAAATCTCATAGCAAAGTTAAATATGTCGTAAAACATACACAGCGAACTTACATTGTAATCTGGGCTCGTTGTGTCCTTCACCGTTCAACGCTAGAAGTCTAATTGCGGTATCTTCAATGGTTTTATTCTCTCGTCAAAAGAGTTAATGAGGCAGCCATTTTTTAACCCTTCTAAATACACGATCGCCATTTTGGATTGTAATCTTTATTATGTACAAACTGGGACGCAAGAAAATATTTACATGCGCACATACCTTGGTACATTGGCTCTAATGTATATTTCATTATCGTGTATAGAACATAGAGGGAAAACGACACAACTAAAGACATACACACATATTTGAGGCTAACTACATCAGAGAACAATATGTTAGTGTCATTTTTAGCATCGCATGCACTCTCTGGCACGTTAAGCTTATTTAAAGAAATACCAAATAATATGCAAATCTTAACGATTCTACTAAACAAGGGTATTCATTACAACACTTAACATGCCTTTATTATAGTACAGTAAAATTCTAAGTAAGCAAATTCCAGTAAGATTCCAAGGGGGTTGGACTGTATTATGACACGAAGAGGTTTAAGCATTAACCCGCTAAAAGTTATGCTATATCATATACAAATTACTTATGAACAATGAAAATCAGAGATAAAGTAAATTGTGTTTTATGTTCATTGATCTTTCATCTTCATTCAAAGATATTTCCAAGATGCCTGATTTGAAAAAACATAAAAAACTGTATATTTTGAAAACACGTAGTGAATCTATTAAGTTGGAAAATGTTTGATTCTTTAAAAAAAACAACATAAACGTTAAAATTTTAAAAAAAAATGTTTAGTGCATCTAGGAAACGGGGGAAAATGTTTTATTTGCCATTTTTAACATCAATGTTGTGTACAAATTTGTGTTAAAAATGTTGTGTAACGATCGCTAAATTGTGACTTACATGTAATGTGGTTCGGTAAGCTTTAGTGTGCTGATCACCAGAGATATATTCTAGAAGAGTAACTTTGTTTTATTGTGTCAGTTTTTTTAGAGCAGATTCAAGAGTATTCTGCGAAATTTATATAAGTTGCCATAATCTGTTTTACCAACAATTTAAAATAACACAATTCTAAATGCAAAACCTCTTTTACATGGATCACCAATTAACAAGTGTGTTAACACATTAAATCAATGTGATATAATTATGCCTTGCGTCGTTTAGCGTGTATTGTAGTGGGCTGAACGATTTTACTAACAAGTGTCGCGAAAATGTACTTTAATTATTTTGGCTGTCCGATAAAATTTACTCTCACACCAACGCAAGTTTATGGCATCCCAATTTG
The DNA here is from genome assembly GCA_963556195.1 of Sepiola atlantica. Classification (NCBI taxonomy): domain Eukaryota; kingdom Metazoa; phylum Mollusca; class Cephalopoda; order Sepiida; family Sepiolidae; genus Sepiola; species Sepiola atlantica. The sequence continues at coordinate 38,635,012 of OY744518.1, forward strand.
TAACACTGCACATACTCTTAATAGATTATTGGCCCTTTCGTTCATTAAAGGTGGCACTTGGACATTTCGCGATTACTTGTATGAGTTTAAACTTTAGTTAAGCCAGATTCTCAGTTTAAAGGTATATAGTTGAGAAGATAGCTTAAACACCTTACATTAAAACAGGATATCTGAATTGTGATTACATTTTTAACCGGATTAAAGTTGAGCCACACGTCGCTATTATTATATACCATCAATACGTCGTCGTTAAATCTTTTTTCAGATTGTCTAGAATATATGCATAGTTTATTAATTGAAGCTCTACGTAAGTAAAAGGTATATATATATATATATATATATATATATATATATATATATATATATATATACATATATATATAAATATATACATATATATATACATATATATATATATACATATATATACATATATATACATATATATATATACATATATATATATACATATATATATATATATACATATATATATATACATATATATATACATATATATACACATATATATATACATATATATATACATATATATACATATACATATATATACATATATATATATATATATATATATACATATATATATATACATATATATATACATATATATATATATATATATACATATATATATATATACATATATATACATATACATATATACATATACCTATATATATACATATATATAAATACATATATATATAAATACATATATATATATACATATATATATGTATATATATATATACATATATATACATATATATATATATATATATATATATATGTATATATATATATATATATATATATATATATATATATATATACATAGACTTTCTTATCTACATAATTGAGTATAAATGACTTTATTCAAAATCAGTAAACTATAATAGATAGGAAATTCGATATGGTTAAATAAATGTTTAAGGAAATGCTACATTGAAAAAAAGAATGATAAAGTATTTTAGCCCATTCTTTGTTATTATATGATCCACATTTATGCAGGCTTAATTTTGTTGCAAGTAAAAATGAAAAAGTATGTGTGGTTGCTATCGCAATTTCTCCTTTCCTTGTAAACGGTGTATAACAATATTTAATATACAGTGATACGGTTGTGTATGGAGATGTCAGATTTATTATGTCTAGACTATATTACTTTTGTGTTTTAGTATATGTTATGTCTCCGCGTTTATGAGAATAGTTTCTGCTGGTATGCGGATGGATCATGATAAATGCGATGTATAATACAGACCTGTCAAACATGCGAATAATAATTACCGAGAATATTTCTAAAAATATTTTTTTCAGAATTTCCCAGTAATTAGGAACTATACAGATTATTAGTAAGCAGCTTACAATAATTAGTTTATTTCTATCAAGTCAAATTAAAAATAAAATAAAATAACTGAATTCACAAAAAGAAAACATTATACGCGACGAATAAGACACATTTCTCATGTTTCAAAAATCATGAGTCAATTTGTTTATATTGACTACTTGATAACATAACACATGATGATAAAATACAGCCAGAAAACAAATTCAACATTTTACAAAATCAAATACTTTATAAACAATATAATTTTCGGAAGAAGCAATTCTGATAATTTAAACAAAATTGTTGATGTTTGTAACGGATGCAATTTTTTTTTACGGAAAACGAAGAAAATGGTTATTTCTTCATGATAAGATAATACATAATATACACAATCTTCATAACAAAATAAAGTTAGATTAATAAGAACATAAAACCAATAAAATATATGTAAGATATGGGGAAATGTAAAACATATATAATAATTACTTGTAAAAGTATGCATTACAAATGAGATTCTACTTCTTTAGGCGATTACGTTTAAACAATTCTAAAAATAGCAGAAAGAAAAAATGATTTTTCTAATATTAAAAGTGAGAGATAAGTTTCGCATATAAATTTAATACATAGTGATGCCTCATATACTGACCATTCGCGGGTTTTATGGCAGATAACTATTTTTTGTTATTTTCTTGCCATGGGAGATAACAATTGTGCGTTTGTTTTTTTTATAGTTGGGGACGAGTACTGATTTTACTTTCTCAAGCGATTATGTGTGGTTTTACGACATTGCCACTCATACTTAGGGTTATTGATAAAACGTCCTTAGGTTTACTGCAAAAAAACAACAATACTGTTCCGGAAATAAGGAACATTCTACGTTAATTATATACACGAAACCAATCCCTACTCTATTTTTTATTTCTTCTTTTGACCATATCTTCCACTCTGTTCACATTAAATCGCCTAAACGTTTTTTTGATGTAAGTAACAGAATACAGCAGGAATATCTCACATCATTGAATCGTCAAATAAACGTTTTCGTTGCTAAAAAAACGTAACTAAAAAGAGCCTGTTAAAAAAAAATTAAGAAAGTTATATCAGAACAAAAGTATCATTTCAGACCAGACCTAATAGAAATGTTATCAAACATTCATACAAATACAGAACGAAATGGACAATAGAGTTCACCCATCTCTAGAATGCATTAAAGTTTAACATGTAATTTACACTTTTTTAATTTCATTTTACCTGAGTGATTTAACTACCAATCATACGTATAATATGATGCCAGTTTCTGATATGCATCAGTTGTATATGAAAAGAAAGCATGGCTTTATATTTCCAATATATTTTTCAAATATTATTGTTTATTTGATTCACCTAAAGAAATTCAATAACCAGCAATAAAAGTTTAGAAATTATCTTAACATATTATTTATCGAATAAAAATGTTTATACAATTCTCATGACAACCTAAACAGTATTGATAATGCATAATTTTTCAAGCAGTTATAAGATATGTTTCGCATTGCCTCCTTTTATTCCATATGAAGTTGAGACGATTTGCCCTTGTACCATTGTCAAGAATAGGAAAATAATCACATACATCATAAACTACAGAACTCACCACTATATTACGCTTATAAACTCGAGCGCGTTATAGCAAATATGTGATTATTTTCTTCAGCTAACTCAAAATATTACTTTTTGTCCAGCATTTCCGACTCTCCTCGAAACATACTGCATAGAGGGGGTAGCAAAAACATTTCCCGCTATAACTTTACTACTTAATTACTCCCCATGTACACGTGGAACTAATAAACGCCGTCGACCTTTAAAAAACGTGACCCTTATTATTTACTATTCGTATGCTATTAATTTACTGCATAATACAATTAATTACGTACACATTAATTCGACGCTCCCTCTAATACCGCTGATTTTCGAGAATATCGGAATACGTTTTTACTTCCTATAACGTATACAATTACACTTATTTCGGTTTTAAGAGAATATATTTTAAGTACATAGCTCTATATCGTTTTCCATTATTCAACACGGCGGCTACAATTTCTTCAGCGAACTTACTCTAGAATTACGTATATGCATTTAAAAAACTTTGACTGTGTGTATGTGCGTATGTCTGGAGAAGTCTACCAAGATACTCGACATGGCTTTTAATGTTGCCATTTTCTGAATCCCTCACCTTTTGAAAGCATAATAACCCAAACTTAAAATATACATCGATTTCTTCGTATAGAAATGACAAAACACGTGTGACGAGTAGACGCTTAATTCGGACGACTTATGTCGGATAGTCCAATCTGTAGTTGTGTGCGTAAAATTCGTGCCAACTTGGTTTAAGCCAACTAAATTTCAATAAATGTAATACTCGCTTATACGGTCCTAATGATATCAGCGATCATCCATTATCACATTTTTTTTAAAGTGACCTAAATATACATTGATGAGGCGACCGGTGAAAAGACGGTCTTTGCTCGAACAACCGAGGAAAGGCTGCATTGTAAAACACTTGCCTACAAATGAGCCGGGTATTTTCAAATCAACGTTATTATGTAGCAATTTGTAATAATTTTCTTGAATAATTCCTGCACATATGATGTCATAATGGCGTCTTCTTCTTCTTCTTCTTCTTATTATTATTATTATTATTATTATTATTATTATTATTATTATTATGATTATTATTATTATTTTATTAACTATTGTGAATATCATAATTTCTTGTCGAACACGCATCGTGTATTAGTGCTGTTCAGGCCTCCTTAATTATATATGTGTGTGTGTTAGTAGTGCTCAAAAGGGATAAACATTTTTCCTTTTCCTTTTTCTATCCTCACAAACAAAGGAATTTTATACAAACATAACGTTTCTTTAATTTTAAAAGTGATCATTATCTAAGATAGAACGTGTGTTTAATCAAAAAGAAATATTCTAGGAAAATATCGGTACGGGGGGATAGGCAGGAAAACTCTTCACCCGCAAAATTAATTTCATTTTTTTCTTATTACGCAACATATATTTATTTTAAAATGGGCATTCGGTACACATAGTCAACATTCAGTCACATATAACTACAAAGGAGGGCAGTGTCAGACCCAACGTAAGTTCTTACTGTATCGAAAATCTACCATCATAAATACATATTTATCCATTCTACAAGGTTTTCCCTTACATGAGGTACGAGAGAATAGCTAACAGCCTGTCCCGAAACAAGTAACTTTTTCCATACTTCAAAATTAACTGTTGTCGTGGGTAAATATTGTCCGATGTTACATATTATGTTCTCTCTGATCTTGACAAATGTTTATTCATTCTTTCATTTTTCCTCGTGGACAACGCCTGACGCTGAATCCAAATAGTTACATATATTTTATTGGTTTCGTGTTCTTGTTAATGTGAATAGATTGTATTATTAAAACTGTTTATAATTAATAAATGAGCATTTTCTTCATTTTCTCTAAAAACAGATCGTATATGTAACAAACATAACAAATTTTGTTAAAATTATCAAAATTGTTTCCATGAACATTATTTTGTTGATAAAATATTTTATTTTGTAAAATGTTTAATTTTCTTTCTGATTGTATCATTATATTTTCTATAATCAAGTAGTCAATATAACATACTTGACTAATGATTTTTAAATAAAAAAATATGTCTACTTCATAGTGAATGAAGTGATTCTTTTGTGAATTCAGTATTTTTATATTTATTGTATGTTTTCCATCTGATTAGATAGAAATAAATCAATTATTGTAAGCTGCTTCTCAATAATATGTATAGTTGTTTATTACAGAACATTGCTAAGAAATTTATTTTTCAAACTTTTCTCGGTAATTGTTATTTTGCTGTCATATATGTATTCGCATGTAAGACCCCAGTCATGGACCCAAGTCGCATATTTGCCAGTCCTTTATCATAAATCGCCTTGATCATGACTCTCTTAAGAATTCTGGCTAACGCCTCTCCTGGTATCAGACAAATTGACCGAGGAAAGCACTATCCAGACGTCAACTGAACGGCTTGATAAGAACTAACATCTAGGGGGTGTTTATTGCTACTAAAAACAATTTTTACAGCGAAGTGTCGTTATCAGCAAACACTCAATATTAAACGGCCGCTCCCATAACGAAAAACGATTTGCAAATGTTATAGAACAAAGTAGTTCGAGAGCTGGAAGACTTTGGGAAGTTGTTTTAACTAAACTTCTAGGGAACACCACATGGTATTACATGAATGCAATCACTAATAAGGACTCTAGTGAAATTTAATAGTAAGTTTATAACAATAGGAGAAGTGAAAAAACGAAGAAGGATAGAACCCTACAAGCTATGCTTGTATCTTTCGTCACTGAAAGAGCACCGAGATCACTGGCACCTTGTGGAAATTTATTGCCAACTAAATAGCAGAGAAAGTTAACTGATATTAACGATGAAAATATGCTGTGTGTATAGTACTTATCAAAATGATTAAAAAAGTACTTGCCATTTAAGAATGTGTCTTGACACTCAATCCGCATAACCACCATGGGTTAAATCCACTGAACGATCACGGCGAGAGAAAGTAAATAATAATAATAATAATAATAATAATAATAATAATAATAATAATAATAATAATAATAATAATAATAATAATAATGATGATGATGATGATGATGATGATGATGATGATGATGATAATAATGATAATTATAATTATAATTATAATTATAATAATAATAATAACAATACCAATAACAACAACAATAATAATAATAATAATAATGATGATAATAATAATAATAATAATAATAATAATAATAATAATAATAATAATAATAATAATAATAATAATAATAATAATAATATGAAAAAGCCAATGAGCAGAACTGGAATCTTAAGCAATGACATTCAAATGGAATTTGAAATGGAAAACTGTGACTGCCTGAGATGAAAGGGGGTGAACTAGAGATAGCTGAAAATATGGAACTCCATACCCACTAAGAAATAGAGGCGCTTGGCGAAAAAGATAGGTATACATATTTTGCAGTTCTAGAAGCAGAGACTATCAAATCTATAGTACTGAAATAGAAAATTCCAAACGAATACACGAGAAAAAACAGGAAAACAAAATTGAAGAGTACAAATTTAATTTAAAAAATAAACAAGTGGACAGTATCACTAATAAGATACTCTGGACCATTCATAGGCTGGGCAAAAGAAGACTATGAAACTAATAAAATAATATAATGCACTACACGGGAATGAGTATACTGACCGACTATACGCGGAAAAGAACGAAGGTAGAACAAGACTGATGTGTAGTGAAGACTGTGGAAAACACAAATAAATTATTTTTAATACATAACTCAGAACACAGTAAAAAATGATTGCCGCAACAGGGAATACCGTCAGAATAAATAAAGAAATGTAGAGAGACAGGTATGAAACTATGGAAAAAGACAAAAACATCTCCATGGACGTGTTATTAGAATGGCAAGAGAAGAGACCCACCAACATTTCGGAGAATGGCTAAGAAAAAAAAACTTTAAACAGAGAAAAAATCGCTGCTGATAGCTGGACACAACAATGTGAGTAGAAATTATTACATTAAAGTTAAACTAGACGAAAAGCTGGGAACCACTAAATGTAGACTCTGTGGAAAAAGAGAGGAAACGGTCAATCACATAATCAGTGAATACAGTAAACCAGCACTAAAATATAAAAAGAACTGACACTGCTGTGTGGATTAAAGAAGTACACTGGGAACTATGCACACAACTGCATTTTGAAAATGCATAAAAATGGTGAAGACATAAACCAGAGAGAGTACTGGAAAACGAAAATCACAACATCATCTGGGACATAGTTACAAACAGATAAACTCGTCTAAGCCAAAAGACTGGATGCAAGATGGGTAATGATGAAACCACTGCGAAATGATATATGTTGCCTTTCAGCAAACTACAAGGCAAATATCAAAGAGACGGAAAAACTAAGCAAATACGCGGAACATTTCAGAGAACTGGCAGTAATATGGAACATGTAGAAAGTCAATACAATACCAGTATTCGTAGCAGCATGACAAACAGTATATAAACACCTGGAATAAAGACTACGAGAAATTGAAATCAAAGGGAAGACTGAGACTATATAACGGACGACGATAATGAAAACAGCTATAATCTTAACGGTATCCCTTGATGAGGAAGCCAAGCAACATAAACTACGAACACTAACCAACCACAGGGAAATTGCAACTGAAGTACAATACAAACAAGGAAAGAACACTACGTGAACCGAAAGAAAATTACATTGTAAAAAATGTTATGAACTTTTTTCCTCCCACACACTAAAAAGATTGCATAAGTATCGGCTGAACCACACGAAATAGTCGTAAAGTATCAAAAAGGTGAAAAAACGAAGTTGTAGACGATTAACCTGACATATACTGGAAGAGTGCGGAGAGTACTAAGACTTTAGAAAAGCTTATTGATAACCAAATGCCAGAGACGACGCATGGTTGTTGCTAGAGATTAACCAATGGTAAGCGGACTTAGCTACAACGCTAAGTAATTTGCAATGGTTATCGAATATGGAGGATATTAAACATCTGGAGACACTTGCTGTCACTCAGACTACTAGAAACACCAATTGTTAGTATCAGTGAGCAATCACTAATGATGACTTGTGTGAGAACTCCTAGTGAGTATAAATAATATGGGCGCAGAGATAAGTCCCGCAAAAATTGCAAATGAGACCAGGATACAGTGGAATCGATGGATGATTTTAACGACGTAATGAACAAAATTGATGAAGACAACTTCAATAGAAAAAAATAAAACTCTTCAAGTTCAGAAAACCGTGCATATTCATCGAACGCCAGTCAGTCACAGGGAAACAAAACAGGACATACAACTAACGATATAGTAAATAATTTATACAAACCCGATAGAACTGAAACTAATATGCATCCAAATGTTTCCACAATCCACGTAACATAACATATATGGTGGTACTAGCTTTGGCTGGTACCACATATAATTGCTATGAACTGTTAAGCAGCATAGATTGATTGAGGAGGAAACGGACCAATCTAATGTCCATTTGAAGGTCCAGCGAGTACTGGAATCTTGGGAAGGCTCGTTGTAACTAACATTTCAGTAAAACAGCAATGGTCGTTGTAAAAATCAATAGAAAACGGCTGCTGTGATAACGTAATATGACTAAACACCGTTATCAATTGCAGCATAGAGGGAGGGAAATATGGTGAGACCACTTTCAACCTGGAATCAACAGAAAATCCCGTGTTGTTATTAGTGATCAATCATTGATAATGACTAGGAGGAAGTAAATAATAATAATAATAATAATAATAATAATAATAATAATAATAATAATAATAATAATAATAATAATAATAATAATAATAATATTAATAAAAATAATCCAAGGGGCCATCGAAACCATACAAAGACGGCAATGATCAAAACAGCTGCAATCTTAAGGAAAATCCTTGAATGCGGAAGACAACCCACATAAGCTACAAAGAGTAACCAGTCACAAGGAATTTACAACAGGTAGAAAACAAAACCACATGAAGAACACCACAACATGAATCAAATAACATAAACTGCAATAAACATCACTTCATAATCTCCCCCCTCCTAATAAATTACACAACACAAAAATGAACCAAAGAACAGAAATTACAAAAAAACACCACAAGCACTCACCTTTACCTTCCCTAATCCCCACACATGAGGAAAAACAAAAATAAAACATTTAAAAAAAATTAAAAGGTCTAAATAAAAAATTTTTTTTAAAAAATGAAATAAAAATCGTGCCGGCCTAGGCCTGACACTAAACAACATTTTTGTAGAAGATCGAGGAGGGACAGCACAAACCAGACCTCCACTGGAAGAGTGTGGAGAATGCTGGGACCGTGGGGAGGCTTATTGCCACCCACATTCCAGAAAGGACCAGCGAGAAATGAATGGTAAGAAGCTATTGCGATACCACAAGATTAATGGCGGTGGATATCGAAAAAAAGGTGAAGAATACTAAAAATATGTGGATGCTTGTTGTTACTTAGACTTCAGGGTACACCACTGGTTGTTGTCGGTGTGCAATCACTGACGATGATCTGTGTGAGAACTCTTAGTCAGTATTAAAAAAATAAATAACAAAAATAAATAAAAAAATATAAATAAAAAATAATAATAATAATAATAATAATAATAATAATAATAGTAATAACAATAATAATAATAATAATAATGATAATAATAATGATAACAATGATAATAATGATAATAATAATAATAATAATAATAATAATAATAATAATAATAATAATAATAATAATAATAATAATAAGAAGAAGAAGAAGAAGAAGAAGAAGAAGAAGAAGAAGAATGATAACTATTTTTGTTGCACTCGGATGGTAATTGACTAAAAAAGTTTTAATTTTAAAAGTTCAGGAAAAAGGCTGAGTGTTATCATTTCGTCGCTTAAAAAAACACAGTTTGAGACGGAATACCTTACAAGTTAACACGCAATATTGGCAATTATAAGATTTTGAATTGTAAAACTAACAACTCATTCCCGTTTGAAATTCATTTTTGATAGATCAGTAATGTTCATACAAAATACAATTTCGAAGCAAAGTCGGGTGGCTGTGATTGTTTTTTTTGTTACTTAAATACTATTTTGTTTGTTGTTTTTTTCTTTGAATGCAAACTCGGGTGGAAACTAACTGGAAAAGTTTACATTTAAAAAGTTAAGCTACAAAAGCTAAGCGTTACCATTTCGTCGCTTAGAAAATCACAGTTGAAGACGTGATACCCAACAAGTTAAAATACTTTATACGCAATTATATGATTTTAAAATGTTCCACTAGTAATTCATTCCTGTTTGAAAGTCAGTCTCAAATGATCACTTAAATCTCCATATCAAAGTGAAAAATTTTAAATGATATTCAGTTAAATATAATACCAAGTCTTCATGCCGATACCACGCTTCAATTCGTCATGGAAATATTGGAGACAAATCTTAACATTTTTTTGAAGAAAAGAGCTTGAAACTTATATTAAATAGATACGTTATAGTTTTTTGTTGTAAATCTCAAGTCTGTTGTAATATTCTCTTTATATGTGTGCGACAGTTAATGGTATCTCTCATGAAAATAAGAGATACACACTATACTTGTGACCGGATCACAGTTACAATCCGCCTGGTGTTGGTGTTGCTAGAAACACCAAACAATGAAAAATGTATATTAATACAAATACACGCCGTGAGATTCATCACCAGTATGTGCTTTAGCGTTGAACAACATAGGAACCCTGCTCGGCATCATACAAATCATGGCTCCTCTAATTCCAGGAACAATACCACAGGTCCAAAACAGGTCAGTGACATATATAATTCCAAATACGACAATATCTACTACATAAGCATACACAAACAAAATGTCTCCCGGAAACGAATTCAAAATGTCTCCCGGAAACGAATTCAAAATGTATGATACATATCTAGGGACTAACAGACAACTGAAGAACTAATTGCAGATCAAGCTACACAGATCCTTTAGAAAAAAGTTGTTCTTAGAGCTCGAACAAATGGCAATCAAATCAAACATAGATGGTCAAGCAGACAACAACTCACCCCAAGTAGACGACTGGCTAAAAATTAACACTGAGACCGAGGAGATTAAAAACTACGAAGTGACAGAACTCACTGATGATCAAGCAAGATCAATTGAATACATCAAACGATTTTGCAAAAAGAACAAAACAAAACTCCTATCCCTAAGGAACGAAGATTGGACCGAATTAAAATAAACAACAGTAAATGTAAACATACTCTTTCCATACATCTCAGCAGATAGTACCATGGTAAACCATTTAATATATGAAGAGGCAAAATCAGTTAGCGGAGGCATGCGAAATGAAATGAACGACAAAACTCAGATGGGAAAAAACTGGAAATCCAGATAACAACAACAAAAGAAAAAATCTACAACAGTAAATAAGATGATAAAAAACAGGAAACGATGGAAGAGGATACCTCTGACTAGCAAGGAAACACTAAAACACACTAAGAACTTAAACAAAATATAACCGCAAAAGAAAGAAAGACGGATACCATACAGACACACACAGGACCTTTGAAAACAATGCAAGACAGTTTCATCAAAACGTAAACGCGTGAATAACAGGTACATGACAACCAGGTCCGACATAAACAACTCACGTTTGGAGACAGATAGGGGGCAGCCTTAAGACTACAACAAAAATGCAGAATGAGTGAAAAACATGAAAGAAGAACTTCAGAAAATTGAGAAGGAACAGAAACAGACATTAATGAAGAAACGCTTAAGACAACCCTAAGTAAATGGCACGATGAAATACGTGCATACTGGTTTGAAAAAATCACTACACGTCATGAAAGACTAACAGACAAACTGAGAGGATGTATCCACAAAACAGATGCACTAGAAAATAATGCCAAACGAAAGGATACGTTACTACAAAAATATGCCGAAAATGGAGCGATCCAAAGTAACTACAGACACATAACCTGTTTACCAACCATGTGGGAAATTCTAATGACTCAACTGAGATAACAGATGTGCCATCCCCTTTATAATCGTAGACTTCTTCTCGAGGAACGAAAATGATTCCAGAAAGGAAGTAAAGGGGCGTACAACCGGTTATACATATATAAAAAATATATTGAAGGAGGTAAACAGCAGAAAAAGAACGTACCCATGGCATGGATAGACTACAACAGAAACTTTGACAGAATCCCTAAAGCATGGATAATATAATACTTTAGTATGTATAAGTTATTCACCAAGATTATAAATACTATTAAGAAAGCAATGGAAACATGAAGATTGGAAATGACTGGAACTGATAGCTGGAGGACAACACTTGCCTGAGATAAGAATACAGAGATGCATCTTACAATGCGACTCCCTATAACCGCTATTAACATACTTAAGAAATGCGATGCCGGATACAAGTTTACAGACACAGAAAACAAAAACATAATGTTATGGACCACTTGAAGCTGTTTGCAAAAAGACAAAAACGAACTATCAAAGGTGATAAACACGACCAAAATATTACGCCAGTATATTAAAATAGAATATGGAATGAAAGAGTATGCACGGTTAGGCATGGATATAGGACATCTGGAGACCTCAGATAGCAGGTAACTGCTAAACAAAGAGGAAATGGGGGCGTTTGGTGAACATGATAGCTACGAATATTTCTGATTTTTAAGCAGACACTATCAAATTTACAGAAATGAAAAAGAAGACTAAAGAAAAGAATACACGAGATAAACTCTTAGAAAAAAATTATATAGTAGACTTTTAAGAAAAAACACCTGGCAGTACAATTAATAATATTCTCCGGGCTATTCAAGAAGAATTAAAACATCTTGACCAGAAGACGAAGGAACTAATGACAATCCACAATGCTCTACATCCGAAATATGATACTGACCGACGCTACGTGTAAGGAACGAAGAGGGAACAAGGACTGGTTAGTATAGAATACTGTATTGAAGACACAAATAAGAAGCTGGAAAATACATGACTCAGAACCCAGAAAGACTGATTACCACTGCAAGGGACTCCGTCAAAATTAATAATACAAGAAACAGCGTAAACAGAAACAAAAAGACAGGAAAGGAAAAGTGGGTAAGTAAAACAGGTACATGGACGATTCCTAAGTATGACAAGTGAGGATAATCACGAACACATTTGGACATGCCTACGAAAAGGACACTTGAACAAAGAAACAGTATCACTACGGAGAACTGCAAAACACGACGCGATTAGAACGAAGTTTATTAAAGCTAAAATAGATAAAACCCATTAAAAGAGTAAGTATAAACTCTGTTGACAAAATGATGAAAAGGTAAAACAATATAATAAGTGAATTCAGCTTACTAGCTCAGAAAAGAATACAAGATGATAAACGACTGCGTGGAGAAAGCGGTACACTGGGAACAATGCAAACGACTTAAATTTAAACATGTAGACCAATAATACAGACACAAACCGGGAACAGTATTGTAAACCTGCTCCCACCGGAAAAAAGGAATTAGTCTCGCGGATAATAAACACAATAGTCGTGAAGAGTCAAAGACGATAGTATGCCCGTGGATAAAGACCACTGACCCCACTTGATTAGTGCGAAAAGTAATGGGACTTTGATAGACTGATTCAATTGAAAACCAATGGTCATTGCCAACGCGAAATCAATGGTAACCGGCTGTTGCGATAACGCAAAGTCATTTGCAAAGGTTGTCAAAAAAGTTGGAGAGTACTTTTACCATGGGGAGACTGGTTGTCCATGAACACAACTGGGTAGTATCACTAACTAATCTATGATGGTAACCTGTGTGAGAACTCCAAGTGAACACCAATAATAATAATAATACTAATACTAATAATAATAATAATAATAATAATAATAATAATAATAATAATAATAAAAGTAGTTAAAGTTATTCACAAAAAGAAATTTAAAAAACACCCAACTTGTCTCTCGCGTTAATTAAGACATTTTTCCGTACCTTGTTTATTTACGAAAACTCTGACGCGTCGAAAACATACGAAAATAGCACTATAAATGCTGTCAGCCTTCTGCGGGGAGGGGACAAGGCGAGAATCAACATGAACGGCGGTGAAAAACAGACATGAAAGCGACAAACAAAGTCGGAAGATCGGCGAAACCATTGATTTGTGTAATTCGGAAAAGAAAAAAGTAAAGAAAATGAAATAGAGAAAACAATACAGGAAGATAAGCAAGGAGTAATATATATATATATATATATATATATATATATATATATATATATATAGAGAGAGAGAGAGAGAGAGAGAGAGAGAGAGAGAGAGAGAAGAGAAGGATAGGAGGTAAAGAGACAAACACGTTGTCCTGGTTAGAAATCAACACATTCACTCAAAGGTAAGAATTTCTGAGTGTCTCCCAATAAGCTCTGTAATGAGATTTTACAAAAACATTTCTTGCTTCTTTAACTTTTAAAGGTCAACGACAATTATATCTCGGTAAAAAAGAAATAAAATAAATCAAATGAAGACCAAGTTCTTACTGGTTGTCAAGTGTTTGCAAACTTTTTCGTCAGTACACTTATCAAGACACACAATTAGATTTAAAAATAAACTATTCCTACCATTTCGGTACCATACGAATCACGGATCTGCCTTTTGTATATCTATTTTCTCGATTTTTATGTTTCGATTGTGTTTGGTTTTTGCTCCGTTTCTTTATAGAAAGTGAAGCTTTTTTGCATTGAGAACTTTTCCTCTCTAGTATACACCAAATTATACACCCTGAAAATGACCACTGAATTTCGAAGACGATTAAAATATACTACGTCTTGTTCTCTTCATACCAATGGTTATTTCCACACTTTGAATTATTAAACATAACCGTCACCCGTTGGGTCACAACAACTACCACCTTTTTCTTAGTTCGGTTAAATTTAAAAAAAAAAACATAATGCTATTTCATTTTAAATTTCTTCGTCACTTTCTAACCTGACCTAAGTTACAACTTCATGCAAAATATGAGAGAAATTCAATGGATGGTTGCGGAGAAAAATCCAGACAGACGGACGGACGGAAATGCCCCAAAACAGAGGTCCCCCGATTTTATAAATCGGGGGACCAATAATAATATTTTTCTCTAGATAAGAACAATAAAACATAAAAATTTCAAGTACTTCCCTTTAAAATTAATGGACATTTCTTGGAAGGTTATACATTTTTCATTAAATCACTTGAAGTATCATTAATTAGATGTGAATTAATATTAATGCTACTATTACTATTGACAGAACAACTACGCATACATTATACACATGACAATAACAATACGAATGAATAACAGAATAATAATTTATTTGAAACTGTTTTAGGAATAAGTATGAGAATTAAGCATATCGTTTGTTTCGGTGTTAGTGAATTGCTATATGTGTTTATTTAACACACATACCAATAGTACGGACACCAATAGTGATACATTAAAAATATTATTTTGTATTGAGGAACAAGATTAATAAATAACACTTCGCTTGTGTAGTTGTTTTTTGTAAAAATTACCGATTTTTATGTCACAAGAAATTGCATGATAGTACATACTTACAGACTAATTTAGTGTGTATTCTAATTGTATAATTAATGTATGATTGTTACATGTTGCTATCGTTTTTAATTGAATTTTATGACTCTTATAATATAGAAATACATGTTCTTTATTAATTCCTAATATTGCCATAATATATTACAAATAATAACGAACGCAGGAACAAGTTTCTTACATGAAGACACTTCTAAAATGTTGTTTTCGTCGTCGAAACATTTTAAATGGGTGACAACAAAATAAAACTGACACACTTTTATATCCGGTCGACTTTAGACAGAAATAGACGTGCATCGTCTCCTTTCAAATATTAACTTGTTTTCTGTTCGTATTGTTTCTTCTTTTTCGTCATCAAACCGTTTCAAGCTTTGCTGTCCCCGTTCACTTCTATCTGTCATGCTTGTGTATTTTATGCACTTGTAACAAACGAGGAAAACAACGGAAGATTTATTGCGTCGTGCGATAGAAGGTTCCGCCGCGCCTAATTGCCCCTTTCCGCGATTTGCTTAAGACCACGAGAACGTGCGCCATTGTGTTTGTGTCGTTTTCATTTTCAAATGCATTTTTATCTTTCTGCCTCTTTCCGCGGAAACATAAAATGCATGGGCGTTGAAATGATGGCGTTGATGACAGTCGACCAAATAGGAAAATCCAATTAATTTTAATGAAAATAGTTGATCTGCTATTGCCACTATTGATGTACTCTGTTTATCAATATGCTATTTTTTCTCAAGATTGCTCTTCTAGTTTATTCCCTTACCACAGGGCGCCTTCAAACTTTAAAGTGTTTTCGTTCGTGGCAATGACTTTGACCGACAATTTTCTAACAATTGTCTGCGTGTAAGACCAATATAGTTTTAATAACATGAAGACCATACCCATAAGTATATATATATATATATATATATATATATATATATATATATATATATATATATTCGCCGATGATACAAGGGCCACAAAATCCGTTCGGTCTCCCGAGGATGCTGTGTTGTTTCAAAAGGATCTCGATCAGATCTACAAATGGACGGAGGACAATAACATGGAGCTAAATGACGTGAAATTTGAGCTTCTCCGCTATGGTAATAACGACCAGCTAAAAAGCGAGATATCATACCACACTCCGTCAGGAAAAATGATAAACATAAAGCAAGAAGTAAAGGACCTCGGTGTATCTATGTCTAGTGATTGTCTTTTTAGCAATCAAATAAACAAAGTTGTGGAAAAAGCCAAGAACCTCATTGCCTGGATCCTGAGGACATTTAAAACCAGAGAATATCGTGCAATGGTCACGCTGTATAAATCCTTGGTCATTCCAGTTTTGGAATACTGTTCTGTCTTGTGGAACCCAAGTAGCCCTAGGCTCATCCAAAAGCTTGAAGCCATTCAGTGGTCCTTTCTACGGAAAATTCAAGCTGATCGGAACTACTGGTCATGTCTGAAGAAGACAAAAATGTTCTCGCTGCAAAGACGACGTGAAAGGTACCGGATAATTTACATCTGGAAGATATTGGAAGGAAAGGTACCGAACATTAATGGCCACATTCAAGCCCGAGACAATGAACGCCGCGGGAGGCACTGTATTGTTCCCTCGCTAAAAACTGGTGGGAAAATACGAACCATTTTTGAAACGAGCTTACCTGTACAGGGGTCACAACTCTTCAATGCCATGCCTAGGTGTATTCGGGATATAAAAAATGCTGCTGTGGAACAATTTAAGCGCTCTCTTGATGCCTACCTCGCTAATATCCCGGACCAACCCCAAATTGTCGGATACACGGCGTGCAGGCAAGCCGACACCAATTCTATCGTGCACATGCAAGCACATGCTGGTGCGGTTCCTTTGTCTCACAGGATCCTCACATCAGCCAGGGCGAGTTGAACAACCAGCAAGCCTGAACACGCCTGTTCGAAGCACCAGACAAAAAAAAAAAAAAAAAAAAAAAAGTATACAGGTAATCCGACGTGATGGGAAAATGAAAAAGGAAAACCAAAAAAAATGGATGTTTTGTTATGTGTACATCAACGTTTCGTCTTTATTTATAAGACTCCATCAGGATGATAATATAGAGAAAACATGTCATGCAAGTACAGATACATGTAGGGTAGACATATTGGGAGGAAAAATAAAATAAAATAATGGCCACTACTGGGTGGACGTCCGTACTTGTTGGAGAATAAAAATGAATGTTGAAGAAAATGAGTGGGGAAAAAAATGGAAGGATGGGTGAGCAAGAACTACTGTGGCTGGTGGTAAGATAAAGAGGTGGGGGATGAGCAGGGGTAAAGTGGATGGCAGAGAGGGAGTGGAGGAGAGGGGGAGGGAGGTGTTTGACCAGATGGCTGCGGTCAAGATTGAAGGGGAAAAGTAAGTTGGAATGTTTGTGTATGGGGGGTGTATGCAGGGAAAGGAGGATGGGTAGAGAGGGAGGGGGGCTGCGATTTCGGTGGATGGACGAAAGTTATGGTCTTAGAGAGCGTTTTGAGAAAATGAGGGAATTTAAGACTAGGTATGGGAGAAAATAGTTGAGAAAGGGAGAGGGAGGATTTGTTGTGATAGGGTGTGAAATATTTGAAATATTTGGAAAATGATAGCAATGAGTGAGGGGGTGGAGGGGTGGAGGAGGGCGGTGATTGAAAGGGTGGGTATGGAATATTTGAAATATTTGGAACATGAGAAAGTTTATTTGGACTGCAGTGTTAAAAATGTGAGGGAAAAACGGAAAAAGTAAGGAGAAAGTGAAGATTCAAGGAGAAAAAGGAAGGATGTGAGTAAATGGAAGAGTGTCATAAAGGTTAGAGATGAAAATAAAAGTTATCTATGATCAGGCAAGAGTCTTTGTTCTGTGAGGATGATCTTGCTTATTAAGGGTGATAGGTTAAAGAAACCATTTCGTTGCTTGATGGTGGTGGAGGCGGTGATGAGGGCAGTTTCCAATAATCTTCGCCGAGATTTGTTGTGGATGTATTTAGTGATTTTGGCTCGTTCAAATTTGAACGCATGACCATGTTCTAGTGCATGGGAGAAAAGTGTACTAAGAGGGTTGTTGTTTTTTGTCTTTTTTGTGTTCATGTAATCGTTTCTTTAATTCACGTTGTGTTTCTCCCACGTAAAATTGATAGCAATCATTGCAAGGGACAGTATATAAGCCGGCATGGGATGTGGGTGTTTTTTGGAAATGCCTGGATGTGTTTAAAGTTTGTTTTATGAATTGAGATGTGGTGTGTACTGTTGGAATGCCTAGTTTGTTAAGCGTGTTGCATATGGATGTGTTATTGGAATGCGTGGGTAGGAGAAGGGGTCTGTCTATGAGAGAGGTGTTAGGAGTTTGATTTTTTTGTGTGGTGTTTCTGGAGAATATTTGGAAGGCTGTTTTCTTGGCATTTAATATAAAATGTGTGGGGTATTGCAATGTTTTTAGGGAATTAAAAATGTACTTTATTTCTTCATCTATGTGTAGGGGGCTACACATTCTAAGGGCGCGTAGGAAGAAACCTATAATTATACCTGTTTTGATTTTGCTATGGTGGTGGGAGTAAAGATGTATGTTGTCATTTTTGTTAGTGTTTTTGCGGTGTACCTTAAATTCTAGTTTGTTGTTGGACTTAATTATAAGAGTATCAAGGAAGGGAATGGAGCCGTTTATTTCAGTCTCATGGGTGAATTTTATGGAGGGTTCTACTGTGTTGAGTATATCTTTAACATTATTGATTTGTATGTCTGTGGGGAGGAAAATTAAAATATCATCTATGTATCAAAAGTATTCGATGTAAGGGGGTAGTCTATATTTGAAAGGACCGGATTCTAAGCTTTCTAAAAAGAGGCAGGCCAATACACCGCTAAGGGGGTTGCCCATGGGGAGTCCAAATTTTTGTTTGTAGAATATATATATATATATATATATATATATATATATATATATATATATATATATATATAGCGTAATATAAAATGAAATAATAAAATAAGGTGCGAATCAAATTTTATTAGAATTCGAAATTCAGGCACAGTATCTTAAAGTCCTTAACCCATGAGGACTTTAAGATACTTTGGCTGAATTTTGAATTCTAATAAAATTTTATTCGCACCTTATTTTATTATTTCATTTCATATTATGCTATTAATGCTCTATCCAGTATAGTTAGCTTCCGTTTTTATCCAGATGTTCACTAATTAAAAGATATTAGTTGCCTCTTATATCTTTTGTTTGATTAACTTTATATATATACTAGCAGGATCCGTGTCCCGGCATTGCCCGGGGAAATATAACAGCCTGATTTTAATTTTTAAGTTAAATAAATAGATTCAGAAAATAAATCATTTCACTGGAAGTAATTTAAGTAATTGAAATAGGATTGATGTTTTACCTTCTGGTGCCAATATGTATAGACATTGTGGAGAGCCTACCCTTGAACATCCTTCATAAAACTGCCCATGGCTAAAGCAAGGTGAAGTCAAGTTTAGACCAACCACTGCCAATGATTGTCCTTGGGACTTGTTAATTGTCATGCCAAAACACAATTTAACTGAGAACTGAAACCTTTTAAATTCTATTGCAGAATCCGACGGAATAATGGGTATTCTGGGAAGGAATGCCAGTTTGCTCCTTGCCACACCGGTTAGTATTACAGCTTCTATCACATAAGGTTTCATGCGTTTAACACACAGTCTCCTTCCATTACATAGCTTTGGAGCATTAAGATTCCGGAGTAACATAATTGGGCATCCAGCTTTCAGCTTTAATTTGTGTGTTGGCATACCAGGCAATTCTAATGAATTTAAAAATTCAGTAGGGTATTGTACAGCCTGGTCGTCATCGAGAGTAGAATCCACAGAAGTGAAAGTTTGTTCATCACCTAGAATTTCCTCAAGCAGTTTTTGATTGATGACATGTACCATGTCATTTTTAGGAGCTAGAATTGCTCTCTCCGTTAGCCATTCAGGATGCACATAGTTTTCGGCTATATTTGGATAAACTTTGCTACTAAGTTCTGTAGGTGATGAAACAATTGAGCCAATACCTAGAGTAATAACAATCGTGCCATTGTTGGTTGTTGCAAGCTTGCCATCACCTATTTTTAGGAGTAGGGAGGCAAACTCACCAGCCATTGGGTCACTATTGAGATATACACGCATGTGTGTAAATAACGTTACAGTCTTAATGTACTTCCATAAATATGACAATTTAATACAAGCATTAAGCTCGTCAGCGGGACTTCAACGTGGAACAATAGAGAGCGTTTGTCGGAAGTCACCTGATAATAAAAGTGTTATGCCACCCATAACAACATAACGTTTCTTGAGATCACGCAATGTTTTATCTAGAGCCTCGAACGCTCGTTTATGTGCCATTGTATATTCATCCCATACGATCAAGGAACAATTCTGTAAAACTTTAGCTGAATCTGATCCTCTTTCTATTTGACAACTGTGATCAGCATCTTTTGTTAAGGATAATGGCAACTTAAATGTGGAGTGAGCTGTCCTACCACCAAGAAAAAGAGTGGCTGCAATGCTCGATGATGCCACTGCCACAGCTATTTTGCCTTCTGACCTCACTTTAGCATAAATTAACGTGGTAACACATGTCTTTCCTGTACCTCCGGGCGCATCAAGGAATATCAGGCAACCTTGCTGAACTTCTACAGTATCAACTACAGTACGAAAAATGTGAATTTGCTGATCATTTAGTTGTGCGATACCATCTCGAACAATTGATGCTTGCTCATGAGTTTCATAACTAATTTAACGCGTCCATTCAGTAATGACCGGATGTGTATTAGATCGATTAGGTGAGGTAAGACCCAATTTTGTCAGTGTCTTACCATTCATCCTATAAGTCATATCTTCAATATGCACTAAAGCCATATTGAACATGTCGTCTGAAAGTGTTATATCAACTTCAGGCTGTTGATTGCGTTTCCTAAGAAGGAACTCTTCACTAAAAGCTTCTTTGTGTGCATCCCAAAGTCGTGTTGGATGAGGCACTGCACATGATGGAAAACACATGTCTCAAATTGTTTGCAGAATCAGATATAGATGCTTCTTGTAGTGTAGCATCCCAGTAGTTATCATCTTCAAGTCGTCCATTGAATGTAGTCATGACTTGACAATTATTGTTTTTAGGTCATTAAAGCTCTGTGTACCTCTAACATTGTGTAGACGCAGTCTCAAACAGAAGCAGTGAAGTTGATTTGGATGCACGGTGTATACCCTGCCCAAAACTTCTGTTTTTTTAACGCACGGATAGCCTGAACTGGCTTACCCTGTAATCGTTGCTTGAATACCTTAGCTTTTGTGTCCCAGGTATAATAAAGTAGAACCTCCGAGTACAAAAGTGTACGTGCAAAAAATATGTTTGACACAATTTGAAGAAAGCTGTTAGAGTGGTTGAAGGTGGATTTGCAACTCTATCTGCTGCAGTACTTTCGGTAAAGTATATCCGCTGTCCATTTTCTAGATGAACTGATAGGTGAATAACTAGGGGATGATATACATGTATGTGAAAGTTAAGTATACTCCAGATGGTTTCATTGGTTGATATGTAACGTCTCGTTTCGTATCTCTTAACTTCATCATGATCATTACTTTCAATTGTGAAACTAGCTTGATCACTACCTTTATTTACATATTTACAAATGTATTTTATTGATTTCACGCTGTTGCAATATTCAACATTGCTATGAGCATCAACAATCTTACAAAGCAGTTTATTAGGTGGTACAACCCATCGGTTGTCTACAGGACCTGTTATGTTGCCAGGTAGGGTAACTGTCGTCTCAAAACCTCCAGCTAAAGGAGATAGCCGGCGATATTGTGGGTAGCCATTTGTATCCGATTGAGTTTCACTCAAGAAGTGTCTGGGATATCTCTTACTGCAGTGTCCATGTTTGAGACAGAGTGAACATCTGTTTATGTTTCCACATGGTCCATGCATCATATGGATCCTAATGATATCATGTAAAACCGGATCTGCCACTGGATCCGGAATTTCCGCACTGATAACTGAATCTATGTCAGAGGATTTCAATTTTTGTTGAAGCCAAACCAGACAATGAGCATGTGGTAATCCTCTTTTCTGCCACTCAACAGTGTACATGTATGCTATGACCACTCCGAAAATGTTCCCTTTCGTTAGGAGTTGGATAGGATACCTAGCTTTAGATTGAACACTCTTGCTATGAGGTCATGACGATCAGGTGGTTAAAATCCGCAGTTCCATATTTTCTCACATACACCATCGCATCTTGCGTGTGTTCATGCATATAGCGAGGTCCGCCAGTAAATGTTGCTGGTAGGATTGTTAGTTAACCAACATTTTCAGTATTGCCATCAAGTGAATATAATCAGCAACTCTTAACTCCCTTTGATGCGTCTGAATGTAAGTAAGCCTCTCATGCTCTATTTTTGCATACATATCAACTATGTACTGTTGGAATAGCTTTCTACATTTAAGCAGCATGTTAAAACTTCTGTCACGGACCATAATCCTATATGCATAGAAATCATTACAAGAAATATTTTATCCTACTACTAACTGAGTGGTGTGAGGATTTGTTTCCCAAACAGTGAAATGATACTCTTCTTCACCTGTCCAATGAATGATCGGGTACTGTAAAGCATCATATGCCCGATTTGTTTCAGAGATGCGCTGAAGTTGTTTGTTTCGAAGAAGCAAAATGATGTCCCGATGATGTAACTCCTGACCCACTATTACAACAGCAACTTCACGTGCCTCGGGAGTATTGAAACGTCGGTCATGTTCTCCTGTAGGAGTTTTGTCAGCATGTATAATCACTTTCAAGTCATCACCTCCATTATGCTCTATCGCCATCTGAAATTGTTGGATATATACATTTTCTCTGTGAAGCATGCTTTGCAATGAAGAACAATATGTAATTTACTGTTTGAGAAAAAGTTATATCTAATCGCCCCATACATTTGTTCGCCAGAAGGTGAATCGTAACATAAAACGGGGAGCACTTTTCAGAGCCACCATCGGCCGCCACCAGGCATTTGGCTCACGTGACTCAATCGCAGTCATTTAAAAATAGAGAATAGTCTTTATTATTATAAATACTCATATAATAGGCAATCCCCCCTCCCAATACATGTTTTTTATTTCGGTTTAGTTTTATTTTTTTTACTTTTCGAAATAGTAGAATTAACGTTGATGGATTTTCCGCACACTCCTGAGTCTTCTGTCGATTTAAATATATTGTATAATTCGGTGTATTATGCCCCCCGCCCCTCGAATACAATATTTTTCTTTTCGGTTTATTTATATTTTGTTACTTTTCAAAACAGATCCACTACCTCAACCTATCAATACCGCCACACCCCGCCGTTAGGAATTTGACTCATGTCACTCAATCGCAGTCAATTAAAAAAATAGAGAATCGTCTTCCTTATTGAAAATAAGCATATACTCGTCATTTTATCCCCCCCCGACCATCCGAATACAATTTGTAATGCTCTGCAGGTTACATTAATTATGTGTGCGTGTTTCAGTGGTGTTATTTTCGATTTGTCTTTTCAGCCAAAGAAAATGGAATTTCCATACAAATATAATGGTGATTTTAATGGGGCTCTGTAGGCCTCTTTAATTAATCGCTGAGATTTCAATCCTCCCCCATCATTAGATTAAAAAAATGTATCTATCTGGTTTGTGTATGTTTTGCTAATTTTTACAAAGTATTCAACGTTGCGGGAACTTTTCACAAGGAAGCAATTTGTTATTGTAATTTAGTTATTAATAATTTATGAAAATAATAATTTTTTATTTTTATCAAAATAGTCAACAGTTATTTTTAAAATAAAAAGTTATCATTTAAATGAACAGCCATTAAACGAATGGGAAAAATACGTGCGAAGGAAGGAGTAGGGAATGTCATTCGGCTAATCTATAACCGTGTTTATTTCTGAACGTATTATGGCGGGTCAAATTCTTTAGAAGTAAAGTCTTTTTTTTATTTTTTAGTAAGGAAAAACGTAATTTTGTAATCTTATTTTTTAGAGTTGAAATTTTTCATTTTTGTTATTATCTAATCGTTGTCCTTTACGTGTAATAATGAGAAACACATAAAGGAAAAATGTATCTATTCGGTTTGTTTATGTTTTGTTTATTTTGTCAAAGTATTTAACTGTAAGGGAACTTTTCCCAAAGAAGCAATTGTTATTGTATTTTATTTAGTAATAATTTATAAAAGTATTTTTTTTATTGTACGAAGTAAACATTTCTCAAAATAGTCAACAGTTATTTTTGAAATGAAAAGTTATCATTTAAATGAATAGACATTAAAAGAATGGGAATAATCCGTGCGAAGGAAGAATTAGGGAATGTCATTCGGCAAATCTGTAACCCCTTTTTTTTTCTTAACGTAATCCGTTGTTTTTTTTTTCGTAACGTATTACGGTGGGTCAAATTCTGTAGAAGTACATTTATTTGTTTTTTTTAGTAAGGAAAACGTAATTTTTTTATCTTATTTTTTAGAGATGAAATTGTATATATTTGTTATTATGTAATCGGTGTCCTTTATGTAAAATAATGTTAAAAACGTAAAGAAGAAATGCATCTAATCGGTTTGTTTATGTTTTGTTTATTTTCTCTAAGTAATCGTATTTAACGGAAATGACGTAGTCACATGTATCGAATTGAGTGTCTGCTATATTTGTTGTGCAACGTATGCTACTGTGTTGTAATGTGAAGGTGTACGTAACATAAATAATAAGGTGTAAAATGTGTAAAGTATCCGTTGTTTAGTTGTACCCGGTGTAAACTGGTAGAGTGGGAGTAGTAAAATGTTAAAGAGAAATGTTCTTGCTACTACCTGTATGGTGTCTGTTTTGGGGAGAGTGGTTGATGGAGGAACGAAATTAATAATTTGCTCGAGTTGGAATTAAGAGTGTAGAGTTTGCTAAAAACACGTTCGAGTTAATAAACTTGATGTTGTAGTGAGTGTAGTAACCTATTGACATCTAGTTTATTTTCCTATTCAACGCAAAGGTACAGGGGCAAAAACGTCTCTACTTTATATATATATATATATATAATATATATATATATATAGCAACACATTATAAAATAGTACAGAGTTTTACTGCTTGATATACTTTTTTTTTACTTTCCGAATAGTTCATTTAGTATTCCAGTGAAATTGGTGTATATTACCTTCGCAAGTAGT
The DNA here is from genome assembly GCA_963556195.1 of Sepiola atlantica. Lineage (NCBI taxonomy): Eukaryota > Metazoa > Mollusca > Cephalopoda > Sepiida > Sepiolidae > Sepiola > Sepiola atlantica. The sequence goes on from OY744518.1 coordinate 38,660,739, forward strand.
TTCGACTTGATTCGTCAAATCATCATCATTCGGTTTTAGTCCAGGTGTCTTTACTACTATTTCTCCAGCATACCACACGTGAAGTGCCCTCCAGGCACATGACGACATCAGCAACGGAGTCGTGAGCCGCTTACAAAACACCACATATGCCTACCCTAGTTCTTGCGAGTTTGTTTCTTTAACCGTAGTTTTAATAGCAGTCCTCTCAGCACAAGATTTGACTTATCCGACCTCATCGTTTTATTGAGTTCAAATAGATGTATCAGATCCTCCTGTTAATCCAACTTAGTATATTCATATCAGCCTCAAGATTCTATGTGGCATGTCCCGTTCCCTGCGGGGATCCTTTTCGTATTCCCCGTATAAGGAAGCGTTACATGGTTGATTAAGAAAACATTCTCTTTTCGTTCGGATCCCCCGCACATATCCATTACTTCTAGATAACATAGATTTATCTTTCTCGGTATTTTCCTCTCACCGGCTGATTGTGTTCTCTAACTCGGAACACTTCAGGTCACCAGTGTGCACGCGCATGCCCTTTCTGACAACTGATCCCGAATTATAACTAATACGGCAACAGTCAACTCAAATATTCTATACAACGTAGCCCGCTTTCGATCTAACACCATTTCTTAGGAGTAGTGTATAGTGCACAGTGTTGCAAACTTCGAGATCAACCTCTCGTCAATTGTCGTTCATACTGGTATTTCTTCTAATTTGTGCTTTCTTTACAGTTCATCTCCCTTAAGCGACAATCTTATTCTGCAGCTCCAGGATCAACCCTAGATCATACTCCCTCATATATCTTCGTCGGGGCTTCAATAGTTTGTCACTTGGTTGGGACAAACAATAAATAATATGGCGCAAATTTTGAGTCTCATTCATCGCAAACCTCACCATTGCAAGCCTTAGTAAAATAAATATCCGAATTATCTTAGCTCCCCTCAGCCAGTTTAATTAACACATCGGCGAAACTCAGGTGGAAATGCTCAACTTCGGTATTACTTTTGGATGATAAGTTGTCATGAAGTTGTCTTGTGATGTATATTTTACCCTCAAAGTGTCTTTTTCATCACCTGGTTTACATTTTCGAGTCTATTGTAGATGAAAAGGTTTTACGGTTCTCCATACCTGGGGGATATCTCCTCAATGTCAAGCAGTCACTGAACAATTCTAAACACAGCACCGATCTCCATTTGTGTCTAAATTAATGCCATGTTTTCTCCTTGAAAATGAAATATAAAAAAAACTTATTTAGTTTGATAAGTTGAGGGTAGCGTTTTTTTCTGGATGTAACTTGTGAAATTTTCTTTAACTTGCGAGTTCTTTACTCAATGGTCGATCGATGCGAAACGACTTTTCTTTTCGAGTTTTACGAAAAGCGAATCCGAGTGGAGTTCGCAGCTCTCAACCAAACTACGACTTTATACTCTAAACTCAACAACTATTCGCTCGACGCAATACTTTATATAGTTTGAATAGTCACGTGGCATTACTCGGACGCAGTCGTTCCGTTACGTACAGTGCGCGATCACCTTAGTTGGTTGCTACCTCATCTCAGCGTTCAGTGCGAGGCTAGCAACGTTAATCATTTAGCCTCGTTATAGTTTTACCAAATTTATTTCGTGTTCATATTTCCTCTCGCGTGAAAATTTAGTAAATAATGAAAACAGTAACTTTAGTTCACCCCTTTTTGACATTTCCTCTGGAAGCACCTTGAAAGTTAGCTAATGCCATTCCTACCTTGGCTTAGTTTTTATAACTAATGTAAATAATAGATCGGAATTTCTTAGTGCAATCTTCCAAAGCTCGCAAAATGTGTAGGGAGTATAATAGAAACTATATTATTGCTCAAAATGTTCCCAAGTATGTGTATTTTATATAGCGAAGATCCGACCAGGGACAGAATATTCTTTTATAAGTAAATCAGCTGTTTCAAATTGAACTTGGATGGGAAAAGTATAGATAAAAAGAGGCAATCGAATACCAAATACACTTTTCATTCGAGAGGATAACAACCGCAATATGTTACATTATTATTATTATTATTATTATTATTATTATTATTATTATTATTATTATTATTATTATTATTATTATTATTATTATCATTATTGTTGTTGTTGTGGTTGTTGTTAATACTGATGTCATTATTGTTATTTGATTACAAATACTTTATTTACTCATCACCGCAAGTGAGGTTATGTTTTCCGTGTTGTTTGTGTGTGGATTCGTCAGTATGCTAGTTTATTTGTGCGTGTATAGTCTAACATCTGCATCGCTTAACGAGTTGTCACTGAACCTGGTCACCATATCGATCATAGTCTAGCTTAAAACTGATTTAATTATTAGATAGCTAGGACAAAGTTTAAATTCAAGAAAACGTAAAATGTAAAAGTCGGACTTTTGACGATGCCATCAGTTCTGTTAATCGTAAAACCCCGCAACTTTCCCTTTATCTCGCTACTTATGTGACCTTGTCTTTTGAATTTGAACTGAACAGCGTTGTCAACGTCAGAATTTAGACTGCATTTCAAGTTCAGAGTTCTCCAAATCAGGATGTAAAATTTCAATCTTACCAGATAAATCCATGTTGTGTCATCAACGATACTCTGACATCACTTCGGGAAGACTTTATAAATACGGTTCCTCCTTACGGTGTCCTGCGGAGGTATGCTCTCTCAGGAACGACTCATGTTCTTGTGTTTTGTTGTGATTTCTTTTGTCCTTCGTATTAATTTAATCATTATGATTATTGTTGCGGTTGTTAATGTATTATTGTTATCATTAATATTATTATTCTTTCCGTGTTGGTCCTTTTTATGAATAATCAAAATAGTCTGCTTTGAAGACTTCACACCTCTAATAACTCCGCAGACAAAAAAACATGACCATCAAATGTATCACTAAATAGCGAAGAACTTTGAACGAAGCCCAGCCATTTTGTTTTCATCTCCGACAACAGTAAGATTGTTGTCTCCAATCTATTTTCCTTCAAAGCCCCTGATTTCATGGTTCGCTAAATATCGATCTCCCAAAAAAAAAACAACAACTTATCAGCATGGCGCCTGGTAATTTTCATGATATATTTTATATTTATTTTTAAAGCTGTTTTTTTTAGTTAATTAAGTTTCAGGTTTTTATCGAAACGTATTGCAAGGTTTATCAAGTCACCATTGTATGATTGCTAAAGTTGCTCTGTTTTTCGTTTTGTATATATATATATATATATATATATATATATATATATATATATATATATATATATATATATATATATTTATTTATATTATAATATAAAATGAAATAATAAAATAAGGTGTCAATCAAATGTTATTATAATTCAAAGTTCAAGCAAAGTATCTTAACGTCCTTAGCTCATGAGTTTTCAAAGATAATTCTTCTCCTCAGAGGACCATTACCGCAGTGGTATTACTACCGGTAATAAAATTACACTTTGAACATATATAAAAATATATACAAAAATACATAAAAATATATAACATCAAATATATCAACCCAAAAACATACTTTTTTGCTGAATCTATACAATCCATCCAAGTTATACAATTTTAAAAAACATAATCAGGAAAGATATCCAGAAGGTTGAGTGAAGATTGATCCAGTTTATGAGTGACACACCAAATACGAGGAATTGAAAGTTTTTATCCGGATGTTTCACTAATTATAAGATATCAGTTGATGCTTTATCTCTTGTTGGATTACTTTTATATATATATATATATATATATATATATATATATATATATATATATATATGTATATGTATATGAAAACATGGTAGTTATCTTGAAGCATTGCTTTTAATTGTAATAAATGTATTAAGAAGTGGTGAAGCTATGCCGAGAGCCTTATTGATGATAAGCTGGAAAGCTGGAAAGAAGAAAAATAAACAATGGAAGGGGAGGGATTACTAAAATCTATTTATTTTCTTCTCATTCTTACAATAATATAAAGTATGGTGTTGTGTGTGTGTGATGTCCGGGTGGTGAGAAAGCATTTGATATTTCGGTTAAATTTTCTCATTTTCAAACGTGGGGAGAAAAGAAATTAAGTGTGGAATTCACTTGGAATGATGCCAAAACGTTTCTGTCATTCATCTCAGTGAACTCCACACATTCGCACTTTTCATTTGAACCAGTTTTTGACGAGGGAAATATAAAATGATTTATAATTATTTGGATACCACACACAGCAAACGCCATACTTGCAGTTTATTTTTATTTTGTTTCTTCCCAGTATATCATCAATATGACTCTATGCATTGCCTTCAGCCTTCTTAATACTTATATATATATATATATATATATATATATATATATATATATATATATATATATATATATATATATATAGTCATCAACATACATACTGTTTCGCTGTATCACAGCCGGTATTTAAACTCAACTGTCGAGCTGACAGTCGCCGCCTCTACCCCATAGCTATATGATGGAGTGATAATTAAGATAAAAAATGTAATTTTTTAATAATAACCTATCTTGGAAATGCAATGCTCAATATACAAGGTAGAGAGCAGTAATATAAGGAAATGAGTGATGAGTAAAACATTATAAAACCTACTATATTTATGAAATCATCAACTAATTAAAACAAAGAATATATAAATACACTTTTTAAATAAACTTTTAAATAAACATATATATATATATCAATCTTATAATCAATATATATATATATATATATATATATATATATATATATATATATATACTATAAGTATTTTTATATTAAAATGTTTTACACTTACATACAACGTCGTTTTGAGTTTTCTACCCCTATCAGTGTAAGAGTGGCGGTTGCAGGCGGTTGGATAGGCTCGAACGCAGTTCGTTAATTTGGCGAAAAATCACCTGCCTACGATTAATATATATATATATATATATATATATATATATATATATATTATTGTTATTTTCGTTTAAGATTGTTTGAGAGAGGTTGAGAGGTTGGGGGAGATACAGTAGAAACTCATTCTTTGTCTGATTTTGTTTGTGGAGAAGGCGAAACGTTGAGCTTATGGGTCTTCCACTGTTCCATTTGTAATTTAATATATATATATATATATATATATATATATATATATATATATACATTAGACCTCTTCAAAATTGACCTTTTTCTTCAAACATATGGAACCTGATATTATTCCCATTCTCCAAGGTCTAAATTAGCTAAATATACCAGTTATTGTGATCTTGGACCTTGGCAATTCCTGCCTCAAGAGCCATGTAATTTTATTCTTGACGTTTTTCAAAAACGCTGCAAAATTTGGGATATTATGTCCTTATTTTCTATTGTAGCTTTCCAGAGGTTGATGCTATAGCATTGAAAGTGGTACCAAATGAAGGCTAATACACTTTCCTTGCATATGGTAGTAAGCACAATAAAACACATCAACACCTGTGTACATTTTAACTAATTTTAATGCACAAACAGCTGGGACACTACAAAAAATCAGTTTGGTAGTATGATAGCACTGCACTGACACATATATTGCATCCGAAACTGTCAGATAGGATGTTACTAATACATGTATTATCACTTGTTCAATGTGGCTGTTTTGAAACTGTCAAATTTTTTCCTGTGGTACTCCACAACTTGTAGTAAGCAGCTTCTTTGCTCTGGGTCACTTGTGATCTGAGTTGCAAAGTCACTCATTAGTTTCACACCTCTCTCAGCCACATCATTGGTCACTTTCACTGACCTCACAAACTTCTGTACATTCCTGTAGCTGTCATTGTCTTCCCAGGTGTCAGCAGGAGTAGTGAGCCAGTCACATTTCACTCGAAGAGCATCAAACCGAAAGTGAGACTCTGTCCCTACCAGGTCTGTGAGAACTGTAGCTGCATTGATGACAGGAAACACTGGCTTGCCTTTCCTGTAACTCTCAGGTTTCTCTGTTTCTGACAGCTTTACTGCGAGCTTCTCTTTTGCAGACCTGGTCATGCTGGCATGTGAACTGAACAAGGTGAATGGCACTAGTTCCTGGGTAAGATACCAGCGGTGGTTGTTCATTTTCTTGAGAACAGAGGTTGCCAGTTCATAGTTATACTGCTTGTATTGCAGCATGTTCTTCATAAGCTGGAGGTCATGGATAGGTGCATCAGCTGCAGATGTGGTGGTCACCCAGTGGCTGGTGTAGAATAAGGTCAGGAACTTGTTCATCCTCTCCAGCTTGAAGATAGTGTCCGTGTTGTATTTTAGTTCCTTGGAAAACATGAGCATCTTCATACAGTAAATGTTCCTGGCCATCCAGCGGGCTTGGTGAATGGCACCTGGCTTGGCCCAGTGGATAACTCGAGGAGGTTCCTCACCAAGCAGGATCAGGCACAGCTCTGCCACCTCTCTGTAATCTGCCCTCGGACTTGCTTCCTCAGGGAGATTGCTTAAGACTGCAATTGTGCTTGTCTTCTTCTGTTTCAAGTCTTGTTCAACTAGGCCCAGAACTCTTGGGCAGTCCTTAACCAACTTGTCCCACTTCTCTTTCACATTCCTGAACATTGGGTTGTAAGGACTCTTGACCTTGCTGAACACATCCTCCCATACACTTCCAATTATTACCTCTGATATGTGATGGCGACAAGCGAAGTAGAATACCTTTTTGCCTAGTTTTTCTTCAATAAGCTTCGCTGCACCCTTGTTGATGCCACTGTTGCTTGCTGTGGTATCAAATACCAAGCCTACAATGTTGTCTGTGAGACCCCATGCTTCTATCAGTTCCAAAGTAGCATTACACTGTTGGATTCCTGTGGAACTTTCTATGAAGGGCACACCAAGCAGCTTCCCTTCTTCATACTGTGGAGTACCAGAGACGAGCACGGCAAGACTTTCCACTGGGTATCTTTCACCAAGAACATCCCATAGAAGTTTTCCATCCCAGTGTAGTGTGCAGTAATCTGGCGGACTTTCCTTGAAGTTATTCATGTAACTTTGGCACAAGTTATGACGAGTGTTTATCCTATTTCGTCTTGTAGTAGAGGCTGATATAACAAAGTCATCAAGATCTGCGCCTCCTGCCTTCAACACTGCAGACACCATGGCTGTAGTCTGGTTGTCAGAGTGACAACCGATCTGCAGTGCTACAAATCTCTTCACTGGTCATAACTGAGTGTGGAAATTGTAAGGTTATCGTATTTGGTTTTGATGAACAGCTTGGTGTTGTCTCAGTGTATTCTGAACCCTCACTAGTACCAGAGCCTTGACTGTTCTCTAGGTCTTCATCACTTGAAATTTTCCCAACTTCTGCTGCTGCAGCAGTCACTGATGATAACATTTTCTCTTCTCTTTCTTCTCGGAAGCTTTTCTCTCTAGACTTCTTCTCAAACACCTTATCATGACCTGACATGTGTGCCATGCGAGTTGTCTGTTGGTCCAAGTAGAAATTGACGTCCTCTTCCTTCGTCTCCTTTGTAGGCAGCCTGTTTCTTCTTATCTCCTCCACAACATCCTTTGCTCCAATATCAAATAACTTGTCTAAGTCCTTCAGAAAGTTAGCTCGTTTCTCTTCCTCTGGTTTGTTATTTCTTCCCTTGTTTTTAACAATGTTCCTGTACTTTTCATGGAGGATCATGGAACGGTTGACTGCATTTGGTCTAGTTAGTGTTTCAATCCTTGCCATATTCCAGAATGGCAAACCGACATCCACTGTATCATGGGCTAAATACCTATTGTCACTGTTGGGATTATCATTCCTCAAATGCAGGAAAGTTGAGAGCCGCTGATGCTGGAGCTGGATTGCCCAATGAGATACACATCACTGAATGACTTTGTGGCAGGAGTTGCCACCTTTCTTCTCTTTTCAGTCGGTTCATCCCGTTCACTTGTATCGCTGACCACTTTCTCACAGCATAGTTGTCTTCCAGATGCCATGTTGTCAGCAGTTCACAAATCTTAACAAATCAGCTTTAACTTACAATCTGAAATGAAGAGATAAAACATACTTAGTGATAATAAATTATATACATGCATTAAGAGTAACATTTTTTAGATAAAGTTATGTATTATATGATGGCATCCTTTCCAAGCATAAAAAATATATATGTTTGTGCATTAAAATTAATTAAAATTAACACAGGTGTTCATGTGTTTACTACCATATGCAATTTTATTAGCTTTCATTTGGTACCACTTTCAATGCTATAGCATCAACCTCTGGAAAGCTACAATGAAAATAAGGACATAATATCCCAAATTTTGCAGCGTTTTTGAAAAACGTCAACAATAAAATTACATGGCTCTTGAGGCAGGCATAGCCTAGGGCCTAGATCACAATAACTGGTATATTTAGCTAATTTAGACCTTGGAGAATGGGAATAATATCAGTTTCCATATGTTTGAAGAAAAAGGTCAATTTTGAAGAGGTCTAATATACATATATATATATATATATATATATATATATATATATATATATATATATATATATATATATATCAATTATTATAAAGTACCGATCAAAAGTAAGGTTGATGCAAAGGTGATAGGCATAAAGTTGCCTAAATGTGGGCTATATTCATTCTAATTTGTTTTATACAAAAAGTAATCTATGGGTTAAAATTCAGATACTTCCGTAGTTTAAAAAATGTTAAACTAGGTATTACACATCAATTAATAGATTTTCAGATTCTTTTGGGGTATTTTAAAGCGTTTAATCGTCCTAATATAAGCACAATCGTAACTTAGAAAATTCGAGTATATCAGATTTGTATGAAACTTGAGACATACTCAATACTAATTAAGAAGAGGTTGCCTTCTTCTCAATTCCCCTTAAGCTTTATGTGGAACATTTAGATATCTTCTAACAGTAAAATTATGTAATGACATTTTATCAAAATTAGAATTATGTTTCTAGACATAGGTCTTTGTATAATTATGCGTTCATGTTATGAACATTATAAGACCAGGGGTATACATTCTTAGATCTATGGCAATTCCAATGCTTTTAGCTCAGTTAGAAATTAGCAATAACTGCGTAAAGGTGTCATAATGCTTCAAGCAAGCAAACTCATCGAAGTTGCATAATCAAGGTTTTCCACAGCGGGCTATCGCAGCTAAGATAAATCGCAGTAAAACTGTGATTTGCTCCTGCATTGAGTAGGAGGATAAGACGGAGTGTTGTGAAAGACAGTGGACTTTCTTCTTGTCAAATTAACAGGTCACATATGCTGATTGCAGGGCAGTAAGCATAAGACGTAACTTACGACAAAAAGGCATTCTAAATAAAAAGCGAACACAGATTCATCGCCTGTTTCAACGTTACAAGGTGAACCGCTTAAGGTTTGGGCGTGAATACCAAATATGGGGCGTTGAGAAGTGAAAGAATGCCCTATATTCTGATAACAAGAACATCAATCTAGATGGTCCTGATGGCTTCCAACAATATTGGCATAACAAATACATGCCTCCTGACATGTTCTCAACACGTCATAGTGGCGGAGTGCCCTTAATTGTATGGGGTGCCTTTTCTTACACATGGGGCGATTGAGCTCTAAGTGGTGCAGGGTCGTCAGAAAGGTGCTTGTTATGTTAGCATGCTGCAAAAAGCATTGTTGATGACGGAGGGCCATTGTTTGTATGGGGATGGATGGTAATTCAAACAGGATAATGTTGCAATCTACTCTGCACGACAGACCTTGACCTTTCTAAAAGCGAATTGGGTCCATCTCTTGGGACATCCTGCATGCTCACCGGACTTCAACCCAATTGTAATTTTGGGGGGGGGGGTGGATGACAAAAGCTGTTATCGAAATGGCAAACAATATTCAACACAAAATGAACTTCGTGAAGCCATCTTCAGAAGCTGGAGCAACATCCCCCGCACCTTGATGGAAACGATTATTTCAAATCATTTTTGAATTTATAAAACACCAGTGGAGGTAGAACTCATTATTAAATTTAGTTGTTGAATGTTTTCATATACTTTTCTTACAATTTCGTAGAATGATTGTATCTGGCTTATTATTTTGATCAAGTGTAAAATGCTTAATTTCATAAAAATGTAAATTTCGTAATAAAATGTTTTAAATGTAGCTTTTTGTTTCCATAATCTTTTAGATTGTAGTATTGGAAAACTTAAGTAGGAGGAGTTTAAAATATATCCTTTAAAATGGTTTATTTTAAAAGATTTTCAAGTAGTCTTTAATATTTGATAAGGAGTATATGTGTATGTGTGGTAGCATACCATATAAGATTAAAATTTTGATCTAGAATTATATTTTTCTTATGAATACTACTACTACTACTACTACTACTACTACTACTACTACTAATAATAATAATAATAATAATAATAATAATAATAATAATAATAAAAAAGTAAAAGAAAATAATAGAAAAAGTTCCAGGGATTGTCTGCGAAGTTAGTGACGCCAAAGAGGCCACCAATCGTTTGGCTGTCTATGTGACCCTCCGCGCTGCCCAGCAACACCGTCTTTCATCTTTAGATTTTGCAAAATAAAATCTCAAACAGCCTACGAGGCGGGAATCTTGGCGGCTATACGGTCGACCCCCATCATCGACGTCCATGGTGTCGATGGCCTAGCAGTATTCACGGTTCGTGAATCCTTTTCTCGTTGGAAGAGCAATGAATTATTTTATATTATGTAGATTAACAATAACGTGTATTAGATAAAGCGTCCCACTACGCGCGATGAAGATTAGGTGTATAATAATAATGATGATGATAATAATAATAATAATAATAATAATAATAATAATAATAATAATAATTAGAAGACGAAGAAGAAGAAGAAAACTATATATGCTATGATTTCTTAATATGGCTTTGTTGAAGCAGACACATTGATTAGTTTGTGTTGCTCATTACGATGATTATTTTAATTTTTTTACTGACTAGGAGATTTAATATCAGTACCTATTTATATTCTCCCCGCAAGGACAGGTCGTGTTTTAATGTGGAGAAAATCCAGCTCTAAAAAAAAGTCCACTTTGGACTGGGGCAAAAATAAACATGTCCTCAGTCTAGAAAGACGCCCTTGCATTTACTGAGAACAGATAATTGTTGCGCAGAACCAGAATTGATACCAAACCTCGCTCTTAGCCAAAGGTGACTAGTCATGACCCGCTATCTCTCACTGGTAAAAAGGGATGGTGCTTCCTGAAGTTTGAGTAACAAGTCTTTTTTTTTATTTTAGTCATATTTTCTTATTTCTATCACTGTTTAAAATTCATTTGGATTCTGACACCAGCCGTTAATCTTTGAGTGGTCGCTGATAATGGGCGATGGTTTCTATTAGAATTTTAAAAAAAACTAGAAGGCCCCCAACATTCCAATACTTTTATTGGCCCTTTATTTGATGTATAAATGGTGCTATCACTCTTCGGCCTATCCACTTATTTCACGGGCATTTTCTCGCGGCGGATGAGTCTAAGTGACAACAAGTACAACTTTATTTAAAGCACTTTATTCTTTATTCGTTCATTGTTGCAAATCTGTTTCAATTCTCGCAACAGTTTTTACCACTGAGTTCTATTCGTAACAGTAGTTCTTTTCAGGGAATTTAAGTGAAAAAAGCCTAAATGGAATTTCAGTAGTTTTATCATTTCGAGTTTAGTTCTGGAGCTAAAATGCTTCTATGTGATTAAGAATTGCAATTATTAAAAGTATTACAAATTTCATTCAATAACTTCGATTGATATGTTTTTACATAAAACATCATTTGATTCTTCTCGTAAGAAGATAAAACACCCAGTAAACGTTGTGCTTAATAGTTAGTTATCTTATTCAAGAGGTAGTGAGCAAAAAGTGAAGAAAAAAAACGCATGCTTTACCTCTTCTTTCTGTTTCTCGCTTCATCACTAAAGAGACTGAGAAGTCAGATAACTGTCAACCTCTGTCTAGTGTTTCTGAGGTTATAAAACTTATTTTATAATTAAGACGGGAGCAGCGTTTCCGTTCGCAGAGAGATATTCTTGCCATGTTGTATGAGAAAAAAAATGGTAGGGGGTGGAGAAGAAAAATATCGGATAGGATGTTTTTGTTTTTGCTGTTGTTCTGTCACGCCAAGCACCTGCGTTTCCCGGGCGCCGCACCCGGCGGTTCCGAATCGCTTTCGCTTAGCGACGCACCGGCGCGAACACCAATCATCTTAGAATTAGTTTGGATACTCGAAATGTTTCAGACCCGCATTTATCATCGCGACAAAAGCCGAATGTTTAAACGGGGCCGTCCGATGCGGAGAACGGCTCGGGCCCCGTTCGGTAAGGGTGGGTACAACAAAATAAACAACATTAACGCGTTAATGTCCCTAGAAGAAAGGAAGATTAAAAGGAAGCGAAAAAACCAAAAAACAAAATGAGAAATGATTATGATAATGTCTTTTAGTCATTTGGGCACATGAGTTGGGGTGGATGTGACACAAAGCAACTATTTTTCGTTTACTCGGTTAATGGCATGTTGGATTCACCGTCGGTCTGTCTATCTATCATTTAATTTATTACTAAAACTACGCCATTTACCCTATTTACTGGACATAATAAATATATATATATATATATATATATATATATATATATATATATATATATATATATATATATATATATATATGAAGCAATCCGACAAAAGATATAAGCGTCAACAAATATCTGATAATTAGTGAAACATCCGGATAAAAACTGAAGCTCAATATACTGGATAGAGCATTAATATTATAATATAAAATGAAGTAATAAAATAAGGTGTCAATCAAATTTTATTAGAATTCAAAGTCTAAGCAAAGTATCCTTAAGTCCTTAGCTCATAAGTTTTCAAAGATAATTCTTCTCTTCAGAGGACCATTACCGCAGTTATACTACTACAGGTAATACAATTACGCTTTGAAATTATATAAAATTATATACACATATACATAAAAATACATAACATCAAACATATCAACCCAAACACATACTTTTTGTTGAATCCATACAGTCCATCCAGGTCATACAAATTGAGAAGCATAATCAGGAAGGACATTACTCCAAGTCATAAACAGCAGTCCATATACGTGAAATTGAAGGGGCCGGCAAAGTTATCCAGTCGCGAAATGTGTCCATATTCAATGTTAATGATAAATAAATCAAATAATACAAAAAGCCCAATCAAAGTTCCAAAATCCCGACATGTGCAACCCAAGTCAAATCAAAGTTCGTTGTTTAATTAGAAAACCCGTTAAATCCGAATTGAGCAAAATAAGACTGAATCCCCATCGCATCTTGCCAGCAGAGCGAAAAAAATAAGTAATCATCTCTCCCCAGCAATTCAACCAGACATGACAAATCCCTAACGAACATATATATATATATATATATATATATAAGCTTTGAGTATTTAAAAAAAAAAAATGTGAAATGCAGTTTAAATTCTCAGACAAACTAACTAAATCCAAGATATTGCAGACTTAACATTATATATATATATGTTTGAACATTCTTGAAAAACAATGTCTGTTTACTATTAGTATGGTTTGTTAAACCGAGAATTCGGATTCATAAAATATTAAAACTAAACGATGTTTAAATAATGTTCATTTATTGATATAAATTCGCGCGTCTGTTAACTGGTTTCTCAAAAATGTTCAAATATATCTCCAAACGACGCTTTAAAAACTGTAATATATATATATATATATATATATATATATATGTATATGTATATTTTAATATTCTCTTATCTTTTTGTTTTTGCTGGGGATAGGGGTAGTTTACTGGGTGTCAGCAATATACCCGCTATTTCACACACTCCGGTCAAGAAATCTTATTTTACGATTCTAACCGTCCCTTTAAGTTCAAATGGCGTATCTCTGTTGCACTTCGTTCATCGGGTAGTTTTTTTCAATTTTTTTTCATTAGTCCGGTTTATTCTATAACTACTTGGATAATGGAGATCTTACTAGATACCAGTTTCTTTTCATGACGTACATAAGACTTTGGTGTTTCGAAATCGTATCCCTTTCAGCTCTGTTTGAGCCAGGCTCATTAGGGGAACTGCTTTTAATTAGGGTTGCTACGTTGACCCTTTTGTCTCATATCCCTATGCCAGCTTTAACAGCTCCGCTTACTAGATATGTAGCTGTATTGATTGCATAGTCATAGTCGATGTTGGTGTGCATGTATAAATATATGTATATATATATATATATATATATAATATATACATATATATATATATATATATGTATATATGCATATATATGTAAATATATATACTAATTAAGTAAACGATTCAAATGTATTTATAAAATGAGCTTGAAACCAATATTTTAAGTGATTAATAGGTAGACATTTGTTAATATTTATTATGAAAATATTTACTTTGGCTTACGTAACTGTAATCACATTAATGCAATTACATTTTTTATAATATATATATATATATATATATATATATATATATATATATTATACTAAATCTGAGTTAAAGTTTATCTCATTTTTATGGCTTATTTCTATATATTTGAGTAGAACATAATATAGGAAAATATTTTAATTAGTTTTTAATTGAGATATGTTTGTAAAAATACAACCCCAATTTACTGATTCTAAGTAGATTCCATTTGCAAGGACTTCACCAAGTGTGTAATGCCTTATAACCAGTATATCTATCACTCCTTCTCTCTCTTGCTAAATTTCTTTTGAGACCCCTCTCTGATTTTATAGGATGTCTATATTTCACCCTTCAGTCACTTCCACTCTCTTTTTGTCTTTCATTTTACTAAAGATGACTGAAGTAACGTTAAACAATTTCCCTATAACTTTTCTAATTTATTTTATTTATACAAAATACATACTACAATATTCGTTACGTTTGGGATTGAGTTATGTTTTTGTAAATCCATTTAATTGTCTAAATTAGCTATTATTTGCCATAAACACAACACATGACTCATTATGTTTATGTCTTGCACTTTCCGCCTCTCTTACTCCCTTCTGTGTTACTCTCCAAATGTATACGATGTCTATCAATCCTGAATGTGTCAACTCTCCGCTGTTTCTCTATAATTATACAAAAGCTGAGTAAATCAAACTATGTTTTCCTTCGGATTTTTCTTATATATTTTACTCATATAGAATACATGCTGAAAACATTCTTAGATTTCGTATTAAGTGATATATATTTTTATATCTTAGAAGTAGCTATAATTTGCAATTAACTGATCAACAGAAAAAATGATTAGTAAGTACCTGTGTATAACATCCCACCTCCCAAACTGTATGTTGCTTAACTCTGGCCCATATACACTCTCTTCCATTCGCGGTTACATCTCTCTCTATCTGTGTATCTATTATTATATTATTAAAGCTCAGTAAATACACCTTTGATTCCTTCAGTGCAATATGTGTAATCACACAAATTACACGCTAAAATATTCTTTAGTTTAAGGATTGAGTTTTGTTTGAGAAAATACAATTTAACTATTTCTAACTATCTGTTAATGTGTAAAATAGCCACCAAACGACCCATCACACACTCACCCACTGTCTATCATTCTAACCCTCTTTCACTTCATGCTTTTAATTCTCTGTATCTTAAAAACTATGTCTTCATATATCTTTTGTTTCTCCCTTTCTTTGTCTGCTTATTAATAATCAGGTGTCATGCAACTAATAAAAACTTGCAAGAAGGAAATAATCCATTTTTTTATTTACTCAAGGAAATATCAAGATATGCGTACATAAAAATGAATATAATAAAATGGAAATATTTAATACATTATAATTTTAAAAAACACGACTTAAAATGAGAGAAAAGTAATTTTGTTAATCAATATGCAATTTAGTTTATCAGATCACGTTTTTTGTGTACACGAAAACAGTTTATTTATCTCACTGCCTGTTCGATTCACGATTCAATATATATATATATATATATATATATATATATATATATATATATATATATGTATATATATATATATATATATTTATACATACATATATATATATATATATATATATATATATATTTATACATACACACACATATATATATATATATATTTTTATACATACATATATATATATATATTTATGCATACATACATACATATATATATATATATATATATATATATATATATATGACGTTAAAATACACGATTTATTATAAAATAAAATGCCGTATGTTATTGTTTTGTCACGATATTATAGATATAAAATCGAACTAAGAGTAAAACTCGCCGCAGATTTGAAACCAGCATTTTCGATCCGATGTCCTTATCATTTTCAAAACATTTAAATACTTATTATATCAAATAAAATGACTTAAAATTACACTAATAAACGAATATTACGAAAATGTTTAGCGTTTCCAGTTTAATATATTTCATTAGCCGACCGAACAAGATTCTTTTCAATGTCTGTAAGATAAAATACATAAATATGTGTATAACAAGTCAAGATTGTGTTTTAGTCAAATAATCGTATGTAGTTGACCTCTGTTTTTTTAGTTTAAAATGGATTTTTTATATGTATTCATTTTAAACAGTTGAACTATGTTAAATTAATTCACACAGGTGAAACCGATATTAAGTAGTGCATATTTACGCCCGAACTCCTAGGATTTTAAGACTAACTCTTTTGTTTTGATCGATGGCATTGTAGATTAAACATTCGCCCTTAGTTTCCATATTTTGTTTCACATTTCAGTGTGAGTATCTCCCACTAGACAATTGATTTTCTTTTCTATAGCGTTCCAGTAATTTCCTATTCGATATCGAGAATCATGAGGAACCTGAATAAAGCACATGAAATACAATATTTTATTTCGGGCAAAAAACTAACAAACACTCATTCCATTTAATGTGCGGAAAAAGGTTGGAAAGTTTTGAAAAACAGGTTGTTGATGGATTTTCTAGTATATATATATATATATATATATATATATATATATATATATATATCTATATATCTATATATCTATATATATCTATATATATATATATATATATATATATATTGTTTTAAATATAATAAACGGAGTCATAGCGAACCAGGCACTATTACAAGAACAAAAGGAGAGGAAATATGAAATAATATTTAATCGTCTATTTAAAACGAATAAATGGATCGACTGAAATTGACAAGCAATCCAACAGAAGATATAAGCGTCAACTAATATCTTATAATTAGTGAGATATCCGGATAAAAACTGAAGCTCAATATACAGTATAGAGCATTAATATTATAATATGGAATGAAGCAATAAAATAAGGTGTCAATCACATTCTATTAGAATTCAAGGTTCAAGCAAAGTATCTTAAAGTCCTTAGCTCATGAGTTTTCAAAGATAATTATTCTCGATAATCCTTGAGCTAAGGACTTTGAGAAACTTTGCTTGAACCTTGAATTCTATTAAAATTGTATTGCCACCTTATTTTTTTACTTCATTTTATATCATTATATTATAATATATATATATATATATATATATATATATATATATATATATATATATATATATAACACAACGTTTTCCTGTATGTGTATATGTGTTTCGCGGCATCACAGTGAAACGGTTTGTCTAACAGCCGAACTAAGCCTAGTTTTTCATAGTTTTACCTAAATTATATAATGTTTGTTTTTATTTAAACTCGACGGCTAATTTGTCATGAGAAAAATATGCATCGAGCTTAATATGAATATATTTTCTTATATTTGCCTGCGTTAAGTAACATGTCGTTATCAAAATATATTAACATTTAATATTTTTAATTTATTTTCCGAATATTTGTTTTAAAAAAAACATTGTTTTGGGAAGCAAATATTACATTATTCTCTCCCTCTTAGACGAGGTAAAAAAGGCATTAATCGAATAGGTCTTACACTCTGTGTCGAGCTCAAACCACAGTTCTAAATCCGCAATATTGTATCACTGTGCTTGTCTTAGAAATAATTAATTTAATGTACTCCAACAAACTTGCCGACAAACTTGCCGCACTGAACGTATATATCCACCACTAACTCGACCATCAGCAAAACCTCACATCTTGACTATACATTTCCCCAAATGCTGGAAGCCTTTCTCCCCTAATAGCTTCTTTTTTTATCGAAACGGTAGCATTTGGCATTTACTCTGTGATCCATACTTTCCTACCTGTAATCACATGTAGTATTTTAAATGTAATGTGAAAAAATCTCGATGCCCCTGTAGGTATGGGCAATTGTTCACAGTGAAGATGTGCGATGTTTGGGATGAATAACAGTGTTTAAAAATATTAATATATAACTGTATAATGTTCGATGTGCTTTTATTTGAAAATCGGATGGAGTGTTAATTTGATTGATTTTATCAATATTTTCAGATTTTGTAAATATCGATTTGAGTAAAATCTTCTGGGAATTCATTTAATAATTTTATATAATAATTTAACTTGTTGTTTGAATCATAATTTTATTTTATTTAATCAAATGCGATTCCGTATTAAACGGCAAGCCATGAATAAGTTGATGGCCAAATTTCATGCACACATTCATTTTTATAATTTGACAACATTAACATAGATTGTCAGTATTTTGACAGGCCTTATTTGATGGCAATGAACGTAAACATATAAACTTTGTAAAAAACGGACAATAGATTTCATCAAGTCGACAGCATGACAAATATTAATAATTCTTCTAATGTTTTTATATACGGCAGCATTCGTCCACCCATGAATATATACATACGAGAAAATACAATTAAACATAGCATGCTATATATATATATATATATATATATATATATATATATATATATATATATATCTATAATTCTGCATCTCATACACATATACATATGTGCATATATATGTAAATATGTGTATATATATACATATATACATATATATATATATATATATATATATATATATATATATATATATATATATATATATATATATATATATATATGCGTACATATATACAGGGTGACTCCAAACAGACAGGCCCCGTGTACACTTTATGTGGTATCTCCTTTATTGATTCACCAATTGCCCTTATTTTACAGGACATGGTGTGGGCTGCAATCTCGGTCAGAGGCATCATCGGACCAATCTTCATCGATGAATCTGGCGCAGCAGTGACAGTCACCAAGGAGCGATATGTGGAGGTCGTCAAAACTTTCAAGAGTGAGCTCCAGACCTTCTACCCGCCGCTCATGAGCAAGTTTTGGTACCAGCAAGACGGAGCAAGTTCTCACATCTAAAACCTGTCCTGAGATTGGTTGAAAGAGAACTTCGGAGGCCACGTAATCAGTCTCAAGACTAATTTTGAGTGGCCACCCCATAGCCCGGACCTAAGCCCCTCAGATTATTTCCTTTGGGGCTATCTTAAAGACAGAATGTACGCAAGGAAACCCAGAACCATCACGGAACTCAAAGAAGCCATAAGGGCGGAGATGAGAGGCATTCCAAATTCAGTCTGTAAGAATGTCATGGACAACTTCGTTTCGCGCTTCAAGAAATGCACGGAGCAAAAATGAGTCCATCTAGAACGCATGTTGTAGAACGGAGAAAAAAAGGCCAAATACCCTAGTGTTTTGATATGATGTTGTGAATATAATAAAATAATTATACCCCAAAATTCATTTCATTCGGACGAAATATTAAGAAACGAGGTCTAATAAGATTTGGGGCCCGTTTTTGTGGGGGGGTCACCGTGTATGTACATATATATGCATATATATGTATTTAGGTGCATATATATGTATGAATGTATATATGTATATATGTGCATAGATATGTATATCTATATGTATGCATGTAAATATGTATATATCTGCATTACTATTTATATATGCATGTATGCATGTAAATATGTTTATATGCGCATATATATATATATATATATATATATATATATATATATTTATTTATGTAAATATATATATATAACATTAGGATATAGACCAGTTAAAATCAAAATTCCGAATAGAGAGTATGAGCAAACATATACCTACAACTGTTTCAAGGCTATAATATATATATATATATATATATATATATATATATATATATATATATATATATATATATAACTTCTTTTGTAATATAGTAGGAAACATCCTAGCAGAGTGCCTAATTAATTAAGAATTAAAATTCAGATCTCAATATTTAATTATTCTTTGGTATAGAAAAATAAGTACAACATTAATACCATCGGTTTCAAGCTCAGAAGGACTTAACTATCTGGCTCTCTTCAGTGTATGTTGTCACCTGTTTCAGAAAGGTGAAGTCACGTGTCACTCTAATTTGGACGTATTATTTTCTTAGAATGTATATTTGTTTAAAATTAGTGTTAGGGAGGTTTAATACGGTCTGTAAAAAAGCGGGGATTAAATGTAACAGTTGAGATTTTAAAATGGAAAAGACTTAAAAATTAAAACAATTTAAAATATTTGAATACAGATCTCGTGAGTCAATGTTTCTAAGGATCGTATATTTGGCCGTTACTGTTTAGAGGGTTAATTATGTGTCTTCTCGGGAATGTTAACGAGAGGAAATAGGTGTAAGGATCATACTTATTAAAAAATAAAAAGGTTAACAACATGCATTAAATTCAAGAGCTGCATAAAAGGACTTAAATCAATCCAAAATCAATTATAATCCACTTAAAGATGAAACTTTATCCTTCATAATCCAATGGAAAGTAATAGGGAAAGGCTATCTTTTTCTCGAGTCATAAATAAATGTCTTTTGTATGATGCAGAAAAAAAACATGTATTAAGAGTTATTATTGACCCAAATACGAGGTGATCGAATATTATATATATATATATATATATATATATATATATATATATATATATATATATATATATATATATATATAAATATATATATATAATGATAACAAAATTATTTGAAACTTTTAGCTTTTTTGCTCTTGATAAAGCTCAAGCAACAGATGTGCGAATCGTTCAGTTTTAGGTTTTACACTTTTCTTGTTTAATTCACACACACACATGCACACCCACACCCCCACACATATATATATATATATATATATATATATATATATATATATATATTTATATATATATATATATATATATATATATATATATATATATATATATATATATATATATATATGGGGTGTTCGTGTATGTGCGTGTGTTCGTTATTAAAATAATTAAATTAATTATTGTAGATAATTATATTAAAATAATTAGATATTTCTATGTATTGGGTACATCTAAAGTGATTGTTTACCCTTCATAAGGTAACTATGTCTTAATCGCTAACACAATGACACATCCACGAATGTATCTATATGTATAAATATAGTTATTCACAAAAATATGTTTCGCCAATTACGATATATAGTATAGCTTGCAATAAGAAGTTTATCAAGTTAAGTTTCGAATGTTTTCAATGTTAATTTCATTTCCGTCAACCCGTTGACATTCGTTATATTTACAATGAAATCTAAGGTATCGATAGACGAGAAAAGTGTATTTCGCTTGAAGATTTATTTAATGTGTATATATAAATGTTATTCATAGAAGGCAATAACATACAGAGGTGGAACGGATAAAAACAAACTGAGGCAAATGCAGACATATAATGTTGGAATGAGTTATGTGGTTTCACTTTCTTTCTTATTAATACAATGTATATATATATATATATATATATATATATATATATACATATATATATATGTGTGGGTGTGTATAGCAATTTGTAATTTTTATTTGTTATTTTTTATCATTTAAAAATATGTATGCACACATATACGCATACATTGTATTGAAAAAAGACAGAAACTACATAACTCGTTTCACTTCTTTATGTGGTTCAGTTTTTGCCTCTGTGTTACATAAGTGTATTGTATTACTTTCTATGGATAACATTATATATATATATATATATATATATATATATATATATATAAAGATCAAGACAATATAACAACATAATAAAAATCTCCATTGCTTCTTTAAAAATCACGGATTTGCAATTACAGTAGAACCTGAAAAAAGAACCTCTAACTTCTTAGATTTAACTCTAACCTTAATCTTGAAACTTTTAGCCCCTATCATAAACAAAACCTAACCTTATTCTACGTACATAAATACTCTAACCATCCTAAGTCAATTATTAACTCAATTGCCCGGTCAGTCTCTAATAGAATTTCTAAACTTTCTGCGAACAAATATATTTTTGAACAGAATTGCAATTTTTATGATGGCGCCTTACATGCCTCAGGATATAACGATAAAATTAGATGAAATAAAACCTCCCAACCCGTAAAAATAAAAAAAATAATTTCACTAGCTTAATTACCCATAATATGGCTTTAAATTCAAGAAGACGGGAACATTCTAATATCCTCTCGAATTCTACCTCTCACAATACAGATAACCTGGAAACTATAAATACTAACCA
This sequence comes from Sepiola atlantica, assembly GCA_963556195.1. NCBI lineage: Eukaryota > Metazoa > Mollusca > Cephalopoda > Sepiida > Sepiolidae > Sepiola > Sepiola atlantica. Next base: position 38,683,157 of record OY744518.1, read on the forward strand.
GAAATCTGAGGGAGATAAAAGGGCAAGAAGGAAAAACAATATCTGCAATGTAAAAACCAACATCCATAAATCATTTGTTAAAATCTTAGACAAATGCTTTAGGTACCCCCATAAATATAGCACAATACTAAATAAAAACTCTATTAAGATATCCTACTCCACTATGACCTACATAGCGCAAAGTATAATTTCCTCCAATAATAAAAAAAAAATAAAAACTGCCCAACAAACTCTACCCATTTCTTCCCTAAATAAATGTAATTGTCGTAGACCCAGAGACTGCCCCCTTAATGGTGACTGCATTCACAGTGATGTTATATACGCGTGCACCATTAGGGAATTCCGACAGAGCTCTGGCTCTACATCGAACCTCGTCGTGACGAACCCCGTCGTGACGAACCCCGTCGTGACAGACCTGCAACAACTGCGTACTGCTTCTTGCCCCAATTATCAGCCAACACATACTACTAACAATAACCACCTTAACTCTTACTCCTCACGCCCAACAAGTAATTCTGAAATCGTCCCAAACAGCATAAACATCCTTTGCTATTTCCACTTTTTTCTCACTCTTACCCTCCCCTACATATCCCACAATTCAAAGTAAGTTTCACACTTGACAACAATTCGGATTTCCAATTTTTATTGGGGTTTGGTTCGCTGCTTTTTGCCTTTGGATCTGTTTACTTGAAAACAGGAAGAAATGCGTTTTCTTAATATGGCTAATTTTGTCTGATCCCTCCTCTAAGGACTAAGGACTTGGGTGGAATCTTCGCCGTTGGATTTTCTTGCAGATTCTTCTGGATTCTTCTGGATTTACCAATTAGATTTGAACCCTATACAACTTGGATTTCCGTGTTTGGTGACTTTCATTTACACACCCGTTTGAACTTTTAAAAACTTTTTAAAAGAACTTAAAAAAAACAACTTTTTCCTAATTTTGAATATTGATTGTTCTTATCTGTCAACTTATCAATCACTACTTCCTCTGATGATAAGATTTTGATCTTTGAAAAGCCGTGCTTAAGGAATGCGATTGAAAGAGAAGAAGAATAAATATTTTTATTTACTAAATTCTCCTTGTTCTGAACAACTGAAGATATTGATCTGTTTCCATTTACATGTCTAACTATTATTCATTGACTAACCTTATATATATATATATATATATATATATATATATATATATATATATATATATATATATACATATATATATATATATATTAAAGTGAAATATTTTGAAAATCAACAATCGTGCAAATTTTAAATGAAAAATTCATTTATTTAATTTTTTTTCGCGAATTTTCGTTGTAAAATACAACCTTGTCAAGCGAGACTGTCTTATAGTGTTTGTTCTTCTTTTCTTCCTCCTCATGTTGGTGGTATTAACCCTGAGGGGTCGAACACACGTCAGGATCTTACGACGTTATCTTCTTTTTTAGTCCTGGCGATGTTGTATACGCTGATGATGCGCTTTTTTAAGTAAGGAAAGGAAGTCAACATCTTAGAAGCACGGATTATAATGTATTGAAGTGAAATATTTTGAAAATCAACAATCGTGCAAATTTTAAATAATATATATATATATATATATATATATATATATATATATGAATTGTATACATTAGGATTTATTCTTTAAAATGTACATGACTGTTAGTAAGTTGATCACACCACCATTTGAATTCAATATAGTGTAGGTACGTGCAAAATCAATGGTCGATCCACAAAATGTAAAACCATTTTGACCCTCACTTCACTTAGAAATTCACTAAAATTCAGGAAATCTACCAATTTTAATGAAATGTTCAGTATTTATTAATTAACGATCACGTAATATAATTAAATTATTATATTCTTTTAGATCTTAGAGCAAATGTAGTATTCTTTTAAAAAAAAATAACTTTACTAAAGTTATATTTTTATATATTTATTCAAAAAAGGCATAAATTATTATTTTTCTTATGAAATAAAGTACTGTAGATGTTTAAAATATTTTTTAATAACTTCTGATATATTACAAAAAACATCCCGTGAATTTCGTGTTAACAAAATCACTATAACTCAGTGAAAAATTAATGTATTGAATTGCTGAAGTTATTATTGAATAAAGCATTGTTTAAACAATATTTTTTAAAAAATAATATAATTGCAAAAAAATATGTCATGTGATTTTAATAAGAGTTTCTGGGAAAATATTAAATGCGATGTAATTATATTCTTTTTCGCACATGAACGTGTCATCATCAGCGTTTTAATAATCTTGAAAATAAAACAAAAATTAAAAATCAAAAATTAGGATCATAACGAAAAATAAAATTGGGTAATTTCGATTGGCTTAAAGAGGTATAGTAGCACTGTTTTGTAATAAACATGCGGGGTTAGCTCATCCACAACTACTCACTCTCCCCACATTGCCCTCAAATTTTATTTTCAGAGATTCAACAATTTCGTAAATTTCACAATTAATCAGCAGTTATTTGGAAACATAAAACGCGAGTTTGTATTTGCTTTGTCCTTTTTTCGTTAATAAATATTATTCAAAAAGGTTTAAACAATTATTATAAATAGAATTCAAATATGACATTTTCATTCAAAATTGAATTCTATTTACATATATATATATATATATATATATATATATATATATATATATATATATATACATTAATAAATAATTTTAAATGTTTTCACTTTTTTTCAATGAATATTGTCAGTGTATTCATTGACTTTAATTTACTTGTTCACATTTAAAATAAAAGATTACTCTGACAGAGTATTTTAGAGACACTGCACGTGTGCAAACACACAAAACAAGCCAATTATTAATTCAGTGACGATATTACAAATTATGCAAAGTTGGCTACACAGAAGAATAATAAAATTTACATCTAATTTTCCAAACATTATTTAGATCATGGTGTAGTATATGTTCACTAATTTCTTGCATGGTGTAGTATATATCACTCACAAGAAAACACACATTTATGTATATATATATATATATATATATATATATATATATATATATATATATATGTACATAATATTATTTTATGTATCCACATTAAATGTTATAAGTTATTCGTTATATGTATCAATTGTCAGTATTTACTTCAACAGTGTTCAATACGTGAGTAGAGCTTGGTGGTAAGTTATGAAAATATATTTATGGCAATTATGCTACACAGAGGCTTCCATGATTTATTTATATATTAACACATCCGACAACACTAACTCCATGCATTTTAGCCTGACGATTCCCATCCGGGGATGAAACGCGGACGCCTCTGTGTAGCTTTGTTTCTATATATATATATATATATATATATATATATATATATATATATGTGTGTGTGTGTGTGGGTGTGTGTTTGTGTGTGTATACAAAATACGTGCGAAAAATATATTTTTATATATTTTCACAATTTATTTTCTATATTATGACGTTATGAACATCAATTTTCCCTTTTATAGAAAAAAGTGTTTTCTCCAAGAAAGGAGAACAACATTTTCGGTCGTTATTCTTCGGCCCTCGTCAGTGTACTGAGGAACCGTAGGTGGGAGGTTGATGGTGGCAGTAGGAGAGTAAAAAAAGGGAAAACAGTGAAATGATGATCACGCAGGTGTCTGTCTCTATGGTTGAGTAGACCATAAATTCATTTCATGTATGACCTGGCTTGAGGGTGTGAATAGATGGATAAGCAGATCAAAATACGATACACGTATCCACGCATTCACACTAACACACGGGCGCATTGACCAGCGCCCATCAAGTCACACACACCCATTCGGATACACAGTCATATCTCCATACAAACACATAGAAGGGGAGAGAGGGGTGAGAAGAGAGATTAGGGTGATGAGACAAATTGTCTGGAGTAATTTAAAATTAGACTAGAGGTTTTAAGTTTAGTACGCGCGGTGTGTGCGTGAACTTTGAAATATGAAAGAATAAAAAAAATGAAAAATAAAAGTGAATGAAAATTTTAAAAATAGTATATATATGTACAAATTCTATGTCCCTTAGGAAGATTAAAGTACATATATAATAATACAATATCTTATGTTTATAATCCTTATTTCGATTTGTATCTAAATGTATTACATGTGTTTTCATTCTAGAAGAAAAATGAATTTGATGAACTCTTGTTAAACTGGTGTCTAAGGACAACTGCTCTTATTTAATGCGAATCTTAAATAGTGTATTTTACAAATGGTAGATTATATCTATTTTATTATTTCGTTAAACCTTAAAAATAGTCCCAAATATCTATTAATCAATGGCTAATATCTATTGCTTGATGTGAAAAAAAAACGTGGAATCTGAATTTTCACGAAGGATGCCAATCTTTACGAAACACAATTAAACTAAATGACGCCTCCATTTCCTACCCTGAGTAGAAGCTGTATTTTAATATACATATAAATCGGTGCATTATTTTAGTTATTCATTTTTATACATACCAATATATAAAAAAATATACACATACTTCATTTTATATGAATAGGTACCTAGTTTTACCTACCCGGCTTACTCGCTATGTACTGAACTCATTTTAATTTGCATTTGTTTGCAAATTTTACAAATTAAGGTAGACATATCTATAAGTAAATTTAAAGCATCATACAAATCAAGTTAGTATGTTTCATGTTGATAGTCATTTAAAAAGAAAATACGTATTCTTTGAAATAAAGCGTAGCTAAGTGAATTATATTATTGTCTATATTAAAGTACAAAAATAATAAATGAAAATGTTATTCATCAGCTTAAATACTATTTGAATCTGATTTGAACATCCGACAACATTACATTTTATCGTAGATATAGTACTTATATTTATATCATACGCATGTTATATATACATATATAAATATATTATCTATGTTCTTTTTTTCTCTTTCTGGGTCTGATCAACTCTGCTGGGAAGCCATGAAATTAAATACTGTCTTGTTTTAAAATTTCCGAAACAGTTTTTCATGGTAAACAACTGATGATCCCTTGAAATAGTGTTAGAAACAAACTAATATAATAACTGTAAAAAATAAATTGACTTACATGAGTGATTTTCCACTGAAAGACTTGGGACTATAAGTTTTTTTGTTGTTTTTTTTTAATATAGTTTTAATGGTTGAGAAACTTCCGAGAAAAAAAAAATATATATATATATATAGAGAGAGAGAGAGAGAGTGAGAGAGAGAGAGAAAGAAAAAGAGAGAGAGTGAGAGAAATATATATATATATATATATATATATATATATATATATATATATACAGGGTGTTTCAAAAGTCTTGGGACCATAACGATTTTTAATAACTCAAAAACTATTAGGAGTTGAAAAATGAAATTGGTACCGTTGGAAAGGTTAAAGTTTCAAGTTTTGTGGGGAATCTTCAAAGTCGCTCAATATGAGCACCATTCGTCACACGGCAGACATCTAGTCGATAGTCCATTTCCTGCCAAACGCGTTCCAGTATCTTGACGTCAATGGTTCCCACAACTGCCGTTACTCGAGCCTTTAGTTCGTCAATATCTCTTGGAAGGGGCGGCACATAGACTTGTTGCTTGACAAAGCCCCAAAGGAAAAAAGTCACACGGGGTAAGATCTGGAGACCTAGGAGGCCAGGGCATGAGAACGTCATCACCTCGCCCAGATCTCCAAATCCATCTACCAGGCAGCCTTGTGTTAAAAAACTGCCTTACTCTAAGACTCCAGTGTGGTGGTGCACCATCTTGTTGAAAAATGAAGTCATCAGATTCTGCTTGTTCCAACTGAGCCATCAACCAGTCTTCCAGCATGTTGAGATAGGATTCACCAGTGATAGTTGCCTCTTCAAAGAAGAACGGTCCATAGACACCTTTCTTGGAAATTGCACAAAACACGTTCACTTTTGGTGAATCTCGCTCGTGCTCAAGAAGTTCATGAGGATTCTCAGTACCCCATATGCGAGTGTTATGCTTGTTAACTTTGCCATTCAGATGGAAGGTCGCCTCATCGCTAAAAACAAGCCGGTCATCGAAGCCGTTATCTTCCAACTTCTCTTGCATTGCAATGCAAATGTCACGGCGAAGTGGCTTATCAGTGTCCTTCAACTTTTGGACCAACTTGAGCTTGTAAGGTACCATTTGCAGTCGTTTCCTTAAGACACGCCAGACAGTTGCTGGAGCAAGCTGAAGTTCCCTGCTGGCTCTTCTCACTGATTTACGGGGGTTCCGCTGAAAGGCTGTCCGAACTTGCTCAACTGCATCTTCTGAAGTTGAAGGGCGACCTGTTCGCTTACTTAGGCACAAACACCCATCTTTCACAAATTTAGCATGCCATCTGACAATGGATTTCCTTTCAGGGGCTTCTTTTTTAAATTTCCTGCGAAATGCACGCTGAACACATGTCCACGATTCAGTCTTTGCAAATTGGAGGACGCAAAATGCCTTGTCTTGTTTAGAGAACGCCATTACTGCACCTGGAAAGATAACACGAAAATCATTAGTATGACCAAACACTTGATTAAGCAAGCTTTAAAATGGCACCAGTTTCATTTTTCTACCTGGAATAGTTCATGAGATATACGCATTTGTAATGTTCCCAAGACTTTTGAAACACCCTGTATATATATATATATATATATATATATATATATATATATATATATATATATATATATATATATATATATATATATATATATATTGAAAGAAAGCGTCGGACTTGAGTTGAAAAATACTTGTACTTCGGGGATTCGAATCGCATAACCGGAAGTGAATAGTCATATCTCTATGCTGATGACGACACGTTAACGTACATAGATAATACACAATAACAAATATTTATTAATATATATATATATATATATATATATATATATATATATATATATATATATATATATATCGGACAATAATAATAATACTAATTGTTACATCAGTTTCACTATTGCAACATTTTCTCAAAGACTAATCTTATATCTCTTCGACATTTTGCCAACACCTAAAAACATAACCGCTCCCTTTTAATTAATGATCCTTGAAGTCATTTGCATGAAAACTA
>OY744518.1:38697707-38702707 GCA_963556195.1 Sepiola atlantica
ATAAAATATTATAATGTGACTCAAAGGCGAATACATGCTCGATATAAATAAATGTACTATTTCCGTTTACGTGCTGTTAGTTCTAAATTTTCTATTTAAAGCTCTCATTTTAAAATATGAGACCGATGAAGACATTTGGTATCACATGAAATTCCATGTGGCCTTTTAAAATTTTCTCTGATATGCCAATAATCATGTTATGTTAACTGTCAACAAGATGCTCTTTCATATATTCTGATATCAATTATCATCTCATTATTTGTAAAGATTGCTTTCGTGTACATATCTTTAAGATTATTCAGCACATGTGTATTTGTTTAAGATCAAACCTGATTCCAGGGTAGATTGTTGTTGAATATTTAATATTTTTGTCGCATGTTCTAGGATAAGTAAACATATAATATTCGGATGAGCATTTTATAATAACATAAGAGGAATTCCTTAGGTATGTGATATGGAGTTAAAAAACTGTTGACAAAACGGGAGTGAATGAGATATTGCATGATAACAGAATAAACTACTCGAACCGGAAGTGGATATGAGATTTACAAATTCCTTTCATCTCTTTTCTCGTTTTCATGACTACTGTGCTTCTGATCATAAATGTTCGTCTTTCGTAGGATGCAAATACGTGAATGATGTATTCCTGATCATTTAATATATAAGCTGCTAAACAATAACAGTTACGATGTTAAATTTGCTTTGCTAATGGATTTCATTTTCTTTAACAGCCAGTTTCTTCATGAAAAAAGAAACAAGGTTATAAGCCACCCCTATGCTAAGGTATATTCCATTACATACTTCATCACTAAGAAATCTGCAACAACTGGACTTATTTCCGGTTTACATAATGACTAATGAAAAATCAGTAACCTACTTCCGATTATCATACCACGTGATTATACTAAATAATAACCTAGGTAGGATACTAGTATCTACACTTAAGTTAAGTGTTATATCAACGCGAATTGTAAAAAAAAAACGTACCTATGTATAAAATCAAACAAAAATATAAAAATGAAAATGTCGGAAAAATAAGGTTTCATGTGTAACAAACAAATGCAGATGGAGTTAGCATAAACCTATTTGTCCTCCTATCAGTACTTTATTCGCAGGTGTTGCTCTTCACTGTGGTGCTCCAATAGAGCCATGTTATATGTGTTGTAGAAAAACATGAATTCCGTTACTGTCGATTGTAACGGAATTCATGTTTTTCTACAACACATATAACATGGCTTTATTGGAGCACCACAGTGAAGAGCAACACCTGAGAATGAAGTACTGCCACTTGTACGTAGGTATTGCCATTTTCTCCCAAGCGTCTAGATATATGAACCATTCAATGCATTTCTAAGTATTGAGTTAGATGATGATTGGATAACAAACGTTCCAGATTGAAACATTATAACTATTTGAGAACATTAATGCTTTGAATGAATAATTACAAAAGTTGGGCACATTTCTCACACAAACGTTAAAACCAATCGGGAACCAATCTTTTTATATACCATTTATGTATGTACGATATGAATCGTAAGGTTAACTAATTTGCATATATAGTTTTTAACAGATAATTCTATTAATTAATTATTATTTGTTTGTGTTTATTTAATCTAATGACTGTTTTGGTTTAATATTGACTACTATTTGTTTCGCAATATTATTTGATTTAATGGAAACATATTTAGCATTTGTGTACAATGTTCTATTTCCTTTAAGGGACTGAGTTGGTTTTATCTTAATTGCAAGTGAAAAGGCAAATTGATTATTTTTCCCTCTTATTACGGTAACATTTAAAATATAAATACATCTGTTCCGAAATTACCAAAATATTTATGTTTCCTGTTTACAACAAATTTACGAATGAAATGTTTATTATTTTAAACTAGAAAGTCTAGCCACGTTGTCCGAGGAGTAGTAATTTATGTTTTTATCAATAACAATTGATTTCTAACAACACGAAAATAAACACCATAGGCCCGAATGTAATTTTATCGAAAAGAAAACATGCGTAAGTAAAGTTTTACAAAATAATTTTAAAAAACACGAGATAATGTTTACTTAAATAAATAAACTAATCCGTTCGCTTCCACCTCTCTATCTCTACCTACTGAATCGGTGAATATAGCATATGTGTGTCCGTAGATCAATTCTTATTTTAGTCACAAAAATAGTATTAACAAGGATAGCTTAAAAATGTGAAAGAGTTGATTCCCTTTAATTTGTTTTATTAGTTATTAAGATTAAGCCTTTCTTTCTTTGCTAATACAACTCAATTCACATATGACATTATTGAAACTAGCCGTTCGCTTTTATTATTTTAAATTAATGTTTCAAGTATTTATAATAGCGACATATTCGAAGGGACACTAAGCTGGAATAATACTGTAGTAATATTAATCACATCTATCGTCAGGAAAAATTCAGATGTTTTCCTATGGGCCAGGTATTGTTGCAAATTATATACATATAAAAAAAAACAATAATTCTCGACGTTCCTCATTTTTTCTCAATTTATGCCCTGACATAACTTACTGACGTTTAGATCTCAGAACGTAATTTACCTGAAGTTTGTGATTTAGTCTAAATGAGTAAAGTGTAACGTTTAGACAGTGTGGAACTGTTATACATATACTATTTCGAGATTTATTAACCAATATCACAAGTATGGGCCTGCATTAATTTGTCGAGAATCCCGTAGTAATATAAACTTAAATAGTTCTGTTTAGTACTTACTTGTTTGTGGAAGTTAGTATCTTATTTGTCTTTGTATAAAACTTTGGTCACTTAGAATATATTGCCGATATTATTTAGTTTGATAGACACGGCTTGACCCGAATGACAGCTTGCCACAATGCACACTGCTTATTATTTATTAATTGATCCGGTCAGATAACTAGACATGTAGCTATTCGATAGAGAATATATTTACTGCCAGACTAGAGATAGTATTGAACGGATGAAAATAGAGTCAAGTGAAAATAAGATACACTAAAACGGAAGGGCGGAATCAACACCAAACTAAGGAAGACGGATCTATGATGAAATAAAAATAGAAAGGTGTTAAATTGTCATATCGACTGGCTTGATACTACACTTACAGCCCCCAGAACAATAAAGTCAGCGGACTTACTAAATAAAATTATCTAGCTTTTAAACGTCTCAGTTTATGTGAATGACAATGAGTATGTAATTCCTGTTTTTTTACAACATAAGTTCATGCGTATTGGACGCAAAAAAGGTATTTACACAGCTAATATTTGATATCAACTCATTTTTTAAATGGAGAATGTTACCCATTTCCAAATCTTCATTCACTACAAAATAATTGTGAGTATATCGATATGTTAACAATATAATTTTCGAGCCAAAGGATTCGATTTGTAATTAAATTACTGTGATATTTACCTATATATAGGCGACCGGCCATAATTCAAATACATTTTCTATAAATGTAAAAATACCTTATTAATGGCAGAACGATTTTGAGATTTTCAATTTTTCAATCGCAATTAAGAATATTACCACACACTAGAACTTCCCGTCTGTGAAAAGTAATACAATATAACTGCTTCCCTGTTGACTACATCATTTTTGTCTCCCAATACGTGTCGAGAAGTCCACATATCTAATTCTGCACGTGTCACTGATTGTTTCTAATCATCTCATTGGCGTTCTTGATTATTCAAGTAACAATCTCATCGATTGAGTTAATTTTGGTTTGGTAAGTGGTGACTTATTAGTATTTCACAATCATCAGTGATATAGTGTATAACAGCCACATCGTTTCCAGTTAGTTTTCATAGGCTTTCCAATGAGTCGTTGCGATTATGCACAAATACACTATTTTTACAGGCTAATTCAAACATTTATGAGGAATGAATTATGAAACAATTTGTGTCACATGAAATGGTCAGCGAATCTCCCCGACCATTATTATATCGGTAATAAATGACAGTTATGTGTTATGCAAAGTTATACAGCCGACATACAATTAAATGTTTTTGGTTCGTTGCAACAAGTTGTGGAAACATTTTTTGTCCAGTTTTAGGCTACAAGTGAGTAGCACTATTTCATGAAGGCAAAACAGTGTAGATACATATTTATTTACAAATGGGATACAACTGATCAAGGTACAAACAACTCGAGGATAAAACATTAATGTGATAGATACATTAACAATTGGCTGATGACGAGAGGGGTTGAAAATCGTCACATACAACTCGCACACACCAATAACAACTGACACAGAAAACAACAATTTCCCCTTTATCAAAAACACTGCCAATGGAACGTTAAGAGTAAATACCACAATAAGGGAAGGTGCGAGTTACATCGTTAGAGGAGGTCAATTACCTGCTACTCGCCATGCACTGGCCTTTTGGCTAAGATCAAAGTGTAGTATCTGTTCCAATGGATACTGCACCCCATAGACTGGTAGGGTCTTGGACTACGGGGCTTGATTTACGCCGGTCTATGGGCCTGTTCTGTGCAGTTCTAGGAGGTCCACCCTCCCAGGCTTAGCCTCCCCTCTTTGGGGAGGAGTAAGTTTATTGCTTACTGCCTGAGGCGCCCCTATCGGGGAATGCCGACGGTGCTGCCCAGGCAATTTTTAAACCCCACTTTCCCTACCCGACCTTGGGTAACATCTTACTTGTAGGAGTAAGATAAACACTGGCCTTGTGCCTAACTCCTGGAAAGGAGTAAATCAATACTCGCCATGCACTGGAAACGAAATACAGATGTGTACACAACATATAAGATTGGTTCTAATCGGATCGTCAAAATGTGCGAACAAATGACAAAATGTGCGAACAAATGCCAATGAGACTTTAAAGTTTATTGAACTTAGTCTTCAGGTAAAAGGTTAAATATTCATTTATTCAAGTTTGTAAGTGTAGACATGTATCACACTTTCAAAACAATGTTTCACTACCATTGCTATATAAAAAGAAAACATAGAAAACATAGATTTCTGATTGTGTTATTTCATCATTTCT
>OY744518.1:38707707-38757707 GCA_963556195.1 Sepiola atlantica
ATCCATCGCTGGGGCAGTGTGTCATCGAGCCAGTGGAACACTTGCAGCCCCCAATGCGGTGAGGCAATACCCTGCATGAATAGCAGCTTGTTTTCCATTCCAATTTGCACCATATCAGTTGAGCACATGTCTCACAGCATTGTCTAATATCGTTTGCTGGTCATATCTGGAGGTGATGTATATGCAAGTAGGCTACATTTGAAATTATGTTCGAAATTTCCGCTTCACTGTCACTACACTTTTTGTCGACTCAAACGAGGCGGCGCATTTGGCTCTCTCAAGCGTAGAATATTTAATGTTTAAATGTTAATCTTGAAAATATTACAATCAAGAAATGAATTAATCAGGTATTTCGCGTTAGGAGCCAGAAACATGTATGTCATAAACACTTGTAATGTGTACCTATATTGTGTTAAAATCGTATTGAAATCGGTTCAGAATAAGCAGACTTGTTACTATTTGAACCCCGCCTAGAATAAAAGTATATTTACCACATATATTTTATGTATAATAGATAAATAAATTGGTTAATCTGTTGAAAAAATCACTGATGTAGACGATCTTAGTACGACACTGGATATTTAGAAATAATGTAAAAAATGAACGCACACGAACATTGTCTAGTGAAACATTTAAGAGAAGGTGACATTTTTTTTTTCATATCAGTTATTTTGAAACAGTATAGCTTATTTTAACAATTTGTTTAGGAAACGTTGGGATGATATATATATATATATATATATATATATATATATATTGAAGTAGCGGGTGGAACGTTGTCTTGTTGCAGACATTCAAATATATATATATATATATATACAATAATATTTTTATAAATAAATATTAATTATTTAAATACCTACAGACATCGATGTTTGATGCTAACGAAATCTTCAGTGTAGGAACTAATCCTCAACGGTCGGTAGGCGCGAACCTCGATCACAAATCGCCACTGATTCGTAGTCGGGGATCTTACCCATCGGCCATGGCCAATTTGTTAGTAAATATAGAGGAACTTTAAATGTAAATAGCGAAAATCGGTGGCTATGTACCAGGCAGTATAAAGTGATCTACGAAACGGCGTTCGGATCGTGCAGATAACTATTTGTACTGCTTGTTATTAAAGCTACTCGGGAGTGCCCAGCCTTTGTGGGAGGAGGCTGATAAACAATACTATTTTTATAAATAAATATTAATTATTTAAATACCTACAGACATCGATGTTTCACGCTATATATATATATATATATATATATATATCGATAAAAAATTAGTATGTTTTATATTACTTGATCTCAGATGCCTTTTTAGTATATAATACTGTTGTAACGGATAGCTGTTTCTATGTACAATTGGTAGGTTTTAAAAGCTGGAAAACATGTTAGATTGAAACGCAAAAGAATACTGGAAGACAGTGACCATCATCAAATTCCTTGCGCCGAGTTATATAATGCGTAATTTGTAGCTGCACCTCAGTATTTCTAAAATGATGTTAATGTTGTGAGATGCGTTTAAACATTGTGAAAATTATGTAAAGCGTGGGTTAGCAAAAATGACCATAGAATACATTCAATTTTTTTCCTAAAAAAAATTTGTCGTGACGCTTAACAAAATAGGGTAATCAAGATCCAGGCATAACACGTTTAACTTTGTTGAAACAGATTGGCAAGGACTAAGAAGAAAAGCTCTGCATGGGGATCTGTATTACTCGTCATACAAGTGTCAGAAGGCACACCTACTCAATGTCAAGTCAGAAGAAACCTATCTTATGAACGCTAACTCAAGAGGTGGAAATACCCAGTCGATCCTGGGATGTGCTGGCTCCTCTCAAAACAAGTTGTACGACACATATGCCAACATGTTACTAGCTTTCCGTTCACCAACTATGATAGTGTTTGGGTGTTTTTCTAGCGTGACTACGTCATGCCGGCCCACGTCTCCGAAAAGAGACTCAAACTCAATTCTAATTGTTATAATGATTTTCAGTTTATTGTTGTCAAATACTGATCAAATAAGGTGCCTGTAGGAAGTCTTTGCATGTGAAAAAGACTCTGTTTCGTATAACAGGGAAAAACAGCGGATGGCCGTCCACGAATATCCACGAATTCACTACTGAAATAACTTGGCCCCTAAACTAACCTATTCCTAACCCCATTCAGTATTATGTGTGGGGTGCCGTTGGGAAACACACCAACTCTACCGCCTACAGCACAACCAACCCCTATATTCTAATATTTCCCTGCCTTAGTAGGGGCAGTGGCAACGTAGTAGTGTCAGAGCAACAAGGCTAGCAGATCCCTTCTGTAAATTCAGGAAGAGTCAGCATCAGGATCCGTAATTCTCTGTTTGTCTCTGTGTAAGCATATGGCTTGGAAAGACGTGGCAGGTACAGTACAGCAGGTGTATGAAGTCAATATGACAACGTGGCTTCTGTACAATGAATGTGTGTGTTCTAGGCGGAACCTTCACGACTAAATAGGCAACTGATGAGCATCGCTCTTTTTCTCTGTCGGGAGTAAACACCTGCACTATGGAAGCTTATTAAAACAAAAACGCGACCAATTGGCGAACTTACTTCGGACCTAAGAATCCTGCGGCACGATCTTCCTGAACTCTATACAAAATTCCTACTCGCCTAATAAACAAACAACAAACAAACAAACCTGCAATACATTCTCACAGTGATTAGCAGAATCGAGTGGATTTTTAGACGACTCTAAAAAGACACCGTGAACACCGCTTGTTCTATGTGTTATGTCTCGCCTGGTAGGCGTTGTGTGACGTCAGTCCTGCTTCTCCAAGTGAGCTGTATTCGGTAAAAAGTGCATGTAAAATAAGCACTTTGAATTTTAAAAATACATAAATAATTTTCCAATATAACATGGTTTTCCTTTTCTTTACTTTAAAAATGTGTATAATTTGTATCGACAAACCTTTGTATATATATATATATATATATATATATATATATATATATATATATATATATATATATATATGTATATATGTGTGTGTGTGTGTGTGTGTGTATACACATCATTATTATTCAATAATGCGGCATATTAATAATTCTATTTACTATTACTGTGACAGCTATTGACACTACCTGTTGTTAAACGGTATATATATATATATATATATATATATATATATATATATATATATATATATATACATATATATATATACATATATAGAAATATACATATATATATACATATATATATATATATATATATATATATATATACATATATACTTATTAACAGGGATTATTGTAGATAGTTGTCACAGTAATGACCCATACATTATCAATATTATCCATTATTTAATAATTAAATGATTTTCAGAACGACAGAACGAACACTCGGCTTCAACATACACAATAACTATTTTGGCTTGGCTATTCTATTGTTTTCGCCCAGTTAACTATAATACACGTTACAATGAACATGAGAGTTGATAGTCTGTGTGAAGTCAGTACTAGGAGAAAACAACGGTGTTTTATTGATGTTTAAACCTGCATTGTGTCCTATTTAGGACAGCGAATGTAGGACTTCAGTACACGTCGGGAGTTTTATTGTGCTTCGTAGTTGACAGCTCCTTTAACGAATCCCGCACAAAACCATCATGAAGAGAAACAACTTCGCAGTTTCGGCGCTTAGTCTTCGACTGATTTTCCGAAGTGGCGTCTGTCAGGATGTGGTTAAGCAGCACTAGCATTCATGGGCACATGACAGCAGTGTTACATAAATACTTCACGCGAGAAAGGGTTTTGCTACTTGTTCCTTCTTATGATGTTGTAGTGCAGATCTGGTAGAGGAGCTGTCACCTTCGAAGCATAATAAATATCGTGTAATTCAAATCATTATCATGACTTCAGGAACAGACTTGTTTATCATCCAGAAAGATAGGATACAAATCAGAATGACGTTTGACTTGTGTGACAGAGCCATGGCACAGTGGAAAGATGTCTGACACAGGCTACAGGACGCCCATGCATCAAATCATCGGTTCGCATCCGTCTATTCAGTAAAATTGATCGCAAAAAGCCGAGATTAGGAAAAAGGCACACACAATTTGCACAAAGGGGGGGGGGTCAGATCAACAAAATCGGATGACATGCAAATGAACTTGCTACGAAAAAAGGACTAAGAAAATAAAAAACGGGAATGTCTTTGCCGTGGAAAGGATTTTGATATTTTCAAGAAGACTACATCAAGAGAAAAAAGTATCTCAACTGCACAGGTCGATTGACGATAAAACATGTATCATACACCCCAGGACATAAACCACAGTAGGGCACACTGTACAGTTTAAAAAAATAAGCCAGAAAAATAATATAATAATGAGAAGTTCCAGATAAGTGGCCAAAAGATAATTAAACTTCTGCTTCTGAAAAGCGAAGATAGTACAGTGAATACATTGAAAAAGCTTAGTAGAGACAATCTAAAAAAAAAGAAAAATATTTGGTTTTGAAAATAAGAACCGTAGAATCCAGAAACAATCTAGAAGTTAAGGAAAACATGCATATCTGAAGAAAGAGAAAATTAATCGGCGGATAAGATTGTTGCGTATAGTAGTAAACTAGAGAGATGTATTAAAACAGCTATATAAAGATATTAAGAAAAGGTTACGAGATGAAATGAGGACATAAAGGAGAGTATACCAGAAGAAGAAGAGGTATACTTTTTGTGAAAAACTCATGTACATTTACAAAAGGATTTATTGCATAGAAGAAGAGTGGGAAATATGGGCAGACATCTAAAGAATAAATACATCGATCTAACATCATTTTTCTCAGTCTTTGGTATGGTTTTTAATCCGACTTCTGCTTCATTTCAGATCTAGTACTTCTGTCATTGTATGTACTATCTTCCTAAAATCTTAACTGAATCCTCATTAACAGTTGGTATGAGATCACCACCTAAGAAAGCGAAAATGAGGCTCAATATTGTGATAGATATGGGGAAAAGGCGACATGAAAAATTAATTTCACTGAAATTATATATAGAGAAAAAAACGAGAGATTCAGAAAATAAAAAGTGCGTGTAGGATATCGTTATGATAAATTATCTTTTAACTGATATTCTGTTTCTTTATGATACTATCAGCTTACATTATTCTAATTTGAGAATGACTATGTGCTATTGTATTAAAATCTTCCCAAATATTTTGTTTATTAAGAAAGGAAATATTAGTTTACAAATGTACTTTGGATTTGACGAGATAAAGAGAGAGGAATATGAGAAAGAGGGGGGATGGAGAAAGCAGAGCATTATTTTAAATATTGTACTTTACAGTGTTTTTTTGTGGGAAATACCCACGTTTTATCGATCTTGTCATGCCGGATATTGGGTAAACACCGGCTGGTAAAAACAGATAAAACAGTGTTGAAGTATCGGGCTGTTTCTATCTTTCACAGTTCAGATCAGATCGATTAGACGCGGCTAAACCCAACGGATATGGCAATGTATAGTTTTTAAATAAAATACTTTATATACGTTCTTGTAGAACGTAAATCTAGTAAGTTATTGTTTTTTCAAATAACGTGTGATGCATAGTATTTATATACATGACAAATCAATTATAAAATAAATGCATTAATATATGTAGATACATATATAAAGTTGTATGTGTATGTATATGTTTATATATGTGTATATACAGAATAAACTCAGCATAACTTACACTTGTTTACAAAGAAATCGAGGCAAGCATAAAATATGCGTTCTTACCTAATTTGGGAAAGCTGAATAAAAATTTAAAATCAGTTTTCACTCATCACCTCTAGTTTTTTTAGACATGCATAGTGTGCATATTGTACGTACACGGTACATAAAGGCGTATATGCATTCAGAGTTAATTCTGATATTGTGAGACGTATGGCTTATTTTTTAATTATTATGCACTAAATTTAAGTGATGGCATTACATCTCTCTCTTTCTCTCTCTCTCTCGATATATATATATATATATATATATATATATATATATATAGATATATATATATATATATATATAGTTATATATCAAGACGGATTTTGCCAGTTAAGGCAGCAGGTTTCAATCCACACTCAGTAGTGATCTGGCAGTCAATTGTAGAGGTTGTCTCGCAGGCGGCACAGGGGGTTGGTGTCGCTCAACTCTCGTGTTATACATCTCATGGGTAGCTAACTATTAGTATTACATTTTCCAATGTACATTTTCTTCTCTTGCATATGATTAAGGTTTACTTTGTTATATTTTCAGATTTTTCCAATGGCTTTAAGCACGAGGATGACTCAACAAAACCAATTATTTCGGCCACGTGTGGGGGGACTTCACAATAGTTGCACAGCGTCGAACAATCACCTTTCTCCTCAGAGCTGCCTACTTTCACTAAGCCACGTAGATGATTGCTTTTTTTATCTAACTAATATAACTGATTTGAATGCATCTTCTAGGAAAAAGATTAACTATCCCAATCTTCCATCTGCTATGAGACCCGCCCCCCATTCAGATGATATTCCTGTACCCACATCTCCAGTAAATAAAGATATTCTATCCTCATCAGATCAAGAAATACCTTCAAAGGAGGATTCTGCCGAGGCAATATCTTTGGAAGATATTGAACAAGTGCCAAAGAGCCACACTGGATAACGCAAGAAAACCTGAATGATCTTGCTCGTGGTGTGTATCTGTCAAAAAAACACTCAGAGCTCTTGGCTTCACGGTTTAAACAGCGGAACCTAGTCGAGGAAGATATAACGATCACCAGTTTCAAGAATCGGAGCAAATACCTAGCTTCCATTTTCGACATTGAAAACAAGCTGCGCTACTGCACAAACATACCTGGTTTGTTCACGTCCCTTGGTTTGCCACATAATATTTCAGACTGGCGTATTTTCATAGACTCTTCCAAGCGAATCATCAAGGCTGTGCTTCTGCACAACGGGAATAAATATCCCAGCATTCCCATTGCCCCCTCTGCCCATCTAAAGGAATCCTAAAACAATATGGAACTTCTTTTAGAAGCTATTAAGTACAACGAGTACTAGTGGAGTCTGCGTGGGGAGCTCAAAGGCATTGGTCTTTGTATGGGTATGCAAGCGGTACTCACAAAGTACTGTTGTTTTCTCTGGGTTAGTTGAGCTGTATCCCAGCATTACAATCAGAAAGACTGGGAGTCTAGAAGCACTTTTGTTCCTGGCGAACACAGCGTCAAGGAGAATGCTCTGGTGGACATGGATAAGGTGTTTCCTCCTCTTCAATTCAAGCTTGATTTGATGAGGAATTTCGTGAAGGCGTTAGACAAGAATAGGGATTGTATATTGATTTTCCAGGTCTTAGTGCTGCTAAGCTCAAAGACCGAATCTTTGTCGAACTTCAGATCCGAGAAGTGATGACGGATACTGATTTTGAAGAGCTTATTTACTTAAAGGAACTGAGAACATCTGACAGATTTACGTAAGTCTGTAGTGGCTTCCTTGGTAACACACGCGTACTAGATTACCAATTCTGTATTCAGAAGTTGCTAAATCTTACGAGAATATGGTGTGCCGAATGTCACTCAAAATCCATGTTCTCCATACTCACATCAACTTCTTCTCTTGGAGCAGTGAGTTATAAGCATGGAGAAAAATTCCACCTAGACATTACGAAGATGGAGAGCAACTATCAAGGCAAATAGAACCTAGGAATGATGGGAGACTTCTGCTGGATGCTCTTGATGTGTAAATCAAGAAGATACATGTGTTTTACTGTCCCCTTACTTTTGGCTCACTTTGTGTATATAACAAAGTATATTTTTGCTACGCATATATTAAAACGGTTCATAATGATGTAATCTTATGCTTACGCTATTGAGGTTTCCTATTTACTTCTATATCTCACTCTCCCCCCTCTCGATCTCTTTCTTTTCTCCCTCCCTCTCTGTATATATATATATATATATATATATATATATATATATATATATCGAAACAGCATATTTTTGCTATAGATATATTAACACGGTTCATAATTTTATGAAAGAAACCAAATAAAAGCCGTCAAAAAATATTGGTAATCTGTCAGTCTGTCATATTCCGACATACGATACGTGAATAAAATATACATTTAGACATTGATGACAGGACTCAATCGAGGACAAAAATGAATGTCGCAGTTGCGCTTATTTATTTTTCTAAAAAACAAATAAGCTTTAGAGGATTTTACCTTTAAAGAACAGCATGTATTACAACTACTTTATTTCACTTCTGATACATAAGTTGATAAGAATATGCTTGAGGAGAGAGTTGGATTCTGCCATAAAAAGAAAATAATAATGTGAAAGAATAAAAAAAATACATAATTATTTAAAAATGTCTCATGTTAAACAATACTTCAATTAATGTGTATATATTTTATATTTGTACGTCTTCCCACTGTTTATGTTTTTGCACGTTTCTATCTCTCTTTCATTCGCTCTCCCCCTCTCTTTCTTTCTCTCTCTCTATTTCTCTCTCTATCTCTCCTTCTCTCTCTCTCTCTCTCTCTCTCTCTCTCTCTCTCTCTCTCTCTATATATATATATATATATATATATATATATATATATATATTTCATTTTACTTTAGTCAAACTTCTTAGAAATCAAGGGGCTTCTTCCTGGAACTTACACTTGATCTCTATATGAGATACATATATATTCTAATTGCCCATTTAAGTTATTTTTACCTGTCAAATGTTGATTTATTAAAGAAAGTGCCCAGTAAAGTATGTTATATCATATCTTTGGTGTGGCCTCTTGGTAATACCGGATTAAAAGGCAATGATTCATCTAGTCTGGTGGACTATCACAAAGTGGTGTTACTTCAAGTAACATTACTTGAAGAAGGTGCACAATTCCTCGTATGAGCTAGTATATAGCCGTGTCGAGGGAATGATATTTACGCTTCGAATATTTGTTTAGATATTACTTGTAGGATAAGTATCCACATGTCAGGTTGTTCTGACAAACCCTTTTACAGAGAGACCGAATACAGTCAAAATAGGTGTTTAGTAGCTTATTAAAACTACATAAGTTTTATCAAATATACGCGTTTTGATATTTTGTAATTTTCCTGCTCCAAATTTGTTGTTTTCTTTTCAACACGTTGTCTTATATTCGGTATACAATGCCTCCAATTAAGAAAAATTGCGCGTTTTTTCTCTTGGATTTATAAATAATGTCAACAGCTTACTGTGTATTATCTTAAAGAACAACCCACTCTTGTTATCTTCATTCCGTGTAGATATTACGATTGTCTAAGCGATAAAGGCTTCACATTTGAGTCAGAAGTGATACAGTTTTATGTAGCAACAGTGATGATTCTTAGTAAAAATAAAACATATATATATGTGGATATTAAAACAAATAATTATTTAAATTCCCCTCAACGGATGAACACTGTAAATAGAAATATTAAATAGCCTCTAATTTGAGTCAAAGTTGACTTAAGTCTGTGGCGCGAATCGCCCGACAAGCGAAACCGTTATCTCTCGCCACGGTGCTGATTCTTCGTAAAGATTAAACATACAAGCATGTGGGTATACAACCTATTTATTAAAATAATTATTTAAATTCTCCCTCCGAACGAAAGCACAATTTAGAAAATATTAATAACACTATAATTAAGCAAAATTACGAGTTCCCTCCATTGGACTGTAGAACACTCTCGGCAGCTTACAACATATTCGCTTGAAGAATAATAGAATGTATTACTCTTCATTACGCTCAAGTGTTACGATGGCCCCGGAGATAAAGTCGTCGGAGTTGACTTGAGTTTGGGGGTCGAATCGAGTGAATAGCGGAAAGTTGTATCTAGCTACACTGATTATCCTTGGTAAAGATAACACATGCTTGCATGTGGATAGTAAAAATATTATATATATATATATATATATATATATATATATATATATATATACAGGGTGTTTCAAAAGTCTTGGGAACATAACAAATGCGTATATCTCATGAACTATTCCAGGAAGAAAAATGAAACTGGTGCCATTTTAAAGCTTGCTTAATCAAGTTTTTGGTCATACTAATGATTTTCGTGTTATCTTTCCAGGTGCAGTAATGGCGTTCTCTAAACAAGACAAGGCATTTTGCGTCCTCCAATTTGCAAAGACTGAATCGTGGACATGTGTTCAGGAAATTTAAAAAAGAAGCCCCTGAAAGGAAATCCATTGTCAGATGGCATGCTAAATTTGTGAAAGATGGGTGTTTGTGCCCAAGTAAGCGAACAGGTCGCCCTTCAACTTCAGAAGATGCAGCTGAGAAAGTTCGGACAGCCTTTCAGCGGAACCCCCGTAAATCAGTGAGAAGAGCAAGCAGGGAACTTCAGCTTGCTCCAGCAACTGTCTGGCGTGTCTTAAGGAAACGACTGCAAATGGTACCTTACAAGCTCAAGTTGGTCCAAAAGTTGAAGGACACTGATAAGCCACTTCGCCGTGACTTTTGCATTGCAATGCAAGAGAAGTTGGAAGATAACGGCTTTGATGACCGGCTTGTTTTTAGCGATGAGGCGACCTTCCATCTGAATGGCAAAGTTAACAAGCATAACACTCGCATATGGGGTACTGAGAATCCTCATGAACTTCTTGAGTACGAACGAGATTCACCAAAAGTGAACGTGTTTTGTGCAATTTCCAAGAAAGGTGTCTATGGACCGTTCTTCTTTGAAGAGGCAACTATCACTGGTGAATCCTATCTCAACATACTGGAAGACTGGTTAATGGCTCAGTTGGAACAAGCAGAATCTGATGACTTCATTTTTCAACAAGATGGTGCACCACCACACTGGAGTCTTAGAGTAAGGCAGTTTCTTAACACAAGGCTGCCTGGTAGATGGATTGGGAGATCTGGGCGAGGTGATGACGTTCTCATGCCCTGGCCTCCTAGGTCTCTAGATCTTACCCCGTGTGACTTTTTCCTTTGGGGCTTTGTCAAGCAACAAGTCTATGTGCCGCCCCTTCCAAGAGATATTGACGAACAAAAGGCTCGAGTAACGGCAGTTGTGAGAACCATTAACGTCAAGATGCTGGAACGCGTTTGGCAGGAAATGGACTATCGACTAGATGTCTGCCGTGTGACGAATGGTGCTCATATTGAGCAACTTTGAAGATTCCCCACAAAACTTGAAACTTTAACCTTTCCAACGGTTACAATTTCATTTTTCAACTCCTAATAGTTTTTGAGTTATTAAACATCGTTATGTTCCCAAGACTTTTGAAACACCCTGTATATATATATATATACGCATGTTTGGTTAAACAGTAGCGACAGCTTCTGTTTATTTATTTTTCTGACTCGTTTTTTCGATTCGTCGCACGACCGATTTGGTATTGTCGTCCATGTTGTATTAAAACCATGCTCGTTATGAGGGGGGGAGGCGAAGGTATGTTGAAGTGTTGTTGAAGTGGTATTGAAATGTTTTTTTTTTAAAACGTGTTCTTAATAAATTCACCAATATTTTATTTTGCATACTTATTAATCCATCTGAAGATGACCGACGTCGGTCGAAAACGTTCGCGAAAATATGGCTATTTTTTATACAACATGAACGACAATACCAAATCGGTCGTGCGACGAATCGAAAAAAACGAATCAAAAAATAAATAAACAGAATCTGCCGCTACTGTTTAACCAAACATGCATAAGAGAAGGAATTCTGCCTAATTACACATTTTTCAATATATATATATATATATATATAATATTTGTTATTATCTATGTACGTATACGTTTCGTCTCTTTTCAATCAGGACTCATCAACATAGAAATATGACTATTCACTAGTACGATTTGAAACGCTGGATTACAAGTATTTTTCAACTCAAATCCAACGTCGTTAACCGCGCAGCTAATATTTGAATAGCCGATAAACAATGATAATTGTAACACATTTAAAAGCGGCACTAGTCTTTGAATGACTTCTTATATGTGTTCTGACGTAGATCTCATGGCATCATATTACGTTTATTATACTTTTTTTTATCATTTATAACAAAATTGGAACACAATGATGTACTCACCATTATTTGTAAGTTTGTGTAAATAATATGACATTAAAAGAAATGCATGTCATTACTTATATAGTTTAATCTTCTTCGTTACCCATCCAGCATTTTTCAGGAATCAACAATGCACTCTGTGTATTTACCCTCCAAACCCGTATAGCCATACTACAAATCCTACTCGTATTATTTATTATTGATCATACGAAAGTTATAAATGAAATCAAATATTTCATAAAACAGTACATCTTTCTGCTAAAAACGAAACAAAATGACGAAAAGCACATACTTCACATATCTAATTTTAAATAATTATATTCAAGTAGTATGTCGTGTCGGTAAAAGGTGCAGAAACGTATCCGTAATTTATTGCCACCACTATTTCGTCTTCACTGCACTATTACTGCCACAGGTGTAAGTTGGTGATAGTCTCAGTCTTTTCTATAAATACTTTTATATCACGTGCTCTTCAGAATTGTCTGATCTATAACCTGCCTTCCTTTGTTCCAACTTGTTTGACTCGTTGGTTTTGTGGTCTTTTTGAATTCGCATTTTTGAAACCTTATTTTAATAAACCTTCCTATTCCAGTAGCTTTCTTTACAGAACTGCAAGTTTGTGGAACTCTCTTCCTGCGGACTGTTTTCTTCCTATCTATACATCTGTTCTTTTGCAAGGCGGAGGCTTATAGGCATATCCTGTCTTTGCGATAATCATCTTTCGTTCTTGTTTACTTCTTACATTAAGTTTCTTCACGAATAAAAGCTATACATTTTGAAGTTATAAAAACTTATCTATAAAAATATTAATATCTATTCATCTTGTAATATAATAGTCGACAGTTTTCGCTTCGTCAATTCGACAATAACACGTGAACTAATATTTCCTTTGGTATGCCATGCTTTGTTTGAAATTGCGTTATATTCTTTTATTTTGTCAGTATTTGACTTCAGATAGCGTTAGGTAAGTAAGATACCTTTTCTTGTATACTAAAAACTTGCTTTCTTCATGAGGTATATTTTTGTGCGAATTTTTAAGGATGTCCACCCTAAAAGCAGTGATTGATATGTTTTTCTTAACCAATAAACCACTTCACTCTGTTATACATTTTTTTCTAGTGTTTTTGGCTGTTGTCAGATTCGAAGACCAGAATTGGTGTTGTCAGATGGAGTATCCAGCTTAATGTTTTCAAATGTGGTGTATCATCACTAGGTCGGTATTTGTGATCACTTATTTTCGATGCATCAATCCATTCCGATTGACCCATCATCGGTCAGTAACGTTTAAGCTTAAAAATAGAATTTTTGTGGGGTAATTTGCATATTAAACTAACACACTTTAATGATATATGTTTTTCTTAGTTCAGAAGGTTTATTAATCGAGTCATTTACTTAAAAGGATATGGACTAACAGTCTTCGTTTTTTTTATTAATATCAATTATTTTAATTCTGTCAATATTAATTGATTGATGTGTTAAATTCATTTTGAGATTTTTTGAAAGCCGCTACTTGTTAAGACATTGCTTTTCCCCAAACGAAATTGTGTGATATCAGTCATTTATTGTACTGTCATTTTCAAATGGTTATTGAGTTTATTCTCTTTAATCAGTTTTAATAACTGATTAAAGAGAATATACTCAATCACCATGGTTGTAAAATAAACTCAATAACCATTGTTTAAAATTTAAGCAAAATACATTTCAGTTTTTAAGATACTGATAAGAGATGTCAATTGTCATCGATATACGCGTTAATTGAGAAAACACATCTCATTTTAGATGCACGCGGGCATTTCAATTCGAGTCGTTTAATCTAACACACTAACCTGTGAAACAACATCTTCGTAAGTGCACCAGGTTAACTTTTAAATGTCAGTTTATATACGCAGATTTAGTTCAACCAGTAGTTTTGTTTTCGTAGGGCTGAAGTATACGTCCCTTCAGTCGCAGGACGTTTACTCTCTCATGCTTCCCGTCTTCTCTGAGAAGTGCTTAGTTTATTGTCAGTCGCCTGAGGTGCATAAACTGGGGAATACCGACAATGCCGCTCGGGCATTCGTTGTAAACCAGAGTGCATTTCCTGTGCGCTTGCTTTTCAAACCTTGTACCAAATCTGATTGAGAAGAGGTAAACAAACACCTTTACATGCGCCCACGCATCATCATAAACACGGCATCGAACGGGATGTCACGCTTCGGTTAATATACGATTTGTCACGCTGAACAAGCAGGTTTAATTGACATCTCTTGAGGGTTTTACATAGTTATACTTATTTCATAAACATTGATAACTAAAATATTAAAAACAAAATAAAGCCAGATAGATTCTTAAGAGACAAACAAAACGACAACTTACAGATGGACAGCCACAATACAAAGTTTAAACTACAACATAAAAAAACAATGAACAAGACCAAGAGTCGATCTCGAAATTTATGGCAACATTTACATTTTCCACAATGTTGAAAATACACAATAACACAGAATAGTAGGGTATATATTAGTGTGATAAAGATAAACATGCAACACAAATAAGTTTAATGTATAAACACAAACAGTGTCAGAAACAAAAGCAGAATGAAATGAAAAACACCAGGAAAAAAATACGATAACAAGATAACACATCTTCAGTTAATCAGCTGCACATATAATTTGCCCGGTAATAATATATATATATATATATATATATATATATATATATATATATATATATATATATATATATATATATATATATATATATATATATATATATATATTATTTTTCAGGGAGGGTACATTCTTTGATCTTATCAGCTAGAATCTAATTGGATGTGTTGCTCCACTTTTCACACTTTGAGTAGTGGTAGAAACACAATAATACCTTATTTTATGCAACAGTCCATGGTTGGGGTTTTAAGTCTCTTATGTTTCTTTTTATTTTGCTGCATTTGATGGAGATAGGGGGCCAGGACCTTTTGTCTCAAAGCCTGATGGCTGACCCTGGTTTGCCTCTGTATTGGCTAGAGCACTATTTCCAGAGACAGGAAGGTTTACACCATTGCTTACATCTTGCCGTCTGGTGTATGAACGGGTTGATTGGCCCCTTTCTATTCTGGCTGCCGACCTGCCAGTATTTATTTTTGTTTTCATTCATATGTTTTATTATTGATTTCCTCATTGTCAACGGCTTCTAATTCTTTATTCGAAGCTTCCCGCTAATATTTGGTCAGAGTTTACTCTTCAAGTAAAAAGTATCCTCATGTCAGAGTCTCTGACAAACTCCTGTACAGATAGACCTAAAACACCCGACGGTGGTGTCTAGTAGGCATTCAAGTCCTCCCCTTATATATATATATATATATATATCCGTGTGTGTGTATTCAAGTGATATGCATATGTCGATAATCATCACTGGCACATTTAATTACTAAAGCTTATGGAACTTTTAATTGTTCACCGACGCATAAACAATCAGAGTGAGGGACACACATACGAACTTATCTCATATGTGTAAAAATTTTCTTCAATTGTAATTAAATTAATATAATCTGGAAATTCTGCCTTTTGACTATTTTGCATCATTTCTTTTCCTGATTATTTCTTTATCTTCATATTAGTTTATTTTAATTCTTAGATATGTCTATGTTCTCTCATTCTCTCTCTCTCTCTCTCTCTCTCTCTCAATATATATATATATATATATATATATATGTATATATATATATATATATATATATTGAGAGAGAGACATAGAGAGATGTATCACGAGAAAGATAAATAATATATATATATATATATATATATATATATATACATATATATACCAATGTATATCCTCTGGATGTGTGTTCTTCCGAACACATCTCAGTTTGTTAATAAATTTTATCAAATCGTTCATTCTTGCGCGAAATTGATTTTAGATATTTTTATATTGTTGTCATCTACTACTATTTAATTTATATGTGTATGTAAATATATAAATATATATATATATATATATATATATATATATATATATATATATATATATGGTGTTATATATTAGAATTGTATTCATTTCGTCAACAACGTTTTCGTATAGTATACAAAACTGATAATTTATCGAATAAAAATAGATTATTCGAAAGATCCTGAATATACATAAGAAGTATATATATATATATATATATATATATATATATATATATATATATATATATATATATATAAAGAGATTGTAGTTTGCTTGAAGCATTGCTGGTAAATAAAAGTGTAGGTTTGTAATCCGAGGCTGTAGCAATACGATGTAGTTGCCGGAAAATGGAGAGGGTGAACAGAAACAAACGAGAAGAGAAAACGTTTTTTCGACTCTTTCGATCTTTAATTATTGTCTTTTGATAATGAAAGTTTTTCTTTCGAAAATTTAAGATTACCTTTTACCGCACTTTTTATTTACATGACAGTATTTACTATTCTGATAATTAATCAGTTTTTACGTGAAATATTAATAAATCGTTTTGAGATTCGTTTTCTCTTCTAGTTTATTTCTGTTCACCCTCTCCACCTTCCGGCAACTACATCGCATTTCTACAGCCTCGGATTACAAACCTACACTTATATTTATCAGCAATGCTTCAAGCAAACTACAATCTCCTTTTATCTCTCAGTCTCAGCCAGGCAGAGTTTGCATACACAAAGAAGATGTTCCGACTCTCGATGAAGCGAGCTAGGACCAGCTGCCAGATCAACTTCCTGATGAGATGCCGCAGACATGGAATTTTCCCCAACACTATCAAGAACATCCATCTACCGTCATGCTTCTACCTAACTACTCTCCACTCTTCACGCTCGTTCGTACATACCTATTGTATCAAACAAATCATCAAACACCTCCACTGCAACCTACACCAACATATCAACTCTATGTCAGATACCAAATTTCCCCCCTCACACCTTCCACCCATATCTCCACAGCATTCAACAAAGCTTTCCACCACTGTTTCCACACGGAAAAAAAACAGGCTCATACTTAAATTCAAGTAGTTTCACTAAAAACAGAACTTACAGACACATACCAATTATGGAGCTGTACACAGACCCTCTCTCCGTCCTCAAACTACTACCCAATCACTCATCACTGACCTCACTGGTTCTCTCTCCGCAACAGAAACCGATCTCCTCAGCCTCGAACCCAAATTTTTATTACCCAATAACTTAATGACCAAACTCTCCTCGATATTGAAACGCAGTTCTGCAGGACAGCATACTATTTTAAATGGTTATCGGCCTTTGAACCACCTTCCCTTGACCCACTTAACGACTCCACTCCCTCATATCCCCCAAACTGTTCCTCCAACCCCTTCCCCGTTTATCAACCTGACCGCCCCCTCCATACTACAACGAGAAAAACACCGTATCACACCTAATATCTCCCATTCCCAGCGCCTCACCCTCAAAGGTATTAAGAGTGAAAACCTGGTTTACCTACCCTCTGCATTATCTCCCAGTTATCCTACAACACTCTCGCCGTGGAACACTTCAGCAATACATCCCTTTAGACACCCGATAATAACATCTCAGCTACCCATATACAAACCTCTATCAACAACGATTGGTCCCAAATTTGCTCCAGACGTAATCTCCCCAAGGCTTATATGCTCAATTTCACCACTAGGAACAGCAGACTCCCTACCTTTTACCATCTCATTAAAACCCACCAAACCAGCAACCACCTACATATCAGACCTATAATCTCCAGTACTGAGGGACCCCTTTACAAGATCTCCAGGCTCCTCTCCCACTTACTCAAACCGCTACTCCCCATCTTCCCGGCACATGTCAGCAGCTCTGACCAGGTACTAAATAGACTCCATTTACTCTAACCCCAACAGCTCCGCCTCAACAACTACATCTTCAGTCTTGACGTTGTCTTCCTTTATACTTCCATTCCCGCACACCCCGCCATTGACCTCATAACTGACCACATCTCCTCTAACAACCTTGACTGTTTTGGGCTTACCCCGACAGACATACATCAACTCCTACGTATCATTGTGGATAATACTTACTTCAGGTTCACCAAGACACATATACACATGTCTCTGGCCTAGCCATGGGTTCCAGTCTCTCCGGCATCCTCGCCATTTCCTACATGAACAGACTGGAACAACAAGCACTTAGCACCTGCCATTCCCATATATTCTTCTCGAGATACGTTGACGACATTTTGATCCTCACTTCATCCCGAGAGGAAGCTACCTCTATCTTTAATGCATTTAATAATACTGACCCCCACATTAATTTCACCATCGAACATCCCAACACCTCAGGCTCTCTCTCTCACATCTAGACTTTAAACTTAGCATTAATGACGACGGATCTCTCCACACTACTTTCTATAGAAAACCCGCCTGCAGGAACCTCTTCATCCACTACAAATCCGCACTACCTCTCAAATCCAAAATTAGTTAGGCACACACCGAAATCACCCGCATACTGGACAAATGCTCGTCTACTTCCGATAAAACAACACACATCGAAGCCTTCCACCAGCCCCTATTAACCAACGGTCTCCCCCCCTCGCTACCATATACAGCCTCAACAACACCAAAAGACGTAGACACCACACACTCACCAACAATTGCTTACTTAAGCTCCCCTTCTTTCGCGACCGTATCACTTCCGCTATCCGCAATGCCATACGTAATGAGAACCTTAACATACAGCTCTCCCACACAGGCATTTCTCTCCGACAACATTTATTAAAAAAAATGCCAATACACCCCGGACTCCTGCTCTCTAGCTAATTGCCCCATCGGTAACTCTGGCCTCTGCCTCCACACCTATACAGCGTACAACCTACAATGCGCTAAGTGTCAAAAGTTTTACATCGGTAGTACTGTTAGGCCCCTACACAAACGCATTAAAGAGCATCTGAACACCCACATTTCTTCCTTCCACAAACACTTAATATCATGTGGCAACACACATCGCTCTATTAGTGTCCGCATTCTCAACTCTGTCCGCAATATCGGTCAGCTTCGAATTTCGGAAGCTATTCTAATCTCTAAATTTCGTCAAACATTGAATAACAGATTTGAGTTGCCTTGCCCTTTCATCTTCTGATTCTTACATCCTCACACTCCCACCCTAATTTCCTTGCCTTTGTCTCCTCCTTCTTCCTTTTATTTGCCAGCGCGATCAACCCCACACATCAATGCCATTTATCCTGTGTTTAATGTTTACATGTTACATATGTATAAATAAAACATTATAATTATGGACATAAATGTAAACAAGAATGGAATAATATACACTGTATGTATATATATGTAGACCTTGTGTATGGGTATACATATATACATGTATGTATATATGGGTGTATTCTCATGTGTGTGTGTATGTATATGTGCATAAATTTATAATCCCTACACTAAAGTTTGAAATTCAACAAAATAAAATAATAACAGTTAAAATAGGAATGAAAAAAAATTAGATAAAATAAATAAAAAAGAAAAAAGAGAAATACTTATAATAAAAGAATAAATAAATATATAAATAAATAATGATAACAAAGGAAAATAAAGACCATAAATAGAACACATTTATATAAATTTAGTTTTAGGAGTATTATACCCTTGAAATACCCTTAAATAAAATAAATATGTATTTAGATATTTACACTTTATATATATATATATATGTGTGTATATATTTTTATCTCTTAATTCCCCCTTCTCTTTCCAACGGTTTCTCTTATTCCCTCCTTCGTTCCAACGATTTCTGCCTACCCTCATGACATTAATTCCTTCCACAATTGATTTAAATGTCTTCTCAAATTTCAAATCTCATTTATAAACATATTCCATTTGTTCTAAGTTATCCCCCTTTGACTGCCCATATAATCATAACGGTCCACACGTAAATTTAAATTTAGCATTGAATAAATAAAGAACACTTAATAAATCATATAAAATAAAAAAATAATAAAATTATAATAATTAGTATGTAAATAAACAAATGTTAATAAGATGTTAACTTTAGCTGAATAATTAATTAATTAATTTTTAACATTTTCTGCGTTCCTACTCCCAATAGTCTGCTGCAATGTTTGAACAGTTTGATTCCGGTTTTTCCCGTTTTGTCGACCATTTCGGTCTTTAATTGTTGTCTTTTGATAATGAAAGTTTTCTTTTCGAAAATTTAAGATTACCTTTTGCCGAACTTTTTATTTACCTGACAGTATTTCCTATTCTGGTACTTAATCAGTTTTTACGTGAAATATTAATAAATCGTTTTGAGATTCGTTTTCTCTCACTCGTTTGTTTCTGTTCACCCTCTCCATCTTCCGGCAATTACATCGCATTGCTACAGCCTCGGATTACAAACCTCCACTTATATATATATATATATATATATATATATATATATATATATATATATATATATATATATATATATATATATGTTGTTACGTTCGATAATAGAAAAAAATACGTATTTGCTTGTCTCTTTCCAAGTAGTCAACATCCATAATTGGCGGAGGCACGGTCAGGCTTTTCTCATATTTAATTTTTTTTGACAAAACCCAGTTAACTTTTTACTACAAATACAAAAGTACTCAAATTAAAATGGACATTTATTGTAAAGGTTGTTTGATATTGAAAATTGCGTTTTTGTTAATGTATTTATTTAATTGGCATATTTAGTTTAGATGTTGAATCACGATTCCAGATAATAGCAAGCTTTCGTATGCCGTTTTAATATACATGATTAACTTGCATAGTGTTACCTCCACATTAACTAGTCAACTATATTGAAACCTGACAAGATTAACCAACCTCTTATGAAACTGATGGGGAAATATACTTTGTTTGTCTTCGCAATAATATTCATATGAAATAATGTCTCAATCAATGGAGTTAAAAAAGTCTATAAGAAAGATATAAATCGTATTAAACTGGAAGGCTTAAAAAACAAAATGAAAAAACGTATCAATTTATAAATAAATAAAAGAGGAATGAAGTAAAAATGTGTTTTTAAAGAATTAGGTAAGAGTATTAATTTGAGACGGTGTTGGACAAGTTATTTTCTTTCTTTTTTTCGCTTTACACTTGAAATCGATTCGTCTTGAAGTTCTGTTTACTTGCTAACATTTGCACGACGGGACAGATATGTATTTAATTATATGCTAGTACATAGAGATGGGTATTTATTATACAATAACATATTATTAATTCGGGTGATAGACATATTTGCATAAGACTTGAATAGATAATAAAACTCTACAAATGATCATATATTCTGAAGCATATAGGACGCGAATTCGTTCGTCAAACACAGACGTACTTTTAGGACAATACATTTAACTAATATAAACTTGGTTTGTCGTATTAAATTTAGCTTAATCTTAAAGTGATATATGTTAAGTCCACTGCTTGAAAGGCAGGAACAATGCAAGGATGATCAGATAACGGCGTGTGCTATTTCTGAAATTGACTTCTTAGAAGATTCAGAATCGGATATCCTTTACTATTTTACACAGAGCTCGGATGATGATATATAGATTCATACTTTTCTCATGGGTAATATTTAACGAGCTTCGAAATAACTCGAATTAGATACGTACAGCTCACCGTCTGCGCTTATTAGCATTATTCCCCGTTCATATATGCTTCTGTTACTTATACTTCATATAGAATTCAAATCAGAGTTAGAAAATATCATGTTTTCATCTCGGAATGGTTTAATCTCATTGCCATAACTCTATTAAATGATCAAACCTTCTATACATATTGATAGAATGGTTAATGTACTATAATGTAACTACGCAATAATTAACATCAAAATCATATCTAAAGTGTATGAGGGTTATCGAATGATCTGTTTTTTTATACGAAGTTGAATTTTAAATTCTTAAAGTTAAGCAATTATCCGAAACATGTGAATGGTAGCTGACAAACAAATGGAAATAATAACCTACAGACAGTGTGACAGAAATACAAATTGCTCTCTGATGACGATGTGGAGCCGATAAACTATCAAGTGTGTATTCTCGCATACGATGTCTTTCTAAATCATTGTATATAGTCGTTAATCGAAGAGTCCTAAGGTGTATAATCCATATGGTAACCAAACAAAACCAAACATCTTTTGAAAGCAGAAAAATTTAATAGAAGGTGACTGCTCCAATCTATAGCAACCATATAAATGAGGGGACGGCTTAGATAAGAATTTACATCAGTTTTATTTTAATAATGATGTGTTTCCGAGCGTAAAGGAACCATTCAACAACAAACGCAGACGCATTTCAAAGACACATATATATCAGTAATATTTTATTTAAACTCTCATTTCTCTCTTATAGTATTTAAACGTGTTATTCTGCATTCACCCAATTCATTGTTTGTGTCAAATATTTTCATTCCTCTTCTTAAAATCTATTCTCATCATTTGTTGATCTTGAGTAAAACATTACAATACATCTAGTCAGGAGGCCCAAATTTGAGAGCTTTCGGGCATATACAGTTACCTTTTAATTGCCATACATCTAGGTCCTCTCTCACCCGGAGTAGATGTACATGTCAGCATCGCATGTTGGGTTAAATAGAATTGTTTCTGGACACGATACTAACTTGACTTAGACACTTTTAGAAAAGCTGAATATCACAACCCAACCCACCGCAACTGAAATAAATATATATTTTTTTACATCATTTTCATAAAAAACTCATTAATGCATTTTGATCGTTTTTTATACATTTGGACATAGGATAATGAGATTAATATGACATAAGAATATATTGGGATATCATAATAGACTATATTTCCCTTTCTCTCGCTTACATTGGCCTTTAATAGATATATCATGTGAAGAACTCTTTCGAAAACTCGCTTGCCCGGTCGGCGGGGCTTAGACTTCTTTGACTGTAACCCCATGCAGAGGTGTAAGACTACTCGAAAACGGATCCACCTCTTTGCCTTGGGTGGTGACGCGTAATGAGTGATCCGTGGTTTGGTCACTTCGGGTTCTTACTTTTTCTAGACGTTGGGTCGACTAACCCATCCGAATAATCAGTTGGTCATATCATGCTTTAATAACGTCATCCCCAACCGCATTATTCAATCTGATTATTCACAAAATAAAAACTTTATTACTCTTTTTAGAAAAATTAATTCCGAAATAGATTCTAGAAGGTGGTGGTTGCGGGACAATCACGTTGGGTACAAATATTATTAACGCCAAAGTGTAATGTTTCCAAACAAGTATTATTTTTCTGGGAGTAATGTTTTTCTTGGAATGATGTTTCTTGATAATAATGTTGCCATAATTTCAGTGAAGTTTCCCTTGAAGTGTAATGTGTTCGCTTTAACTGTGAACAGTCTTTCTGAAAGCAATGTATTCTGAAAGCAATACATTCTGATATCAGTGTATTCTCAGAACAATGTATTATGAGAGTAATAATATTCCGAGATAATGTACTCTGAGATGATGTATTCTGCTATTAAAGAGCGATGTATTCTGGTTATCTAACAGCAATGTATTCTGGTTATCAAAAAGCAGTGTATTATAGGAATATAAATACGTACCCTACTTATAGAATTATATTTGATAATTATATGTTAAACAGCACAAAACAAGTAGTATAGGTCTTTCGCTTGTGGGATTGTCGGAGGCTTTTCCAGATTGAGTGTCGTTATCTTCAAAAAGTAATGTCTTCAAAGGTTAATGCATTCTTAAAATATAAAGAGTTATCTTACTTATCGAAGTATATTGGACAACTTTATATGACATTAAATAACCAACATATATGCCGTAGATATAGTTGATATGCCGTAAAACAAACCAAACCATTATTTAGAAAAGGTGCATAATAAAATAATTATATGATGATGGGGAAATTCTCCAACAGTATAAATTTGAGAGAGATATTTTACTCGTTTAAGTTACCGAGCTAACATAACCACCTGCTGATAATAAAACAATAAGTATGTGCATTGTATAACTTGAACACTGGCTGTTTCTAAATGTTAGTTTAAAGAATTATCAAACTACTAATGATCATACATGTCTACGCGTCAGGCTCCGGTAAAATGTATAATCTATTTACACTTATGCATTGATATACGTTTGTTTATCTACACAAAATAACTTCTGAAAAACAATAAATGTAAATAGTGGGAAAGATTTTACAAAATATAATTATTGAAATTTAGCAATTGAATGAAATTTAAAGCCTGAGACTAGTAATCATAAGGTTTTACAATAACAGCTATGTCAGGTGTTCTTTATATTTTATCTTTTAGCAAAGACAACGAAATGTATTCAATGTATGAAATGATAAAATACAGACGTTGGTTCTTCATACTCATACTAGTTGTATGTTATTTATTGAAATTACCTTTGAACTAAAGTACACAAGACATATTGTAATTTTCTATAAGTGATTTCCTCTGATATATACACACAAACTATATTAATATTACATCAAAACAAACAATTCAAACCGATAATAAGACATTATACATTGTAATCAATGTGTTAATGCAGCTGGGCATTTATTCTGTTAACCAAGATCTTGCTGCATATACCAATGTAATATTATATACTAGCAGGGTTACCCGAGGTCATAAAAACACAAAATAGAAGAAAATTTGCGTGTGTAGCATCTTGATATTCAAACTTCTATTTCTGTCCCTCTCTCTATAGCCGTCTCTTTAAGGAACTTTTCTCTTCCCTGGTTGGCTGATTTCATCGCTACTTTCTCATTTTGCCTTTTGGTAAAGCTGTTGCTTCCCCACCATTCCACTTCCGTTACCCAGGGCAAAAGTATGACATTTTTTCTATTAAAATTCCGACCTCTGTCTGCGCCTTCTATATAGGTACTTATCTCCGCCTCGGTGCTCATACTATATCCGCATCTATCGCCGCCCCGGTCCGAATACTATATATGTACCTATCGCCGCCCCAGTATGCATACTATATATGCACCTGTCTTGCTGCATGCACCAATGGAATATTATATGATATTAACGTAGATTAGACCACGGTATAAATAATCCAAGGCATTCTAGCTTGAGAAGTAAACATATTTTATCAACGAATTATCAAGGTTAAAGTGTACTTGATGATGAGCGTTATCGGTCGATGATAAATATTCGAAATGATGGAGGAATAAGCTAAGTTCGATTACTTATGATTTATGATAATTATTTGTGGTAATTGGATTTGAGTACGACCCTGTTGTTGTCCGTTGGGAAGCAGTCGACTTGTAATCTTTTCCGCAAACGGAGTATTCTTGTAAATACAATTTTTCCTTAGAAATTCCGCCTGACTCTAACGACACAAGGGAATAGGGAAAACAACTTGCTTTCATCTATTGTAAAATACGTGTTCTTGTTGTTAATGTCTTACAAGAAAGGATCCTCCTCTTGATATTAGTCGATTACTTTCCAGGAAATAGCGATGAAATTGAAATAATATACATAACAGGTGAAATAATCCTCTGTAACAAAAGTTGTAAAATATAAGTAGATTGTGACTGATTTCGTGACGAAGTTAAGGTTATAAACAGTAAAAAAATACATACTATCTAATATATTGACTTTGCAAATTGTAGTTTCCAATCATCTAAATACACATTCTTTAAAAAAAATCTGTTAACATCTATTCTAATTTTTATTCCAAATGTCTACCATGTTATTTTAATGTATAATGTTTTGTGATGTTGCTTAAATCGTGTAATTCTATCATTACTTTAATCGTGATATACTTACTTATTTTAACCTGATTATAAGTGTTTCATTTAAAAAAAAAATTTTTATATAATAACCCATTTTGAGAAAACAAATATTTACATCCTTATTCTGCCAGTGGTTATTTTTAATTTGTTTAATTTTAATTATATTAATAAGTATTAATTAAAAACATTATTTAAAATTAGTCTAAAATTCTTAATTCAGAACTTATTTGACCCAGTTTTCATCCCAACTCTGTATTTTATTATTTTCTAGATATGTTAATGCTCGTTCTGTTATTTTCTTTACATATAACCTGATAGACGTTCTTTACTTGCTATTTATTCATAATCTGTATTTCAATATTCTAGTGCATATATCTTTTGTTTAGTTATTTAAACTGTGCGGGTTATGCAGCTTATTTTTGTATTCCGATTTCTATTCCTGTCCTAACATCATTTTATTGTACTTCTTTTTTGATCCCGCTTCACATTTTAACTCTTTTCCTTTTTCCACCACATATATGCGTTCCTTCTTTACCGACTCAGCGACAAGTTGTGGCCCTGATAATGAAAATGGATTATAATATATTATTAATCAGGATTTCGCCAGCCGACGCCATGTCATTTCCGTTCGTGTACAGTTGTTGTCATCATGTCTCCATTCTTCTTATAAATAATAATACCTCGTTATTGCTACCGTTTTTATTGCTCTGTCGGCTTTTGTTTGAGGGCAGTCAGAGCCGCTTGTAGATCGCAGTAGAGCTTCTGCATAATGAACTATGTAGGAACGAAAAGAAGGACATGTTCATTCGTATCTGAATCTCTGTCTCACTCTTTAATTTCTGGCCTATATCTCTCTATCTTTCTCTTTTTCACTGTCATATATATATATGTATATATATATATATATATATATATATATATATATATGTATATATATGTATATATATATATATATATATATATATATATATGTATATATATGTATATATATATATATATATATATATATATATATATATATATATATATATATATATATATATAGATATAGATATACGCCTTTGTGTGCAAATGAATGTAAATCTATATAAATATCGATCGCAGATAAACCGCGTTGATGGGTTTCATAAAGGTTGCCTACGTTCGATTTCTGGAGATACACAGTTGGATATAATTCCCATCTCTTAAAGTTTTGATACATATGATATCGCATACATTAAACGTTTCCTGGAGCCATTAAGATTGGCATAGGCTGGCCATATTATAAGAATTTTTAAGCTCAACATTCGCGAAGCCCTCTTGTATAGCAAACTCAATGACAAAAGCGATGTTTGACGATCATAGCTTAATTACATAGATACTGTTGATATTTGCTTCTTAATACTTACGTGTATGGTAACACTGTTTGGCTTAAAGTAACACTTATGTTGTTCCCAAACAATTTAACATTGTTAACCGAATGCGTTCGAGTGCCTAAGGGAAATGTAGGGGATTAAACACCTTGATTATTTCTGTCATCCTCTTCAGAGGCGAACGATTGATCATGCACTAGTTGCTCATCTATATACTCAGACTGCATGGCAATTCACATGTTAACAATTCTCTGCTTAGTTACCATACTGTAGATTGGCTGTATGCATTATTGCATAGAAAACATCGAATATTACTTTAAATTTAATAACCAGTATTTTTCTTTTCAGATATGCAGTAACAAATGTACAAAACTGAAAATGTAAGTATAGAGAGCATGGTATCCTGACAACCGAGCATATCCTACACAACCCACTCAAATATGGAAAAATAAAATACCTGCTAGGATAGTATAATGGCAACAGAAGATTATGCTACCTTACCCTAACACCAAAAAACAAACAAACAGGAAGAGGTAATCTCTGGGCTGGTAGTATATTACTAACAATTATGCCTTTCCCAAACGAACGCAAATGCTACACTAACCATTTAAGTGAACATTGAAAGATAGTAGATAGGACTTAAATAGTAGAGTAAACCAAATGTATCATTATTAGATAATACAATTATAATGTTGGCTTCAAACCGGCACATATCAAATCTCTCTAAAAATACTAGAAGATATATGTTCCATTTTCTCGCGTATGTTTTCCAGCACTTTTAATATGTCTTGGGAGGATTGAATCAGGATGATTTGTCATCTACTAAACTGCCACTCTAAACGGTGAGGTTTATATTTAAGAGGATATTACCATGTAAATTACATTGAAATACAGTCCGACCGAAATATGAAATAGTATATAATACATTATTTAATGCTATTTAATTGTATTGTTTGATTTTAGAGCGATACGAAATCTCCATTATAAATATGTATCTCTCCGTCATACTGTATGTTTGTATGTCTCCATCTCTCTTTCTCTTTCGCTCTCTCTCTATATATGTACAATAATATATATATATATATATATATATATATATATATATATATATATATATATATATACATATATATATGAAGAGTTCGATGGCAAAACGCGATGAACGCCATTTTAAAAATTACGAAGCTATTACTGTAAAACGTGTTTCATTTCCACGCTCAACCACACCATGTGATGCTGTTATACAAAAAAGGATAGTAGGATAATTTACTTTCCATCAACATCAACTTTTAGTCGAAGTATTGATTTAATATATTTTACCTTTTTATTATTTAAGGTATCAAACGGATTCGATTTATCGCGTGTTGCATTCAGAATCTTAATATATATATATATATATATATATATATATATATATATATATATATATGATTATTTTATTAACACAGACATGTACAAAATCTGCGACACTGGCATGTCGATATGATCGATCAACAGATAACATCGACATGCCAGTGTCGCAGGTCTTGTACATGTCTGTGTGAATAAAATAATCATATATAAAAGCTCTTTTTGATATTGAGCACTTTTTATAAACCCGGTTTAAATTTTTTGCATTACTACCCTGTGGATGTTTTATCTGGATTATTATATATATATATATATATATATATATATATATATATATATATATATATATATATATATGTATATGGTTGTGTGTGTGGATATGTATATATATATTTATATATAATTCGCGCACAAAGATGCAAGCAATGATATCATTTTTATTCGAATCTTTTGTTTCGTATGAAGTGAATTTAAAAGTGAATTAATTACAACTCGCTAGGTTATTGCTCATTCGTTTAGAATTAAAATATTAACTGTCGTTCTTTATGAAAATGTAATGATATAAAAGTTACAATAATACACACTTAAAAATAGATTTCAACAATATCGCTGATTTGTCTAAGGCCTCAATTTAAGAGCCCTTATATATTCTTCTACACACATTTTGAAAAGGTCATCATGTCTCTATTAAATGTAGACTATTCCTTAAATATGGACAACTAAATTATTGTATAAATTCTTCATGATAAAACCGTTTTAAAACTTATATTTTGGTAAAAGAGAAGTCAATCCTTTTTTTGTTTTATACTGAATGCGTACTTACAGTATATTTTTACAGTCAATCATAATATTGTTTGAGATAGACGACAATGACCGTGGCATTTAGATTATTATGTTTCAGTGTTATTAAAAAAAAAATAATAATGTCGTGCTGTCTCCATTCGTGTCGGATATCCAGTAGATCAACAACAATCTTGTATTATCTAGACGTTTAAGCATTAATAAACACATACATTGTGAAACGTACTTCGGTACATCTATTTCATTTTGATAAATAAGACAGCAATACTATCGTGAAATGTGCCTCGGATATTCATACATCAAATATAAGGCGTTTTACTTTTTTGAAAATATACTCTAATAAAAACATATATGGTTGGGTCATTCAAACGCCCTAGACAGTATTTCATACTTTACGGAATACGCTACCTGTGTCAGAGCCATATACGTTCTACGTATGAGTGTTTTTGCGCCATCTTGATAGGTGTGTCTCCGGGAAATATAACCAGTCTTGATAGAATACACAATAACTGCAAATCGAATAGAGGATGTGCTCTTCTCTTCCGTATAGCCTCTAGACTCTTTCTCACAGAAGAGTCGTTTCTAGGCTTTCCTCTACTCTATTGTCAGCTTAATGGTTTGTGTTCGACAAGGCTCTAAATCTATGTTTTTCCTCTGTAAAATATCCACAACAAAAATTCGCCCTCTATAACCACTGTAAACTATTGTTTCTTCCGCAGTAAACTAGAAGTTAAACAGAACTTTAATGATTAGGGTTTCTTTCCAATAACTGCCGGTATGTCGAATGCAATAGCACAGTTCTGCTTCCAAACTCATCATAACATAGTCGTATTCAGGTCTACCGTTAACAAATTTTTGCTAAGCCGTCCTCACAGAAAATAAAATAATGCCCTAATCCAACGATCGTCTGCAAACCTCATAGTGTTTCTTTCACCATCAACCTGACAAAAATCATTTACTTTATCCTCGAGTTGTTTCTCATAGTAAAAAAAACAAAGGTACTTAAGTAAATATGTTTCGTTTAGATAAATTAGCACCGACATCCTGTGGTCTACGTTTGAACCGGATATTTACACCAAACCAATCAAGCTGTTTTACAATGATAACAATATACATACAGTTGTTGGCAAAATAAAAACAAAATATTTGATCATCTTTTATTTGTCCTTTGTTGTGTATCATTATGATGTCATGTGTAAATTTGTTCAACATCCCAACAGATGTGTGTTAAACAATGATATAGTCGATATTATATGAAGTGTTATTTTGGTTAATTCAGTACCTATATGCCTGTAATATTTGCCAAATATGTCTTCCTTTGGGAATATTTCTTAATAGTGTGAAGTTCTTAAGGTAAAGACCCTTGGATACAACTGATGATGCCATTAAAATACTGACCTCAAGGAGATATTACCCATACACAAAACATCCATTACGTTAGTAATATCTTTTGAACTTACTTTTACTGGTAGTTTAACATCAATAAATATTTGTATTTTTTTTCACTAGTACTGTAACGATACACGTTACATTCAATTTACTCTATACGTTTCGTAACCACAGTCTTAAATCTTCACGTATCAATGTACGGCCCTTCAGGCCTTTTTAAAACCACGAATCTGTTCACGGCATCTCAAGCCTTTTTCAATTACGGCCTCTGTTCATTTATACGTATCTTAAAGTCTCTAAAAAGTTCTCAAATAAATCTCAAGGTTTACTTTATCTTCTGTTCTCTTCCTTGGCCTGTGATTCGTCTAGTCTTCGCTGGCTGTGTCGTCTTGATCGAAGGAAGAGGTCTGTCTCAGACAGAATGAATACACGAGACACGAATTTTTTGAAGGGATATTTCACACAAATTTCTTTATTCTCACACAAGCTTCTTATTTCTCTCTGGTTCGTTTGCTGTCAGGGGGATTCCGGCTTCGGCTCTCTCATGCCCCGGCTATTTTCCGGTTCCTTTTGGGATATCTTCTGCCCTCCCAGAACGGGGCCTTACCAGTTTACCAGCTACATGCTCGCACCCGGTCTGAGCGGTATCGCCTCTAAGCTCAGACTGATTCTAAAAAGCTAAGTTTTTGTTTTCCGTGGTGACGTAATCATCATTCCCACGCACGAGATGGGGACAAAAACGACTCACTCTGATCTCTGACTCAAAGGTCACGTCAGGTGTCTAAATTTGTTATGACTATTCTTGGATCAAACACTTCTCTGAACTCACTTCTGAGTCCAGAAACAAAACCTATTTTTCAATAACAAAATTAGCTATTTGATACTAGTTAACCTACTGTGCCTTGCATAATGGGGCCCTACAGTATTGTAACACTCCTTCCTTCCCTATAAACAAAAAAAACAAAAAATCCCAAGATTTTCTCTTTTTTTTAAAAAAACAACCCCTCCCTGGGACTGGTGAAAATCCGAGCCTGAGCACTCCTGGGGTTACCATCATTTCACCACTGCCGGAATTTCCTTCGGCACCACATGACAATGTTTCCGGGATGTGGGAGAGTTTGCTCCCTACGGTCGTTACCGGCTAAAAAAGCCATCCCCTGTCATAAATCAACATCAGGCGTTTCTCGCCTATATCTCCTGCAAAATCTACCACATAAATTCGCTCTTGCTCAT
This sequence comes from Sepiola atlantica, assembly GCA_963556195.1. Classification (NCBI taxonomy): domain Eukaryota; kingdom Metazoa; phylum Mollusca; class Cephalopoda; order Sepiida; family Sepiolidae; genus Sepiola; species Sepiola atlantica. The sequence goes on from OY744518.1 coordinate 38,739,554, forward strand.
ACACGTTCTCCGTGCTCGACCACTTCCCAAAAATTCCCGGTATGTTGCACTTTCGGGCCACCATCACTTTCTTAGATAACTTCAACAAACGGTCGGCACACAACCGATTAAAACTAACTGCGCGTTTTATTCTCGCGAAATAGGGGAACAAAAAACAGAACAAAAAAAACCTTCATTAACCTATTCTCTAATGGTCAGCCTCGAAGCTTACTGAAGGTATTGTCGCTATACTGCTTGCTATATATGGACAATACATTTCTGACACGCCCGTGCTCCCGTCGCGAATGACAGCGAACAAACACCCAGTTTCTAACTCCCAACCCCATCGGCGTGGCGTGGCACCCATCCCATGGCTCTAACTAAACGGCGTGACGGGGGTGAAATGTCGACACCACCGTTCCTGGAACACATCGGGTCACCAATCCAGGTCCATCATTTTCTTCCCTAAACCAAAATTAATTTGACTGAGGTACCCTCTCTTAAATATAAAGCTTAAATCTATTCCACTTCCATACACGGTTTACCGACGTGATTGGGGAGCAACCCTGGGTCACGAAAATTAATCACAACTTCAATATCGACCACCGTTATCGTGGCGCACCAATACGACTGTCCTGTCGTCTAACCACCGGTTCGCAGTTTTAACGCGTGTAGAGTTCGAGCACCTTTGCCCATTCTTCTCCGAGCCAAAAACCCATGACCGCCTCGTTTGCGAAAACCACGCGAGCGAACTTTATTGATCCCGCAGACCCAACTGGGCTGCACATACTCTGTGCACAGGGATATTCTTCGAAATAACCTAATTGACCCCCGTCCGGGGTCTCCATAGACCGACCCAAACCTGCTATCAGTGCCCCCCAAACAACTCAAATACAAGATCACTTTAACCCTAACACTTTGCTGACCCACGTCACATTCAATTTAAGAACTGTTTTTTTTTTTAATTACATTTTTAAATTTCTCCATCCTCTAAATAGTAAAATATCATTCACTCAAGCATTAGGAGCCCGGAATCCTCCATGTAACAAATACATCAAAATACATCAAAAAAAAAAAAAAAAAAAAATTCATTCCACCCAACAACAACAAAAAAATCAAACCGAAACCGACAGAACCAATGGAGAACATATCTCCACAATACAATACAACATAATTCAAAAGATAAAGGGAAAAGAGAACAGCGCCCGACACCATAACGGGTTGACATGTCGTCAAACTCCAACCCGGACACCATCAGATCACCCGCCGCTGTCGTCGTTATTTTCCTGCAACACTTTTTAGCAGTTTTCAAAACCCACGGGCGCTTTCTTTCTCTCTCTCTCTCTTCTCTGTCTATGCGCTCTCGCTTCTCCCTTCCTTTCTAACAAGCATATTCTGACCTCGCGCGCACATTTTTTTTTAAACAATCTCTTTTAACATTTCAATTCTTCTCTCTCTCTCTCTCTCTCTCTCTCTTTTTAAGACGCATATACATTCTAAAAACAAAAGATTTCGGCCACAGAGTGGCATATCAATCCCTTTCTTTCTATACTCTTTCTGTCTCTGTCTCTCTCTTTCTAATACATTCTTTCTTTCTTTTTTCTAAATACGCATATTCTGTCCTCGCGTGCACATGTCATTTCAGCACATCCACCCTTTTTAACATTTCCATTCTTCCTCTCTTTCTCTCTCTTTTGATTACATACTTCCCTCGTTTTTTTTTGTTTTTTTTTCGCCCGTTATTGCTTTCACCTTTGTCCCCCACCAACACAAACCAGAAAAAAATTACAGCAACAAATTCTTAAAACACAACACAAAAAAAACATAATTACGGCAAATCGTCCTTTTCTTTCTAACTAGAATGTTCTTTTCCTACAAAGTCTTAACAATTGTTTTTGCGCGTGTGTGTGTGTGCGTGCGTTCTTTTTTTCTTTTTTTAACAAAATGTGTCTTTCTTTTTTTCTTTCTTTTTTTGAATCTTAACAATTAACAAAATGTGTCTTTTTCTCTTTCTGCGTAATTTAATAATGGGCTGTGTATGTGTGCGTTCTTCTTTTTTTTTTCTTTTTTTAACAAAATGTGTTTTTTTTCTTTTCTTTTTTCTTTTCTTTTTTTCTGTGTCTTTTAATAATTAACTCTGTCTCTCTTTTGTGTATCTCAACAATTTTCCACCCCGTGTCTCGCTCCTTTCTTCTCTTCCTTTTTCTATTACTTTGGACCACACGATGTGTTCGTACTTCATGACAGCACCAGATCGATATCGAACCGTTTCATGTTGGAAACGGCAGGTCACGGCTACCAAATCAACCCTATGTTACGATACACGCCCACATGTTGGAAACGGCATCTCAAGCCTTTTTCAATTACGGCCTCTGTTCATTTATACGTATCTTAAAGTCTCTAAAAAGTTCTCAAATAAATCTCAAGGTTTACCTTATCTTCTGTTCTCTTCCTTGGCCTGTGATTCGTCTAGTCTTCGCTGGCTGTGTCGTCTTGATCGAAGGAAGAGGTCTGTCTCAGACAGAATGAATACACGAGACACGAATTTTTTGAAGGGATATTTCACACAAATTTCTTTATTCTCACACAAGCTTCTTATTTCTCTCTGGTTCGTTTGCTGTCAGGGGGATTCCGGCTTCGGCTCTCTCATGCTCCGGCTATTTTCCGGTTCCTTTTGGGATATCTTCTGCCCTCCCAGAACGGGGCCTTACCAGTTTACCGGCTACATGCTCGCACCCGGTCTGAGCGGTATCGCCTCTAAGCTCAGACTGATTCTAAAAAGCTAAGTTTTTGTTTTCCGTGGTGACGTAATCATCATTCCCACGCACGAGATGGGGACAAAAACGACTCACTCTGATCTTTGACTCAAAGGTCACGTCAGGTGTCTAAATTTGTTATGACTATTCTTGGATCAAACACTTCTCTGAACTCACTTCTGAGTCCAGAAACAAAACCTATTTTTCAATAACAAAATTAGCTATTTGATACTAGTTAACCTACTGTGCCTTGCATAATGGGGCCCTACAGTATTGTAACAGTACCAGCAATGGAAAAGTAGGTTTTAAACAACAACGAACACATTTAAAGAATCGTTTTTGGGATCGGAAATCAAAGTTTTTCCTATTCCGATACCGATTCCGATATCCCAAAAACTTACGATTGTTCTGATCCATGATTTAGATTAAGAAAAATTGTCACAAAAGTAGCTAACATTGTTTATCATAGAAGTAAGGTGTTCAAGAGAATTAGGGACTCACACAGACTCTATTAAGCTTACATATACCATATACATCTAGATATAACTATGTTTGTTATTTTAACACAACATAAAGCATCTCCATATATGAAAGAAACTATTTTTTTTTAATCATTAAAACAAACATATAGGTTATAGCTAATAATAATAATAATAATAATAATAATAATAATAATAATAATAATAATAAATATAATAATAATAATAATAATAATAATAATAATAATAATAATAATAATAATAATAATAATAATAATAATAATAATAATAATAATAATAAAGTTTATAGCTGCAAATAAACTCAACAATATTAGTAAAATTTAAAAGATTTCTTAAATAAAACAAAATGTATTAAAATATCAAACTGGCATTTTTAAATATGGACAATAGCATACTCGTCCTTATAAAAGACAGTGTACAATTCTCAAATATTTAAACTATTACCGTTTATTTGGAAATAACCTGAATATATAATTAACACGTTGTTTACTTTCAGAACTCTTCATAAAAGCTACCATTTTTATGATTTCCCCAGTCGAATGCTGTATTAGACACTATATTAATCAAAACGGCAACACGCCATATTTATCGATATATCTCTCATTTTTTTTATTATCTAAGAGGTTTTATCGAGTAGTGCCGGTGTATATTGAAGATAAGTCACTGATAATATATCCAGAAACTTTTTTTACATTAAAAGAAGCATGTTTATGCAGTTAAACTCATATATCTGTAAGTCCTTAATACGTATACGTATGTGTTTGCACGTGTATGCGCATATCTACATATGTATATAGATTCGTAGGTGCGTTAGCAAATACGTATGCGTGTGTTATTCTCGTATAAATGTTATATTCTGTTCATTTAATGGAGTGAATATCTGTTACTGGCAGAACCCCGTTGACATTCTACGATTGATTTCTTCAATACGTTAACTGTCAAATGCTCACCTATTAAAAAAAGCTACTATTGAGTATTATAAAAACACATCACCCCGACTTAGCATATTGCCGGGTACGATGAATTGCAAATTTAAAAAAAAATATTTTCTGTGAATTATCTTTATATAAATTACTTTATTGCATATTAGGCAATCTCATCTTTTTTTTTAAATGGCGTATTGGTAATAATGTACGTACGAAAACGAAATGTTTTAGGGTATTATTTTATAGATATGACATGCTACAAAATTTGCATCGTAAGACAATTATATTCGTATTAATATTGTACTTTTACAGAGAGCGACCAGCGTCGTCAACGTTCGGGAGGTTACAGAAGAAACTGAGAGTTGCCGAGGCGAAGACTGCCAGACCATAAATTGAGTAAAAGTTGCAAATAACAAAAGTCAGACGAAGAAAATAAAAGTAGGATAAATATACAAAAATAAAGAACGAGCAAATTATAGCTAAACAACTGATATTAATTAGATGTTTATTTATTTTTTTTCAAATAACATCTTGTTAAGCAAACGTTTTTAGATAAAATGTATTTTTTGTGCAACGTAAAGTTTCAAAAAATGATTATGATTAGTTTCATATAACAAAAGAACAACACACTGTTTATAAGAATTTTTTCTGATTTTATGCACCGTTTTCTTTCTTTTTTATATCTTCTGGGTTAGAGTTAGGGTTAGGGTTAGGGTTAGGGTTTACAGTTAGAACAAACAACGAAACTACTGTTTTTAAGCAATTTTTAACATTTTTTTTCAATTTTTGTTTTCAATTCATTCATTTTTTTTTATTTTCTAGGTAAGAATTTAGGGTTTTGGGTTTACGGTTAGGATTTAGGCTTATGGGTTATGATTATGTTGTTATTTTATCATTCGTGAGTTTCCAATAGAAAGCATGTACCGAAGATAAAACTATGCAACTGGCCCAGAAATTCCTTGTTTCCATAAGTTATCGGCTGTTTGTTGCAACCTGATCTGTTAATAGTTTCGATAACTCTCGGTCACTTCTGTAACCTGCTCGAACATTGACGACGCGAAGTCACGGAAACGCGGGTCCTTTTCTATAGCAGCACCTACTTACTACTAATTGTGAATGACTCCCACATAGTGTTTTTTATTTCGGGTAGACCTTCTCAGAACTATCAAAATTGTGGAGATCGTTTAAGCAAAATAACAAACTTTAAACATTACATTTTATCTGATTAATTGAACACAAGTTGCTGAACTGTTGTAAATATAACCACCAAGATGGGGATAGTAGTCCGAATCATCCAAATAAAATGAATGAGCAAGTTGTCTGCTTCCGTATCGTTGTGTACGTATGAAATATTTTCGTCTTTAATTTAAAAGAGTGGCATAAAGAGGAAGATGGTGTCTGTTCATATGACATATTCTCGTCTTTTATTTGAAAGAGTGACATGACAATTGAAACTTTTGGGGGGATAAAAAAGAGAAATAAATGCATAATCAAATAAAACTTGTGGAATCAGATTTCTCCAAAAATGGACATAAAAGATACGAATCTCGAAGAGCCGGGTTTCTTATTTGAGATAAGGGCAATTTAATTGAGTTTTTGCAAGCACACAGACGTATTTCAGGTGCCAATAACCGCATCTGTGGTGATGAGATGAGACTTATCCCAGTCGCAATTAGATGCGCTCCCACCTTTAAAATGTTTGAATTATCTCCACCCTTTTCATATTATACTTTTAAATTCAAGACGAATATATATCATATGTACACAACGACAGAAGAAGCACCAACATTTACAAAGTGAAGAATTTCAAATGCTATGTTTGTACAAGTCTCTGGAACAAATCCTCTTTTGATGAGTTGGCTTCTTGTCAACCCTCACTCCAAAAACACCACAGATAAATAAATCAGACTCGCTGAGAAAAAAGGTAAATAAATGATTCAAAATAGAATATATGTAAAACGCCAAACAGTACATTTTTCGAATTTATTCTGAGATTTCTTTTAAGTTTCTTGTGTTTTACCTGTGCTTTTCTTTTTAGGTTCTGTTCTTTTTCTTTCTTTTACGCTTGGTCGATTTTTCCTTGATTTGCCTTTTTTTCTCTTCTGTCAGTTTGTCTCTTCCATTTCACTTAACTGATCGAACCTAATCGATGTGGGTGATTTTTTTTTTGTGCTCTCTACTGATTGACCGCGTTTCGTAGGTCGACGGGGGCGACTGGCGGTGGTTTAAATTTAACGGCCTTACACCAACGCACTCATAAGATAAACTTGCAAACTACAACATTTATACTTTTTTTTGTCGGAGCACCAAGGTTAAGAAACGTTCAGTCTGGTCGTTTCTTGGATTGGTGATTATTTTGTGTATAGCAAGTACCGGAAATATGAAAAAGGGAAGTTACTGTCATGTCGCTTTCTCTAATATTAATTGAAAAAGGGATAAGTGTTTCAGCGGCTTTAGAGTTGAATAGTAGAGTAGACTGTACGCTCAATTATTCCAAATTAGTCTCGGTAATAGAGAACTAAAAAGAAACATCTGTCATTTCCCTCTTACCCTGACGGTTTTTACGATCATCACCGATTTTTGCTCATCACGGGACTAAATGCCAGGTATAATGAAGAACAGTTATACATTGTGTACCATTGCATTCAGTAGAAACATGTCATCACACATCTATACTTTCATAGGATATTTATTGTCTCTGCTGTGGCCAGTTATCCGTGCGAAAATACGCTTGTACATCCTTATAAAATATTCTGATTATTAGATCGCTAGATACAGAAGTAATTGGAAGAAAAATACGGTAAAACTGTCTGAAAACAATTAACATTTTACAATTTTAAAAACGAATTGATTAAAAATAAAATGGAATTTCATCGTCGTCGTAGAGTTAAAGTGACATTCCTTTTAAAAATTTGAAGAATATTTTTTCTGAAAATTATTTTTAGGATGTGAAAGATTTTTTTCTTAAAAATTGTTTCAATAAATAAATAAATAAATAAATGAATAATGGATTTGTCTAATCGATAAAATAAAATACCAACTATTTAACTGACAAATATATTCCAGTACGAAGAAAGTGAAGGTGTTAATCTACGGACTTTCTTTTAATAAACGGATAAAGCGAGAAACACTTTATCACAATTGTATAAATTCTTGTGTTACACTCTTAATACATAGAACTACGGACACACCCACCCACCCACACACACACACATACACACACACATATATATATATATATATATATATATATATATATATATATATATATATATATATATATATATATATACATATATATATATATAGTAAGTTATAGAAATATATGTATGACAATGAAGCTAGACCAAGGCTTCCACGTGTCATATATGTAAGGAATCGACAATCTGGCCATTCCTAACAGGGATGAAACACGGAAGCCCATGTAAAGCTTTATTGCCATAAATATATTTTCATAACTAATTACCAAGTTCTACACACGTATTGATCACTGTTGAAGTAACTACTAAAAATTGATACATTAAATATTATATCTCCTTATATCAGTTCATGTGGATACGTAAAACAATTATACATATATATATATATATATATATATGTATATATATATATATATATATATATATATATATATATATATATATATATATATATATATATAGAGAGAGAGAGAGAGAGAGAGAGAGAGATAGAGAGAGAGAGAGAATGGTAGTTTGCTTGAAGCATCGCTGGGTATAATAGTAGTATGTTTTAAAAGGCTGTGGACAATGCCCACAGCCTTTTAAAAACATGCTACTAACATATATATATATATATATATATATATATATATATATATATATATATATATATATATATATATATATATATAAAAGTGTCACTACAGTTTTGATATATTTGAACATATTTGAGAAATCAGTAAACAGACGCGTGAATGAAAGTTTATTTAATCATTTTTTTTAGTATTTTATAAATCCGAATTTTCGGTTTGACAAACCATACTCATAGTAAATCGACATTGTATTTTATTTATTTTTTTTATTTTTCATGGTGAAAATATAACATAGTATTCGAAGCTCCAAATAAAATTCCTTCGGTATGGATACACCTCATTATTTCTGCGAAGAATTGTTCAGTTTATCAAAGTGATGATGCCTCTACTTACATCACTAACCTGGGGACTCACGCAGATCAGCGTAATATTTTCCTTGGATCCGGTAAGACGAAGATGCAACAATAAATATATACCATAACATATTCAACTGGTCAAGTAAATTATTAGTTTTTAATTCTTAATTTGAGAGGTAAAGAGGAACTTTAATAGCCCATTAGGTTATCTATGTTTCCTATATAGAGATCAAGGGTTAGCTACGCAAAGGGCCCTCTTGATTTCTGAGAACTTTCACTGAATTTACAGACAGCTATGTTGCCGTCTCATGAGTTTTGCTCACGAGTATTTAAAACTTTGATGTTAAACCCGACATACTGGTCAGCACGAAAGTACGTGAAATTATAATGTTCTTATTTATTTACATTACTGCACTGAGAGTTAAATGGTTTTACGAAGGGTAATCACTTACAATAAGTGGCAGATTTTTTCCCAATTACTAGATTGCTTGACCCACGAGTAGGAAGTAAATACGGTTCTTTACAGTCACACAACGCGATAGTTGGGATGTTTTTGTCAAGCCGATATTCGAAACCAGACTGTTTAGTTAGAAGTCAAGAGATTTAACCAGTATCCTATCTAGCTCGCCATAAATATATGTTTTGTTAATATGTGTTTACATTAATGATTATTAATATCACTAGTTCTTTTTTACGACGAGAAGATTAAAAACGTATGAATATCTATTTTATAAGAATATTTTAAAACAAAAATTAAAATGCGTTACACATGTATAGTTTGATATGTTTGTGTCACCGACACGGTGGAAATACTGGAATGTGACCAGAAGACGTGTAGAAATAAAGCGACTCGTGACTGGAAATAAAAAAATTCATCCCTTTGTAAATATATCTACTTAGATGTGCTGCACAAGCGGAATTTCGCGTGCGTCGTTTACATGATTTTTACAAAAGGAAATATGTCGTCTACGTCATAGGAAATGAAAATTGTTCAGGTTCAACTTTGAAAGGTTTCTATTCAGATAATCGTTTTCGAAAAAAAAAACGATTTCTAGACTCATAAATTAATCCAATGTCTATTTTAATATATATGTATATTAGGTGTTTACAAAACATTGATATCATTTGAAAATCTAATAACCTTGCCAATTCACATTCACATAGTAATATAAGATGAACTACTTATGTCAAATAAATCCTGCGACTTATTGCACGTAATAGAGTATATTAGCACAAGGACATATAATTGGAAGAAATCGAACTTAAAAAAAAATAGTCAGGTTTCGATCTCAGCTTGTGTTGGTATTTTCTTTACTCAAGTACATATTTTTCGATTGATTCTGTTACTATTACTACGGGTGCGTTGTGAAGTCAACAATCATATTTTCACACCGAGACCTATATTGCCTACAAGATGCTGTGTACGGTTCACGGTTTATTATTTACTGTACAATAAACCTCGGTTTTTAATTAGTCGTATTATTTCCGTTACTTAATTTTGTTTAACTAACCATTACAGATTTAACACTTTAGAGTCGAAGAAGAGAAAGAATATTACTCCAATTGTTACATTGTGTGCTCCCATACATTTCATCACACGTTATTAATATAGAATGGTTTCAGAATTCTATGAATACATGTAAGACATTTGCATAATATTCTTACTTAGTTATTTAACATTTTAAAACGTGCTTACTTTTCTATTTAATCTTAAAGATTACAGTAGTATTGTCCTTCTCATATTCACACTTTAATTATTCACACTTTAATTGTTGGCAAGTATTACTTCCTAATTTGGCGTCGTCGTGATCACACCAATATAGATACCGTAAGAGAAAACATTAAAGTATACTCTTATTTTCTGTCGTATATCTAAAGTTTAATACTAACTTAAATTAATTTTATCGCTTACATGACAGCAGACTTTAAGCTTTACTTATTTTCACCGAATTCACCATTATTTAATTCTGTTTGCTTGTCATGTATTGTAACGATCTACGTTATCTATCAAACCCGTTTAGCTATACTAAACTAAGGAATGACTACAGTAAGTACGGTCGAATACAGAAGTTTATAACTTCAACTTGTTATAAGAAAATAAGTCTGATTCTTAAATCGCTCTCTTTTTGTGCGGCTCACATTTTTATAATGTTATTCATAGCCCTCTCAGTCAAGCTTCATAAAAGTAGACACATCACTACTCTCTGTTCTTTCGATATATTTGCTGTGTAACCACATTTTAATAAAAATATGCAATTAATCTTAGTACTTACATTACGCCACGCGTAAGTCTTCTACATATAATGTACGGATGTATTTTATTCATTAAATCTTATACGTTAATAACTTTTTACAGCGATTTACGGAATATCACAACATACGAAATCAACGAAGTATTATTACATTTCGTTTAAGAAGTTATTACAATAATTGTTACGATCGAAGGATGTTGTCTCTTTCGAGGGAATGTTTTCTTATGTGTTAGGCTCTTATAAAATGTTTTAATTATTTTTAGCATTAACGGACAATTATCACAATACTGACTTCAGTAATGGGACGAACTGTTTGCCTGTTTTCTCAAATTTGATAGGATAAAACCTGCATGGTTTTTATATTGTAGGAATTTGATAGTTATTCTCTATATATAAGTGGAGAACTAAACTACAAACAGTCTATTGAATATAAAAAAACATCCCCGTGAGAATAAGTGTTTGAATCGTGTAAATAATGTGATTGCAATCGCATACAGGTGTATTACTCGAGAATCAAGATTATGTATAGCAGTTATCTCGTGTGATGACATATTTAGTTAGATGTAGGAAGCTATTCGCCCGGAAAGTGGAGTTGAGGTTAGCAGATAATACATATAATATAATCTGTTTTCTTTATCCGCCAACGCGTGACGTTTCTCTAAGTTTAATGCATTAATCGGAAATCCATTCTTGTATTCGGATAGGTTGGCTTTGGTTTGTCAGAAGTGAGTTTCTGGTCAGATTGCCAACAGTGTCTGCCTTTTCGTTTCAACTGTTTGGCAACTATGGCTTTTGTTAATGCTATACTATTTACTTATGCAAACACAAACACTCTATATATGTATCTATATATATGCATATATATATATTTAAAATCCCGAAACAGTTTTCATGGTAAACAACTGACGATCCCTTATATATAAAAACATATATAAAAATATATTTATATTAGAGTATATTCTTGGAAGTAAACTAAAATAGTGATTGCAGTAGATTGATTGTCTTACTAGACTAAAATCTTTCAACAAATTTTTTTTTTTTTTTTTTTTTCCCAGTTTTGAAGGTTAAAAGAACTTCCGAGACTATATATATATATATATATATATATATATATATATATGTATATATATATATATATATATATATATATATATATATGTATATATATATATATGTATATATATATATATATATATATATATATATATATATATATATATATATATATATATATATATATATATATATATATAAGGGGGAGAGAGAAAGACAGAGAAAGAGGGAGATACATAATGAAACCAGTGAAAAAAATATAGAACAAAGCTTATATCGTATCGGAGTTTCTCATTTGACCGGATTGTCTGTTTAATTTAAAATGACAGTATATACTCATACATGACAAAACCTTGAACACTCCTTTAGATGTTCAATGCTAAAGTGCGTGGTTATGGTCAGAGTTTATATATTTATTCGTATGTAATTTAATATCAGCAAGCGAATAATTTTGCCGTAAGAAACAGGTAAATTATAAATTAAATTAACAATAATATAAATTTAAAGAAAACCATAGGTGTGTCGTTAATGCAATTTAATGGATGAAAAGATAAATTAACGCAGTAATAATAGTATGTAGTTGATGTTTTCAGACGTATATTTCACAGTATATATATATATATATATATATATATATATATATATATATATATATATTGTGTAATTAGGCAGCATTCCTTCTATTTTACATGTTTGGTTAAACAGGAGCGCCAGCTTCTGATTATTTATTTTTTGTATTCGTTTTTTTTCGATTCGTCGCACGACCGATTTTGTATTGTCGTCCATTTGTAAAAATCGCCATATGACCGACGTTGGTCGAAAACGTTCGCGAAAATATGGCGATATTTTACACAAAATGGACGACAATACCAAATCGGTCGTGCAACGAATCGAACAGACTAATCAAAAAATAAACAGAAGCTGGCGCTCCTGTTTAATCAAAGATACACACACACACACATATATATATATATATATATATATATATATATATATATATATATATATATATATAGTTTTCTGTTTTACACAGTGCCAGGTCGAACTATCATCTCAATATTATTGAGGCGTTAGTTATTAAAAAATCTCGACCTAGCCTGTGTAGACAAAATATTTTGAAGCATCGGTTGGAGATCTTTAATGATTCAAAGCCACTATAACGTTGAGAGATTTACCTTTTTTTCCTCTCTCAATCGTTTTCTCCAACTTGAACAATTTTTTTCCGCTCATATCTTATTCGACTTTTAGTTTTTAATTTACCATTCTTTTGTTTTCCTCACGGAGTATGGACGTCCACCCTACTGTTTCCTCCAGTAGTGGCTACTATTTTCTTTCTTTTTCCCAATATGTAAACCCTATATGTGTTTGTGCTTGCATGACATTTTTCTTTATATTATCATCCTGATGAAGTCTTATAAATAAAGACGAAACGTTGATGTACACATAAAAAGTTCATATATGTCTCTTTATATGTTCTTCTTTATGTATGTGCACATATAATATGTGTAATACTTAAACGAACAACTTGTTTCATTAAGCCATACTTATGATTTCGTACTCCTTCCGAACTTAAGATCACCCTAACCCAACTCTATATATACATTTACCAACGTCGATGAGGGCTGTATAAATGTATGTTGTGTATTTTTCTTCTATCTAAAAATAGTGAGACTGTCGGTCAACTCATGGACAGTAAATTTTTACTGCCGAATTTACTTTTCAACTAAGTCTATTAAGTTATTGATTTTTTGTTTGCGAATATTGCTTTTATTTATTCATATTTTATTTATTTTTCATGCGATACCAATAAATCTCTGCAAATGTTTTATTTACCTTATTTATTTAAATAAAAATGTATCTGTATTTTTATTTTTTAGTGTAAACAGAAAAAAAAAACTTTTTTACTGATGTTTATTTAATATACAGGCTGATTAATAAGTAACTAAGCTATTTATTTTTTAAATTTTTAAGTTAAAAAATACGCTAATACAAAACAGAAAGTTTATTCAAAAAATTCATTCATGGGAGTTTAAAATTACAGCAAATATTCAAAATGTACACCTTTGTTCTGTATGCATAGCTCCATTCTTTTTTGCAAGGAATTTGCGACTCTTTGTAGCATATTTGATTGATTGAGTGTTGTGCGAAGGAGGCTTTCTGTTCACATTACGTTTCCATTGTCTTTCAACCAGTGTGGGAGATTCATCAAATTTGACCACATGAATAACAATAAATATTCGCTCTTCAATTGTAAATGACATACTGCCTGAAAAAAAGCACATATGGTGATTTACACAAATTTAAATAAATAAAAAAATATATATATAGAAACAAATATATAAACGAACATATTTAAAATGATAAATAGCAGTAATTAGAGAGTAAGATAACAGTTATCAAAAGCTCATAGTGTGTTTGTGCTTCATATGGTAATCATTTTAAATAGCTAAGTGACTTATGAATCAGCCTGTATATATATATATATATATGTATATATATATATATATATATGTATGATAATTTTTAAAAATATGTTTTATTAATACCTATAGACATACATATGTGTTGTTTTACCATAAACTCGTCAGTATAGATTACGGAACTGTGCCGCTTGTCGGAGGGTTAGAACACTGATTTAAGTATTATGAACCATGGATTCCTACTGCTAGGCAGTCGTTGTAATTAAGTTGTTTTTTTTTTAAATCTGTGAGAAATAGTATTTTATTTATTTGTAAACACAAGTAATGTTCAATCTCCTAAAGGGAGAGGATTTCGCAACGTAGCTCAATTTGAATCTTAAATTATGTGTTATTTTACAAGAAATCTCAAATAAACTCAGCTCATAATTGATAATTTAATATAATATATAGTTATGTAAATATAAATGTTACTATATATATACATGTATATATATATATATATATATATATATATATATATATATATATATATATATATATGCATTTATTCATATATATAATGGGCTAATTATGTTTGGGTCATTTAGTCAATTATATATACAGGATTGTGAAGAAAGGTTTACAATTAACTTTAATTTCTGAATTTTCTCTCAGAAAATTGCTTTGAAACCTAGAATATATTCGATATCATAATCATACCTGCAATCATAATCTATACGCTTTCAGACACATTGGTTAATATGCGTAATGACGAAGGCCCTCCTCTAGAGTTTGTGATTTGTAAAATGCACTTGTAACACTGAAGGGCAACTTAAGACTAGCTTTAGTCTTCATAAGGCATGTTTATAATTTAATGAATAAAATTATTAGAATAGAAAATATAGGGACGAATTCCAAAAGTCCGACGAGATCACACTGAATAATTTTTTTTAAATTGTAAATATGAGCAAAACCTCGAATTTTAACATTTAATTTCTGTCAGATTTGCATTATGTTCGATCCAGATTCCTAAGACATTAATTCAGCCAGATACTTTGAATTTGAATTTCTCAAATGGAAACTAAAATGTTCTCTACTTGCAATTAATTTTAATTTATGTAATGAAAGATACTATTCTTTTATTTACATCTCATCTGTACGTTTCATGTTCGATCGCAGAATATTTTTTTCGCGATCATCTGTTCGTCGAATGAATATTCATCATTAGTTTAATAACAGTATTTGGTTAATAGCAATATCTTGATTATTCATATCCGATCAATGAATAAGAAATACAACCTGTCATTCATCACTTTATTTAAATAAGAGTGGTTGTCAAAATTTAAAATTCCTCTTCGATGTTTAGATGACAGCTACAAAATATTAATTACATTTAGAATGATAATAATGACATACATTCTAATGTTTATATATTTTTATTCTCTATCCGGAGTGTTAATCATGCTGGCAATTAACACATACGTTGGATATATATATATATATATATATATATATATATATATATATATATTAAAAGAAAGATATATATATATATATATATACATTTATATATATATATATGAATTAACCTTTGTATGTATTATGTGTACATATATATATTATTATATATTTTATATACATAGAAAAATATATATGTGTATACATATATACATGCATATATATGTGTATATATAATGTGTACATGTATAAAGATATATATATATATATATGTATATATATATTAAGATATATTTATATATATATGCATACATATGTGTATATGTATTGTACACACACATATATATATATATATATATATATATATAAATATATATATAACCTACGTTCACATGAATATATATATACATATATATATATATATATATATATATATATATATATATATATATAGAGAGAGAGAGAGAGAGAGAGAGAGAGAGAGAGAGGGTGTTTCAAAAGTCTTGGGAACATTACAAATGCGTATATCTCATGAACTATTCCAGGTAGAAAAATGAAACTGGTGCCATTTTAAAGCTTGCTTAATCAAGTTTTTGGTCATACTAATGATTTTCGTGTTATCTTTCCAGGTGCAGTAATGGCGTTCTCTAAACAAGACAAGGCATTTTGCGTCCTCCAATTTGCAAAGACTGAATCGTGGACATGTGTTCAGCGTGCATTTCGCAGGAAATTTAAAAAAGAAGCCCCTGAAAGGAAATCCATTGTCAGATGGCATGCTAAATTTGTGAAAGATGGGTGTTTGTGCCCAAGTAAGCGAACAGGTCGCCCTTCAACTTCAGAAGATGCAGTTGAGCAAGTTCGGACAGCCTTTCAGCGGAGCCCCCGTAAATCAGTGAGACGAGCCAGCAGGGAACTTCAGCTTGCTCCAGCAACTGTCTGGCGTGTCTTAAGGAAACGACTGCAAATGGTACCTTACAAGCTCAAGTTGGTCCAAAAGTTGAAGGACACTGATAAGCCACTTCGCCGTGACTTTTGCATTGCAATGCAAGAGAAGTTGGAAGATAACGGCTTTGATGACCGGCTTGTTTTTAGCGATGAGGCGACCTTCCATCTGAATGGCAAAGTTAACAAGCATAACACTCGCATATGGGGTACTGAGAATCCTCATGAACTTCTTGAGCACGAGCGAGATTCACCAAAAGTGAACGTGTTTTGTGCAATTTCCAAGAAAGGTATCTATGGACCGTTCTTCTTTGAAGAGGCAACTATCACTGGTGAATCCTATCTCAACATGCTGGAAGACTGGTTAATGGCTCAGTTGGAACAAGCAGAATCTGATGACTTCATTTTTCAACAAGATGGTGCACCACCACACTGGAGTCTTAGAGTAAGGCAGTTTCTTAACACAAGGCTGCCTGGTAGATGGATTGGGAGATCTGGGCGAGGTGATGACGTTCTCATGCCCTGGCCTCCTAGGTCTCCAGATCTCACCCCGTGTGACTTTTTCCTTTGGGGCTTTGTCAAGCAACAAGTCTATGTGCCGCCCCTTCCAAGACATATTGACGAACTAAAGGCTCGAGTAACGGCAGTTGTGGGAACCATTGCCGTCAAGATGCTGGAACGCGTTTGGCAGGAAATGGACTATCAGCTAGATGTCTGCCGTGTGACGAATGGTGCTCATATTGAGCAACTTTGAAGATTCCCCACAAAACTTGAAACTTTAACCTTTCCAAGGGTGCCAATTTCATTTTTCAACTCCTAATAGTTTTTGAGTTATTAAAAATCGTAATGTTCCCAAAACTTTTGAAACACCCTGTATATATATATATCGTTGAATACGCTAGCATAAACATTATGCATGTATTAAATATATTTCGCATGTCTATATATCAATACAAAATGTTTACACATGTATATATATATATATATATATATATATATATATATATATAAATATGTAAATATATATATATAAATTAATATTAACTGTGTATTGCCTACAGACATCGATGTGTCATATTTACGCAATTTTCATTGCAGGAAGCTAAATCCCGATGGTCGACGGGTGCGAACTCCGATAACACATCGACAATGATTCGCAGTCAAGAGAGTTACCAGTCGGCTACCAGAAATTAACTTGGCATTTTAAGAAGAATTTTACATACCAAGTCGCCGAATATTCACAGCATGGGTTAAGAGAGTGATCAACAACAACAACAAATCGTGTAAGATCTCGCAATATAATATATATATATATATATATATATATATATATGTGTGTGTGTGTGTGTGTGTGTGTGTGTATGTGTGTGAACGCGTGTGTGGGTTTGTGTGTATACTTATATATTCATTGTGCAATAAGTTAATATGAGCATACTATATATGTTAAATAAGTGTATCATTTTTATGTTTCTGATTATTTCAACTAATGTTCTCATCCTGGCTTTTATTTTGACAACGTTTAAGCCGAAGTAACCGCCGACATTTTTCATGTGTATCTACTCGAACCTGATATCCTTCAAGACGAAATCCAGAATCTGATTCCATGTAGTTAACCAGCTGATTTTCTCTTTGAAAGAAGTTATAAATGTATGAGTACGTATATAATACACCATTGGGGGAAAAAAGCTTATAGTTAATAAATATCTGAGTATGAAATTATCGCTCTCAGGTAACGCTAATATTTTGTGCCATTAATGTACG
>OY744518.1:38762707-38795207 GCA_963556195.1 Sepiola atlantica
TTTCGCAAACAATTAATTTAATTCTGAGCAAATGCCTTAAATTATCCCCCTCCCTTTTTAATGCTACACTGTACCACTGAGGATATTCATTCGGGATGCCGAAAAGATGAATGTATGTACGTATTTTCTTTATTAGCACAAACTTTGCAAGTTATGTTTTAAAACAAAAATAAGTCGCGTTGAAATAATTCCGAATACACTTTATATTTATTTTTTTCGGATGATTAAACAATATAACTTAATTTTAAATATTTATGTAATTTTTAAAAGCTATTATTCTATGTTAAAAATTGTTTTGTTTTTTATATATATAAGACACTTACCAATTAAAAACATCATTTAGATTTACATTCTGTTCGAAGTCAGGTTTTCACATCATAGGGAAAAACGTAGTGATTTATTAATGTGTATTTTGCTAATTCCTAATTTGTCAACAAATTAGATTATTTTATTTGATCATAAGCAGGGAAAAACCATAAATATTATAGTAGTATTATATAGAGAGAAAGGGTGAGAGAAGAAGGGAGAGAGAAACATGGTGAGAGAGACATAATGGGTCTTATAAGTAACAGAATTGTTTTCGCAAACAATTAATTTAATTCTGAGCAAAGACTTACATTATCCCCCTTCCTTTTCAATGCTACACTGTACCACTGAGGATATTCATTCGGGATGCCGAAAAGATGCGTTTCTGTAGTTAGGCACGTGCATACTGTGTATAAGTATAACTACTCCGCACTGGGGTAAGATCAACAAGTGAATAAGGCTGAGATTTAAACCGGATATTTTTTTTCGACGGTCCGAGGCTCTATCAACTATCTGCTTTTTCGAAGCAAAGAGGCATTGAACATTACAGCTTGTCAATTATAACACTTTCTGGTGATTGCTCTATACGTTCTGATAAAGAGTTTCGTATTATCTATCAACCGTTATTTATGTTCACCTTTAACTTCATCAATTTTTGTTTTGCAAACTATTTAACGATGTCAATTATATTAACCAAGCAAACCTCAGATGGTACTAACGCAGGATATATATATATATATATATATATATATATATATATATATATATATATATATATATATATAGAGAGAGAGAGAGAGAGAGAGAGAGAGACGAAAAAAGAATGATAAATATGCGACGATTGTCCAAATTTATTTCAAATTTCAATTGTTCAATGCAAGGTGTAATCAGTAATAAACTAGTGTTTATTATTCTTTTCTTCAAGCCAAAGTTTTTTTGTTTTTTTTATTTGCTTTCTACAATTCATTGGACATCTTTTCAACGGAAATTTACAAACCGGACAAACCACATATCTTTTTTACGGAACTTCTCTTTCACTGCATTTTTTAAATAATATTTTTCATATATTTTTCAAATTTTTGAACTTTAGTTTTTTCGAAAGCCAACTTATCTATCTGTATTTCTCCTCTGATGATAATATCTCGATCTTTGAAAAGCCTTGGCTTAAGGAAAGAATAATAAACACTAGTTTATTACTGAATACACCTTGCATTGAACAATTGAAATTTGAAATAGATTTGGACAATCGTGGCATATTTATCACTCTTGTTTCTTCTATCTCTACAATTGTTCTATCTCGTATATTGAGCTAATCCTCTTCACACTAGGTTCCATCTACTAAAAGTTTTACTTTTGGTTTATATTTGATCCTATATATATATATATATATATATATATATATATATATATATATATATATATATATATATATATATATATATATAAGAATAATATTTTGGAAGCGATAACAATGCGTTGTTAAAGTGACACATATACGACACGTGGAATCGTAAAAACAAAGTGACAATACTGAAAAGTCAATAATTCTCAAAAAAACTTTTTTTACCAGTGTATCGTTGACCGTGGTGTTAGGTTGGAGTGTGTCCTTTTCATTATTATTTTTTTTAATTTTCGAGGGTATCCCTCATCCTCAGAAATAAAATAAATACAGCCACTCGTTGGAGTGTGTTTTTTTGCCAAAAGCCGGGGCCGGAAATGCTGGTTTGTTTTTAGTAGCAGGTCCGCAGAGGTTTGTTTATTTATTTTTTATTTATATATTTATTTTTTTATATAATGTATTACTTATTATTTTTAACCGTTGCTGTTTGTTTTGGTTAGTATATATACTGAGTAATTTATTTATTATTTATTTATTTATTTTTATTTATTTTTATTTTTTTTATATATATAGTTTAAGAATATACCTTTAAAATATTTTTACTTGTATTTTGTCACTCGTAAGTCTTTTAAATAAATATATGTATTTTATGAATTACAGGGTAAATGATTCCGAACGGCGGTCAGTTGATTTTGACATAATCCCGCATATTTGCCTTCTATTTGAGTTGGGTTGACTCAAGTATTTATATGTTATTAAAAATATTAGTTGCACCACCAAGCGTAGAATACCATTTCCATTGCTCAACACGCCTATCGAACGGATCTTAAAAATATTAGTTACCTAGCTGGCTTTGTGGCTCACTATCGCTTCGCAAATGTCGCTACTTAGAAAGACGTGAAACATAATCCTAAATGAATTACGATTCTATTTCTAACTTCGTTTTAAAGATAACAACAATATGTATATGATTGTTATGTATAGAACAATTAATATTACGATTTGTGTAATTTCAATACAAAATTATTTCTTTGAAATTTGACCGTACAGGAAGAAACACAAAAAAGTTGCCAATTTACCTGTTAGCTTTCCATTTTGAAATACATTTTTGAAATTTAATTCGGTCTTTCTAAACGATTTGCCCAGGAAAAACGCAATAATGCGAAACAAAACTAAATTTGTTATTAAAATAACACACAATAAAAATAAAATATTAATAAAATGTTCCTTTTTAAAACCAATATACACATTAGTTAATCATGCGATTATTATCGCATTTACATAATCAGTATATAGAAAAGTGATTCTTTTATTGTGTATAGTTCAAAACAATATGAAATATGGCGTTTGAACTTCCACACCCAGAGCGAGAAAATTGTCTTATTTTCGTTTTTATTCATTTAGATCAAAATATTACGTAACATGAAATCAGCTAGATTGTGTGCGTGAACCACACACTGACGTTGGCGCCGAATCGTTTTCTTGCACGTTGAGATAATTATGGTCTACTTTGATGGGGGTCTGCTATTAGATTTACCTTGAGTTATACAGATGCATGGTAAGGAACCGAACTAGTTACAGTAAGCATGATAAACAGATATGATACGTTCTTGCCTTCCTGGTATTCTATGAATCTTCTAAAACGAGAATTCTTTGAAAATGGAAAATGTCAATTCTCCAAGATCTACCCTAATGTCTTCCTTGCTTGGTAGACCGTTACTTCAGATAAAACGCAGTCTTCGTATGGACGTCTGTTAATGTGCTCCTGTCACGGCTAGGAAATTTACGGCGTAGACTTTTCGCGGGGTCGTGACATTCAAATTTATGTGAAGTTTTCTTCTCTCGTTACAACAATCTTGCTAAATATGAGCTAAAACTCGCATGATATAACTTCCATCTTATGAACAGATGTTCGTGAGTAGTTTTTCAACGTAGATCTTTACAGGGAGTTTAGTATCTTCGTTTATATATACATAGACGAATACCCGACCCAGGATGGGTAACATTTATTCCACGAACATAACAGCTTTGCACTAGTTGTATGTCCCATTACGAATATATAAGTATATTAACATTTATGTCTAGAATACTTGTTCCGATTTTGATCAAAATCAATTGCATGCATTGTATTCTAGAAAATGTCTACAATGTAAGGTTTTAGCTCGAAGGTAATAGGAAATTGAAAATCCGCTAATCTTGCTTAATTGGTGTCTAATTTATACGGATCCCATTCAATGCAAATCTTTCCAAGAATATTTTTAAATTCATAATGATCCCTTAATTTTTTAGGATCTTATCCTGTACACACACACCCATGCTAACACACACACAACACATGCACACACACATATACACACACACACACATATATATATATATATATATATATATATATATATATATATATATATATATATATATGTACATACATATTTCCTCTATAGACATACTGTTTAAGCGTATGACATCTCTTAAGTGCAGTTAGACAACCACCTCTCCGAACCAATGATAGAACCTTTAACCACATACATTATAGTCATCTGTTGGACACATTAGGCCAACAGATGAAGCGTTCGAATATACCTAATTTTATATATATACAAATTTCACCAGAAAATTACACATATTTTTATTTTTTATTAGTTTTTTATTGTCGAAAATAATTATCAAAACACCCTTTTCCTCATTTAGTCACCAAATATAAAGCAATCGAGGATTAGGAAAAACGAGACGGATTAAATATCAGCCGGGAGTTCGAGAATACTATAGTAGTGCTAACATTGATCAAAATTATAAATTGCGTTTTTCATCCTATTTTTTTACTCGCTTGTCATGATATATTTTGATCCTTAAACTATAACTGAGTAAGTTGAAGAAATAATACCACTTTTGTCTGAGTGAAAAAGGAATGTTTAAATTAAATAAATGCGGTGACATTTTTATTTATTACAATCTGATTGTGGTGAATTTACACTGATGAACACTTTAATAAGTTTTATGGTATGTTGTATATGAGGGCAATCTATTTTTAAGGTAAGTAAAACAGAAGTCTGATAATGAATTGGTGTCGGATGAAATCTTATTTTTTTTACGAATCATTGTTATCATATCATATGCATATAGGCAGCATTTTTATTTAAGCTTCGTCAATTGGACGTTGCTGAAGATTCGTTCCCACAGTGTGAGACGGTTACTACCACATAGACGACGTGTCAAGTCCGATAATATCCCGGTGCCTCAAACAAGCAATATAATGTACACGTTTAAAAAAATACTTTTTACAATCTTTTGTAAAACCTACGATTGATTACTTTGTTTGTTTTTAAACTAATTCATATATATATATATATATATATATATATATATATATATATATATATATATATGTATATATATATATGTACATACACACATATATATATATATATACGTATATATATATATATACATACACACATATATATATATATATATACATATATATATATATATATATATATATATATATATATATATATATATATATATACATATACAGTCTTTGAAAATTCTACACCCATTTAAACTATATTTTAAAAAAAACAAAAAACATAAAACACTTTTAGTTCCAAGTCCTACGTTGGAAAATTACTTTGCTTGTAACTAAATTTAATTTATATATATATATATATATATATATATATATTATAAACAAATTCCCGAAACAGTTTTTCATGGTAAACAACTGATGATCCCTTAAATAATGTTAAGACTAGTTTAAATTCCTGGAAGCAAACTAATATAGTACCTACAAAAATAAATTGACTTACATGAGTGAGTTACTACTGAACGACTTGGAACTAAAATGTTTTTTTCTCCCTATATAGTTTTAATGGTTGAGAAACTTCCGAGACTATATATATATATATATATATATATATATATATATATATATATATATATATATATATATATATATATATGTATACATATGTGTGTATGTGCGTGTATATATATATACATATAAATATATATACATATATATATATATATATATATATATATATATATATATATATATATATTCATATATATATATATAGTACTACTCTTCTTGGTGAGAGAGATTTGTAGGTCTTGTCAGATAATCTATAAAAAGAAGTAAAACACTGATGTATAACTTGTATCTTGACTTCAACCGTCTTGGCATTGAACTACTGGAGGATTGAGGCGTATTTAGTCCTAGTCGACAACATCCTTAGAGCTGGACACTTTAGTATATAGGCTCTACCCATCCTCCGACTTGCTACTCTTTTATAAGTCAGATACAAGGGTACATTCATAGGGAACCTTAAAATACGCTCAGTGGTTGGCATTGTTTTCTGACGAGGACAATGAACGCCATCCCACTATATCAATCCATTTCTATCCTGCCAACATGGGGGCACTTTTATCTTACTTTGCCTCACCCGACTAATCTGGGTCGCTCTTTTGTACAGTATGTGGGTGCAGGTTTTGCCGTATGTTAGGATGTTTTTTTCCGACTAGTAGCAGAGGTCCCAGAACTCTAAGTTAGCGTTGAGAGCGACTGTTCTCTCAACAGTTGTCTAATATCGAGATAAATGCAATACCATGTCGCGCTTTAAGAAGACCCTTGGACTTATCTCCACTGACCGCTTTTACAAGGAAACAACTTCATAGATAAAGCCTCGGCTAATATTCTAATTGCGTCCTTTGACAGACATCTAATACACAACCACATTGCCGAACCCACTCTTTCTAAATAAACTAACAATCCCAATACGAATTAGAAATTATGCATTCAAACCAAGCATTCCCTAAAAACAACAAATTCACCTCTTCCTTTGTTGTCAGCGTTCACTAATATCGGAGCAGTTAGAACAAACTTCGATTGTGTAGAATCCTTCCTCCTTGTAAACTCCACAGATAATCTTGCACAATCGAAATTAATCTTCACTCTTAAACTTCCTAATTTTGTTTTGTCATGCCAAGCATATGCTTTGGTTCGTAATCTATATTTGTAACACCCTGTGTTTGAATAGAAAAATATCATCATGGTCAGCAATCTTCATATATCGACCTATTTTTTACTTCACTTCCAGTGTTGTGTGTGGCGAATGATCACTTGGTAATAATTGTTGACATTAGCCTAAACTTTCGACCTAAAACCGAAGCGCCGTAACTCAAAACAACTAGAGTCTACACAGGCTCACTTCAGAAACTTAACATGGACTAAAACTGTTCTCGTCTTTGCTGGACGACGCGAGAATGAGGTAAGAGAATGGTTAAAGCAGGCATATAAATTATAAAATAAGCCCAACTCTCCCAATGGTTGACTTCGACCTGCGTACATTTTATTGCGTATAGCATTCAACTGATGCAACTGCTATACGTCAGTTAGAAACAAACAAAATGATAGCATCAATGTACTTTTGTAAGTGTCTAATAGGTTTAGATAAATTTGCGAATACTGAGATGACTAGAAAACCATTTGAATAGCAACAATTAGAGACATACGATTTCTGGAAAGTTTATAATAGAGCAGAGCCATCGATGAGAATCTCAGAAAAAAAAAAGACAGGATTACGGTTGGAAGATACGAGCTGAGTTTTAACAGGATTAAACGAAACAAGCCATTTCGTACCTCAATCCACAACCAGACTCAGGTCAACTTCTAGATTAGCTGCATATTTCGACTGATCTGAAGGATATAGGCGAAAAGCAACGCCACAATAGAGAGTTTTTATTTAATTATTCATTTCTTTTATTTTATAGCCACCATATTCCGTCACTGAATGCACTCTGCCCGACTCTATGAAATGATTCGGCTTGGATAATAAGTAGAAACGCGAAATAACGTAGCTCGCTCTCTCTGTCTGTCTGTCTGTCTATCTCTCTCTCTCTCTCTCTCTCTATATATATATATATATATATATATATATATGGTAAGTCAATGAAAATTGATTAGACCTGCAAATGGAAGCAAATCAATATCTTCAGTTGTTCAAAACAAGGAGCAGTTTAGTTAATAATAACATTTATTTTTCTTCTCTTTCATTCCTTAAACCAAGTTTTTCAAAGATTAAACTCTTATCATCAGAGGAGATTAATGATTGATAAGTTGACAGAAGAGGACTGTCAAAGTTCTAAATTTGAAAGAGTTTTTAAATTGTTTTTAAAAGTTCAAACGATATGAAAGTCACCAATAACGAAATCCAAATAGCGTGGAGCCCAGAAATATCGGTAAATCCAGAAGAATCTGTATGAAAATCCAACGACGATGATTCCACTAAGGTCTGTTGTCCTTGGAGAGGCGATCAAATAAGATTGCCCATATTAAGAAAACAATATTCTTCCTGTTTTGACTTATAATTTTCATATATATATATATATATATATATATATATATATATATATATATATATATATATATATATATATATTCTTACTCTAATCTAAAGAGACGATACGCTTTTTTCAAAGCGTTCTTTCTATTTTTTCTGTTATAATGATATGCTATCCTCGGCAATCCCTCACAGCCATGCTATGTAGTGTTATTATGACTCATACCAAAATCAGCTCTTTATATATTTACTCGATGTTCAAATTTTGCGTTCCCCTCATATATTTTTACATAGGCAGCTAAATAAAAGAGTGTCAGAATTTTGAATTTTATGGAGAGTAAGATTATTTTAAACTAAACCAAGTGAATAACAGTGCTTCAAGCGTGCCCTATTTTTTGCAGAATATTTTTATTCTGAAGATGTACGCAAAAATTAAACTCGTCCATCGCAGTCTGCTTTCTTTTGACATCTTAAAGTATACCGCTAATGTATAAATAGTTCGTATATACCGACACATATATATATATATATATATATATATATATATATATATATATGTATGTATGTGTGGGTATATGCATATACATATATATATATATATATATATATATATATATATACACACATATATACATATATATAGACATTATATATATATATATATATATATATATATATATATATATATATATATATATATATACATAAATTAATCGATCAAATAG
Source organism: Sepiola atlantica (assembly GCA_963556195.1). Classification (NCBI taxonomy): domain Eukaryota; kingdom Metazoa; phylum Mollusca; class Cephalopoda; order Sepiida; family Sepiolidae; genus Sepiola; species Sepiola atlantica. The sequence goes on from OY744518.1 coordinate 38,771,422, forward strand.
ATAAAGTTAATTTTATAAGAACATTGTTTTCCAGATATTGTACAGCCCCCCACACACATACATATATATATATATATATATATATATAAATATATATATATATATATGTATCTACATATATATATATATTTATTTATTTATATATATACGAGATTACGTGTATGTGACTTAGTATAACTGTAAGTGTTAGTTTACTCTCACAATCTCCCAGTATGTCTGTCGATATGTCTGTTTGTTTTTCTCTCTCTCTCTCTCCATTTTCCACCCTCTCTCTTGGTCATTATATATATATATATATATATATATATATATATATATATATATATATATATATATATATATATATATATATTTGTATGTGCGTATTGATATAAAATTGTGTGTGGCATATTTTTACCCCTGTGGCCATTTTTGACAAGATATAAGTATGTTAGAATTATTGTTCTGCCATCTCCAAACCTCCTGATGTCGAAGTCTTCACCTATGGCACTCAAGACACCAGCTTGAACCTCAACCGTTTATCATAAGTAGCACTACATAAGTACAGTTTGGCGTTTTAGCTGTGAGTGTTTTTTTTACATTTTGGTTCACCGTTAACTTTAGTTATTTTAACAATTTTGTTTACTTACTTTTCAATAAAAATAGTATTTCTCCTTTTTTTCTTCATCCCACTCAAATCTCCTTGTCAGAATTCTTCTCATTTTTTTGTCGTAGATTTTTTAATTTTCTTTTTCTTTCTTCTGTTAGATTTTTTAGGAAACACTTTTTACTGAATAATATAAAAAAATGCATCAACATATTTATGGCAGTGAGAGAACATGTTCTCTGTGGATTTTCTTTTTCTATCTCTTTACTTTTCTTTTTTTTCAATTACATTTTTTGTTTTTCTTCTGTCCCGCTCGCCATTTTTCATCTTACAACGATCTTCAACTTCAAATTGGCACCTTATAATTTTTCTTTCTCTCTCTTTCTATCTCTCTCTTTCTCATCCTTTCTCCCTTTCTCTCTCTCTCTCTCTCTCTCTCTCTCTCTCTCTCTCTCTATATATATATATATATATATATATATATATATATGGATGATTAAGAAAAGAAAATCAATGTTCTGACGCAATGAAAATTAAAAAATTGAAAACCAAAAAAATTATATTTATACATTCATCAACGTCTCGTCTTTATTATAAAACTTCTTCAGTATGATTGCTTGAAGATAACATCACACAAGTACCAAATGTTTAAACTGTATCCGTGAGGGCGGCTGCCGTCTAAAAACGTTAGGCCGCTTCAGCGAAAAATCAAATTATGACATACAAATAGATAGTGGCGGTGGCAAGTTGCGGTTGGGGTATAATATCATTAGGAAGTGGTAGAGTTATTACAGTAAATGCGGAAGGAGTTGTCTAAACGTTGGTAGCGGCTCGAATTAAATAAAATTATGAAAGGGGGGGGGGGGGAATACGATATATGTTCATTGAATCTGTTTTAATTTAGTATTAAGATGAGAAAACGGGAGGTTAAGATGTAAGGGTGGTGTAATGTGGCGGCGAAAGGGGTGATGGGGCGAAGGCAGGGAAGAGAGGCCGAAAAACAAGGTCAGTCGTGAAGAGGGTGCCCATATTTGACGCCTATATATATATATATATATATATATATATATATATATATATATATATATATATATATATATATGGGTGTGTGTGGGTGTGTGTGTATGAGCATACAAACATATACTTATTTAGACACACACACACACACACACATATATATATATATATATATATATATATATATATATATATATATATATATATATATATTCACATACACATACACAAATTACCACGTAAATTAAACGCCTGATTCACACAGCCTGGAACAAACTTAGCAGAAAGCAAAACATCTCTAATAACTATAGACCCAACCGCACTACAAGAAATAGTAAGCTACCTAATTACTATCAGTTCATAAAAACAAAAAAAAACGGTAACACCACAAAAATCAGCCCCATATCCAGCATAGAAGGACCACTTTACAAAATCTCCTGGCTCCTCTACCATCTGCTAGATCCTCTACTTCTAACTTTCCCCGACACGTCAGCAGTTCACTGAACTCATCCGCAGTTTACCATCAGAACAACTAAAATCCAACCGATGTACCTTATATTTAAAGTCGTGCCCCTCTACACCTCCGTATCCGAGCAGTTGACGGAATTACTGACTGCTCTTCCTTTAGCGACTTATATTGCTTCGGCCTAACTGGTACTGATATACATTAACCTTTACACAAAATTATAGACAACACATATTTTACATACAATGAATACAGACAAAAAATAGCAGAACTGAATATGGGAGTCAGCCTCTCTGGACTGATCGCCATTGCGTTCATGGATAATTTAGACTGCCACGCCCTCAATTCTTGTCACTCCTCCATTTTCCTCACACAATACGTGAACGATATTCTCATTCTATCACCGTCCCAAGAAGAGGCCAATACAATATTTACATTTTCAACAACACTTACCTACACATAGAATTCACAAGTCAGCAACCCGACAGTTCTGTATACTTTGAACTTCTGCCTTTCAGCTTTTGCATCTCCGAAAAACGGAACATACTAAATTCTACAGGAAACTAAACTGTAAATACCTACTCATACATCACAGATCAGATCCCTCGTAGTGTTAAGATAGGCTATGCTAGGACCGAGTTACCCCCCATCTGTAATAAATTAATCAAAATCCTACCTTTAGTTATAGCTTTTTAGAACAAGTATATAATTGCACCCCCTCGTACATCGAGCACTATTTTTCATGATATGTTCTACTTTAAAGATATGCAGTATATTTTTATTTTTCTGTTCTTATATATATATATATATATATATATATATATATATATATATATATATATATATATATATATGTATAAATATATGAAGTCGTACATATATAGTTATTTCGCCGAATCAGGGCTCATAATGTTGCTAGATTTAGCGAGCGTTAGTATGTAAATATAAAATATATGAACAATTTTGGTGGGTTAAGGATTATGGTAAACTATATTGACGGTCAGAGGTACCGATAATGCAAATATCTACGTAAAAATATAGAGCTCTCTATACAACTGACAATGCGTAAATAAACCAAGCACAACAATGACATGAAGAAGAAAACGCTATTACGAACCTTCGCTTGATAGAACCACGAACATGTTGTTTCAAACATAAACATAAACAATCGAAAGAAAATACTGTTACGCACATCATGATGTTCATGAGAAAATACTATTACAAACATAAGCTTTTTAGACTGATGAAATGCAATTCCAAACATGAATATGCGTTTTCAAAAAATCTTCCTCAAAATAAGTCTAATAGACCGACCGAAATGATGTCAGATCGAAGAAAATATTACTTTAACATATCGAGGACAGTGTTTTAATGAAAAAGTTTGCGTAACAATTTAAAAGTAAGAGGCAACCCTAGCGGAAGTCGATTGCACCATGTGACTTTTAGCCGGAGTTTTCCTATCTCTTCAGCTTAGACGACATGTCTGGATGCTGAAGGACAGCGGTCCCAGTGTGGCTTTCTTTTTTTCTCACACATATACATCTTTGTCTTATGTATTACTGAGACTCTCTTTTTAAATAAACCTAGTTTATAAACGTCGACGTCCAAGTGGCTTATCGGCAAACGAAATTAACTTGGAGCCACGACGATGGCACGGGTGTATGATGGGTTTTATACCCAAACTTAACAGACCGATGAAGATGATGTCAAGTACAAGCATGAGTGACCGAAGAAAATGCTATTTCAACTTAAGTTTTTATTGGCTGATGAAAATGCTATTTTAAATATAAACAAGACATACAGTTGACAATACTTTCAATGTAAAGGTGCCCTAACCAATGGCAGACAAAGGTAATCACAGAGATGCTGCACGCAACGGACATCATATGCCGGCATCTCACCGAACTATTATCATGCTATTTTAAACTGATTGAATGATGTGCAAATTGTCTAATAAATGAAATGAATCCTATTTTTATAGTTATATCTAAAATGTATTAACAAATCATGCAACATTTAGTGACAGTGTAATCTCATTAAGAACTGTTAGCTGATCTTAATTAATTTTCCAGACAGACGCATTTCATATTTGACATTGAGGATTGAATTCTGACGGATCTAGTCAAAACTAATTACATAATTGGGTCAATTGTTGGCAGTTGTCCAAATTCGCTGTTAATAGAGACATTACGTATTCATTGGTTTTACACTTTAAGATTAGTTCATCCAAAAATATGTCCTGGTAGATGAGACGAAATAGATTTAGATTGTTGTATTTACCAGACTGCAAACAATATTTCGTTCAAAATAGCACACACACAATATATATATATATATATATATATATATATATATATATATATATATATATATATATATATATATTATATATATATATATATATATATATATATATATATATATATATATATATATATATATATATATATATATATGACGTAGACTAGCATTCCCGTTTAAAAAGAAAATGACGTTATTCTGGGGCGAAGAGTCGGGGTATAACAATATATATATATATATATATATATATATATATATATATATATATATATATATATAAAAGGAGATTGTAGTTTCCTTGAAGCATTGCTGGTAAATATAAGTGTAGGTTTGAAATCCGAGACTGTAGCAATGCGATGTAGTTGCCGGAAGGTTGAGAGGGTGAACAGAAACAAACGAGATTCGTTTTCTCTTCTCGTTTGTTTCTGTTCACCCTCTCCACCTTCCGGCAACTACATCGCATTGCTACAGCCTCGGATTACAAACCTACACTTATATATATATATATATATATATATATATATATATATATATATATATATATATATATATATACATTGACTCCATATACATTAACTCCATTATTAATATATATATATATATATATATATATATATATATAAAAATATATATATATATTTATATATATATATATATATATATATATATATATATATATATATTTATATATATATGTATATATTTATATATATATATATATATATATATTTATATATATATATATATATATATATATATATATATATATATATATATATATATATATTAATAATGGAGTTAATGTATATGTCTGTCTGAAGCCAACACTTTGTCAGAGAACTCTTACTTACTCTGCTAGTATCTATATATACGGCTACAAAGAACGCGCCCACACACCATGCGTTTTTTCCAATTTACGTAAATAATTGCTTTTGAATTTCTAATAAATTAATATTCATATTTATATTAATATTTATAACTGGTGTTCTCAAATTTACACATGTATTTAGAATAGTTTTCCTTTATATAAAGAAACGTATTAATACACTTAATTAAAGACATTAAAAAAAACGATCGTTTACAAATAAAGCAATGTAGTTTGATTATGTATTCTTCCGGAAATTACGCCATTCTCAAATATATATTTTATTTTTAATAAGCAGAAAAAAAAATTCATTCAAATATATTTATACGTGTGAACAAACAAACATATTTTATATATTTATTCGTTAAACAAATAAATGTTTATTCCATTAAATTTCACGGGGTCACGTGAGACTTGCAAATGTAAAACTCACTCTTCCTTCAATCCGGCTAATTCATAAGTTAGTGTACACGCTTCGCTATTTTAATGCAAAATTTTATAAAAAATCAAATGAAACAAATATTTTTTATAACCAATAAATAAATAAGTTGTCGTTATTTTACTACAGTTACAAGTGATGAAAACAATTAATTAAGGTGTTTCATTTGTACGATTTTTTTAACGTTTTTCACTTTGGCGTTTCACTTCTACGATACGATACCACTTGATAGATCATTGTTTTTAATTTTAAAATGTTTTTGAATTTTTAAACATTTTTTTTGTTATTTACTACACAGGGTTAAAATAAAAATAAGTTGAATGCGTTTCGATCATGAAAATTATAGTTGCAATCTTTATAAACATTCAGAAAGAGACAAGCTTACTTTTAAAGAGTAAAAAGCAAGCATTTAACTCTGAATTGTTTACGTGGCTCAGATAAGAATTAACCTATTAATATTGCTCTAGTCTAGAAAGAGTTCTCCTCTTTTGAAATCATGCTCTCCCAAATGAAAAGTTGATCAGAAAAATATAGTCGTAATTTTATAAACATTAGGAAAGAGGCTAACGAATAATGAATCAAGATCATCAGTTTGAAGCAAGGAATTCCAATAATTGTTAGGTATTATTGAAGCCTCGCATTTTGTGTCAACGCCCCCCACCCCCCATGAGATTCTATATTTTTCAATCAGTGGGCGGTAGCGCATTTTATACCAGCTGGAAGCGCCAGAAACGCCAGAGGCGCCAGTAGTGTGACTCAAATGAATATTTACGTAAATGCAAATGCAAATTGGGTGATCAGTTTTGCATACAATCTTAACATCGAATTATCCATCATTTCCAAACCATTCTACCTTTTTAATACAGTTAACCAATTTCCTCTTCTGATGTGAGATAAATTCGATACATTGCTTGTCGTTCGGTTAGGGTCGTTTTACCTTTTAAAGAGATTATATCTGGTTTTATGACTTAAGTTAGTGGTATAAAAAAATTAGTAACCTACTCGAAAAGATTAAAATGGCCCGGAAAGATTAAGAATAATATTTTAAATCCGTCAGATTTTCGAGAATTAAAACAATTAAAGGTCAAATTAATCCGGTTGGCTGAGCTTGCAACGTAAAAGTTTAGAATTTAAATTGTGTATGCGAAGCCATTTGAAAGACTCCCATGACCTTTCTAAATATAGTTTTTTATGGAGTTGAATTAAAACCTAGATAATAATAAGTAGTTTCAATCCAGGCAGATATATACTTACCACCAAAATAATCAAAGAAATCGAGAAGTAAACCAAGCCCTGATAATGACATTTCATTCTTTAAAAAGCCATAGCTTAAGGAAGGAAACATCAATCTCTTTGATTTAAAACACATTGTTTTGACTGAAGACGTAAAAGATATTGTATTTTTACAATTGTTATTCTCATCTTTTATTTCCCTCTCTTTCATATATATATATATATATATATATATATATATATATATATATATATATATATATATATATATATATATATATATATATTATAAATGATAGAAAATATACCTATGCCTATTAAGTTTAACACAGACGTCCGCGTTTGATCCCCGTACGAAATCGTCAGGTCAAGTTTATCGGAGTTGTGTTACTCAACGAATTCAAAGAGATAAGACTGACGATACTCTGTGATATAAAACGCTGACGCCTCTGTTTGGTTTAATATCGATGAATATATTTTTATACGTTTCTACCTAGTTGTACGTACGTATTCAGCACTGTTAAAGTAAATACTGAAAATCAATACATAATACATAATATATACTAATAATATTATATGTGGATACAGGAAATAATAATTATATATATATATATATATATATATATATATATATATATATATATATAAAATATATAGTAATTTGCATATATATGCATATATATGCATATATTCTTTTAATTTTATATTTTAATTGATGCCGATGCTACTGTAAAACGCGAAACACGTATATAAACATATATATATATATATATATATATATATATATATATATATATATATATATATATATATATATAAGACTAATCGAAAAGACGTAAACATTGCATTTTAGAGGAATTTATATAAGAACAACGTCGCGTAATTTTTTATAGCATCTTTATGGATTACAAAAAATTAAAAAAAACAATAACAATGTATATATATATATATATATATATATATATACAATTCGATGCTTGAGAAGTTACAAGAGTCGATGACGATATAACTTTTCAGCTGATCAAACTTCAAAATGAACACTGTTGAAAAAGGATGTGATAAACGAACTTCCTTTTGTAAAAAACAAACAAAAAAACGGGAAATTGAACCTCCTCCCCCTCCCTCTTCGTCTCTCTTCAAAATTGTTCAAGTCTGTGCAATTATGGGCTTAAAGATTTTCAGCATGTGTGGAGGCAATCGCCGTCGCTATCTACCTTCGAACCCGGAAGTGATGGTTTTAGAAGCACAGTACTCTGGAGGCCTCTTTATTATATTTTTTTATCTTCTGCCTTGTCTTACTACTTAAAAATTACATTTAAACAGTATATATATATTATTTGAACTTTGGTTTTTTCGAAAGCCAACTTATCCATCTGTATTTCTCCTCTGATGTTAAGATTTCGATCTTTGAAAAGCCTTGGCTTAAGGAAAGAAAAATAAACACTAGTTTATTACTGATTACACCTTGCATTGAACAATTGAAATTTGAAATAAATTTAGACAATCGTCGCATATTTATCACTCTTTTTTCTTCTATCTCTCTCTCTCTCTCTATATATATATATATATATATATATATATATATATACATATATATATATTAACGGTATAAATGCGTGGGGATTATTCAGAAAATGTTTACTTTTGTTTGACTTTACAATGTGTGTGGATGTCTGTTTTTATTGTAAAAAACAGTGAACATACACGAAATTAATTATTATTTTTAACAAGTGGTTCCAACATAATTAATCTGACATCATAAAAGAAATGTTTCATTTCGTTCGACTTTTCCATATGTGCAGATACGTGTTTTAAATTCTAAACACAAACACTATAAAATAACAGCGAAAACACATACACAAATTCTTATTGCAAACGCGTGGTTTCCACTGTATTAATATTTGTGCATTATAAAGGAAATCCTTACGTTCGTTCGACTTTTCGATGTGTTCGGAGTCATGTTTTATGTTTTAAAAAAACACCAAAATAACAACCAGAAAACAGCTGAAGCACGAAGTTATTTTTTATTCGAAACGTATGGTTCTTAACGGTATCAATATATTGCCATGGTTAAGAAACTGTGTGTATTCGTTTGACTTTTGCATGTTATATTTACTTTTTTAAGTTAAATACCTCTCATAGCATCATATTGGTCAACAGTTTAAGCTCGTTACAGTCTATATTGCTCATGTTTGTCGCTGGTCTACATATTTTAAACCGAGATACGTATCTCGCTGTCGTACAAATATATATATATATATATATATATATATATATATATATACATAACTTTATTTAGAATTACTGTACACATACTGCTACACCCAATGACGCTTTCTGAATTAAGAAGTGGTACTTTTATGACAAGACGTGGTAGTCATCGGTTATATATATATATATATATATATATATATATATATATATATATATATATGTGTGTGTGTGTGTGTGTGTGTACATATAAATATATATATATAAATATGTATATATATATATTTATATATGTATGTATATATATATATATATATATATATATATATATATATATATATATGTTTATATGAAAAACTTTATATGACAAATATATAATTTTTTATATATTTTCTATATTATTTCTTATTTATTAACGTATAGGAAATACGACATACACAATATCTTAAACACTTTTTTTTACATTTTACTACTATTTATACATATATTAAAGTATATATATATATATATATATATATACATATATGTATATATATATATATATATGTATATATATATATATAGGCGTAAGCAATGAGTCATATGAAGTCCAAGATTTTGGTTGTATCCTTATCAGGCGATAATAAATGTATATTTGAATATATAATTATATTTTTAACTGTTTCTGAATCTTGTTCACATCCAAATAAAAAGACAGTACTATATTATGTCATCTAGAATAATTTGCATGGGTTTAGAGGAGTATAGGATCAATTGGTTATTTAAATAAAATTGTGAAGTGAAAAAACACAAAAAAGTCAACATTTTATGGGGGTTTTTTTCAATGCGATATCAATCTGGATATATCTGCAGGCTTAATTGGTAAACATAACTCTGCTCATTTTCCGGCAGTGCATGTACATCGTGAACCTCCATGTGTGAAATCAGACAAACAAAACTAAAAAGCCGAAGTAAACGCCCGAATTATCTTCATCGTTTTTGAGATCAGTAATCTGTTTATTCACGATAGCTTCTCACAATGAAAATAACTTATCTTTAAAAAGTGCTGCATTATCCAGAGATTAGAAACACATCATCATCGTAAGTATTTTGCGATATTTACTGCGATTTGTCTTGGCACCTTTACATACCAATTTGTGTTTGTCGAAACTTACCTAATGTGTCGCTAGAGAATTTCGTTTAATTGATTTCTTTACCTAATAATTTAGATTTTTAACGACTCAATCTTACTTCAATAGCATCTGAGGTAAATTTTAAATATACAATGTGTGTAAAAATACCAAACGCATAAAAGACGAATAAAAAAATGAATGAACTACGTAAATAATCGAAATAAAACGACAAATAGTTACGAAAACTTAAACCACACGAAATAAAAAAAATGCTGTTCAAACGAAATAATGCAGAAAAAATATCAATTTCAACCAATTCTGCAAAAGTCCAATTAACCAAAAGAAAATGCGAATGATTAGTAACTATCCCCCGCTCACACTCCCAAACAAATGTCTACCGTCGATCACACCCTACAAAAAGAAACACATAATTGATTACTCAATGATAGCATTAAAACTAATGTTATTATCACTCGCCCGTGTTTTTCTGTCCGACAGTCGCACACTTCCAGAAATTAATATGGCCAGAAATAGGTGATCATATTACGCAAATGTATATAGAAAAGTGATTCTAACATAGTGATTTAAAATATTAAGCGGCAACATTATTGGTATACTATCACAGAAAAAAATAATTTGGTCCTTAAAAATGCAAAGAGAGGTTGTGGTTGAATAAATAAAAGGGCGCCAAATATTTATTTATTATGTACTTAATAGAGAAACAATTAGAAATGATCTGATGAATGCTATTTTCTTACTTGTATGATTTACTGTCTTACGTTTTCAAATCAACAGTAATGCAGGTTAAGAGCATATATTACTTAGTTTAGATGACTAAGGTGCTCTGGTGAGTGTCTGAAGAGGAGATATATTTACATATCTTTATAAGCGGTGTTATTATTAGTGTCTCTATATTAAGGGAAGTAAGTATGTGATCACCTTTTCCTGACATGTTTATAGAATATGATCGTTCGATCTCCAAACATAAAGTGCAATGAAAAATAGTAATTGGAAATTAACTGTTAAAATATTGTCGTTCTCAAGTTTAGAATACATTGTTTTCACATTATTCCGTAATTAAGCATGGTTTAAAAACACTACGTTAACATTATTAACATTTTAATATGACATTTAGAAACATGTGATTCTTACGATTTAAAAAAAAAATATGCCGGAACAGATACTAGTGTTGTTAATATGAACATTTTTAGCATATCATTATTTTTTCGGCAATCAAAATAAGACTATTAATACAAATAATCTATTATTAGAATGTAAAATTAATAAAAATCATATATTTAAATTATTTATTTAATGCATATTTAGCTCACAATGATAAATATTAATACGCTAAGAAGACCGACTACTTTTATCATTACAATTTTAAACCTGATGCAGATCGCCCAACTTCCATTGTTGTTGTTGTTGTTGATGCCGTTGCTGTTTAAGTTGCTGTTCACTGGGAGTCATCACACTTATCTCACGGGCCATCGCCAGTGTTTGCTCACCGACAAAAACCGGTGGTGTGTCTCTGGAGTCTAGGTGAAAACAAACCTCCCAAAATGTCCAGTACTCTCAACCTCTTTTCGATAACCACGGCAAATGAGCTTGCGGTATAGCAGCAGTCGATTACCATTGATTTCTTGCTGGTAAGAACCATTGGTCTTCTCTTGGATTTGGGTGGCAATAAGCTTCTCTTACGTCCCAACATTCTCCGCACTCTTCCAGTGGAGGCCTAGTTTGTGCTGTCCCTCTTCGGTCTTCTCACCATCCGTGACCCTCTACAAATAGTTTATAGTGTCAGCATAGGCTGGCGCTATTTTTTTAGGTGAACGGCTTATGGTGTTTCTTGCGATTTTTATTCATTGGCTTATTTTTGTGTGGTGTCATCTGAAGCCGTGATGCGATGTTTCTTGTAGTTGCTGTTCCTTTGTTCGTGATGTGGTGTTCTTCGTGTGGTTTTGTTTTCTTCCTATTGTAAATTCCATATGACTCGTTACCCATCGTAGCTTATATGAGTTGGTTTCCGCATTCGAAGATGTTCCTTAACATTGTAGTTCTGTTGATCATTGCCGTCGTTTGTAGGGTCTCAATGCTCCTTTGATTCGAATTTCTCCTAGTCTTTTCTCCATTTTTTTTTGGGGGGGGGGGAGGATCGTTTATAGTACTTCTACGATTATTGGTATTATACTAACTTTCTTCATGCTTAATATTCATTTCAGTTATTTGTCTAGCTCCGTGTATTTGCTCCATTTTTCTATTTCTTTGATCTTCTTCTACGATTTTACACGGTTTTTTCTTTCTAGTGGATTATTATAACCTCCGGTGTCCTTGATTTTATGACTTTGTCTATATGCATATCCGTATCCAACAACATTTTGTGTTTTTCATTTTCCAGTACTTTTTATTGTTTATTTTTATACTATTTGTCTGCGTATTTGAACTTCGATCCTCTGCACAGTTCCGAGTTTCCACACAGTCGTGTCTGTTCTTGTATTCTTTATGGGCTAGTTTGCTAATTTCACTTATAATATAATTTACTGTTTCATCGCTTTGCTCACACAGTCTGCATTTGCTGTTTTCCTGGAGTTTATCTTTTTTGGCCTTAATGTAATTTGTCCTAATCGCATTGTTCTGTGCAGCCATTAGTAAAGATTCCATTTCTTTGCTCAATTACCCTTTTCTTAGCCAAGCAGAGCTATTTTCGTTGGTTTTCTCTTTTGTCAGTCTTCTGAAGCGTCTATAAAGTTGTCTTTCTTCCCACTTTTCTTTTCTTATTTTGATCCTGGTTTCGCTGCTTCCCGAATAGCTCATTTGGTCGGTGTATTTTACTACGTAATTAATGGAGTGTAAACTTACTTTTATAGCAGCGAATAAACAAACACACACATAGATTCACCCCCATATATGCATATAACCTTGCAAAATATATATATTTGTAAATAGTGTACGATTGTCTTAAAACGCACAATATATATATATATATATATATATATATATATATATATATATATATATAATCCGTGTATGGTATAGATCCACAGGGTATAAATCCAGGGGAGTTGAACCGGGGTTACGAGAGTGCTGAAAAAATATAGAGCAGAAATGTAAATATAAATGATAATTTATTTCATTTTGACTACAAAATTCATTTTATTTCACGAGAGCAGTTTGTAGGAGCTCACGATCATCAGGTCTTGAAATAACATTATCTGTTATTTCAAGACCTGATGATCGTGAGCTCCAACAAACTGTTCTCGTGAAACAAAATCAATTTTGTAGTCAAAATGAAATAAATTATATTTATATTTATATATATATATATATATATATATATATATATATATATATATAAGAAGTGAGACTACCAACAATATATATATATATATATATATATATATATATATATATATATATATATATATATATATATATATATATATAAAGTGAGACTACCAACATTTGTAATTACACTATTTTTCAACAATTGTTTATTATTTTATTATTTTATCATTTTATAATTTAATTTTTCTTTACATATACATTTTTTCGATCGTTGGAACGGCACTGATGCTGAACTACTCTCTACTCTCTCTCACTCTATACAATAGAAATGCGCGTAAATTATGTAGATAAATGTATACATATACACAACTAAAAGAGTGTGTGGCGAAGTATGTATGTTTAAATAGGTTAATGCATTTTTCTATACCAATTAATGTGCATTGTTACCTAATTGTTATTATTATGAGTAATGTCTGCAATACTTCTCCAAATTTTACATGCGACTACTTTGATCATTAATCACGTAAAGATCCAGGTATAATTGTATATAGCTACTATGGGAACCCCGATGTTAAACTAATACATTTGAGGAACGAAAAGTCGAAATATAAGAAAACTAATACGGTACTATAGTGTTATAGACCATATTTCACCTCAAAGTAGTAAATACGTTAAACGATGACATGTATAGCATGAGCGTAGATGAACAAATATATTGTTAAGACTCCAACTGAAAGCAATATATTAATGAAAATCTAACATTTTGGCTCATGGAAGGCGCTGATATGTGTCTCAACGTTTTCCTGAACACTAGGTCAATCGAATAATAGTCAATCGGCAACGACTAATGCATTAACATATACTCACAATGTTCTATGAGTTTTCTTCATTTTTACATGATTTTCTTTTCATTTTCTCACGTGTTTTTAGATGTACTTACTATATAATAATTGCTTATACACCTATAATCATTTAGCATCTTGATTTAAAATTATTTGACTCGGCTATAGAAAAGTAGCAATATATATATATATATATATATATATATATATATATATATATATGTATATATATATATATATATATTAATGCATGTGTTGTTGAAAACAACAGAACTCTTCTGTTTAGTGATTACTTTTTTATTTTTTTTCCATTCGACTAAACCAAATTAAATAAGCCACTATTTTAAATTAAAATTATGAAAGATAATACTAAGAATAATAAATAAAATTAATAAATAAACGAAGAACTGTTTCAATCGTCACATTTCAAAATGTAGACGTCCGTCTTTTACGTGAACGGTGTGTCGGCGTATTTTTTAAGAAATTCCATTCTTTCACTCGCTTTTTATTCATTCTTGCCTTTGAAGACCTTAAGATAATTCCAGAGAGAATCGAAAACGTTAGTCAAACACACGGATCCTATATTAATTCATTCCATTTCAATGTCAAAAATATCATTCGACGAATGGAAAAAATAAAAATAGGAATCACTAAACAGAAGAGTTCTGTTGTTTTCAACAACACATGTATTAATGAAAAAATGCTGCCTATATACACAATATATATATATATATATATATATATATATATATATATATATATATATATATATATATATATATATATGTGTGTGGGCGTGTGTTGAAAGTGTTTCAACCATTAAAACTATATTAAAAAAAAACTTTCGTTTCCAAGTCCTTCGTTGGATAATTACTTGTTTACTAAGTCAAATAAATGTGTACAGTCACTACATTAGAAAAAATGTTCAGTATATTTGATCTAATTTATATATATATATATATATATATATATATATATATATATATATATATAACATAATCAACGAAAAAACTGTTTAGCAAAATAAAGCAATCAATTAAATACATACATGGAAATTACTAGTAAGTGAAATAAGTAAAATACATATGAGAGAGCAACACTATCGAAATACCGGTAATGCTTTGAGCACTTGGAATATTCTAAAAAGGTTGGGAAAAGACTCGAATGAATTGGAGTAAAAAGGAAGATTGCCTTCATACAACTTCTAATACTAGAGGGCGGAACTAACCCATAGAGACAGCCGAGATCACATTCTAACACAATAACACTTGGTCCAATCACAATTAAATATAGAGATAGTGGCCGTGAAGACGGACTGAAAAAAATGTGGCCTCACTTGCGTTTATATATAAGATAAATACGGACTCTGACATTGCCTGACTCCCTAAAACGAAATACTACAAATATCGTTGGTGAGCGAGGCTGTGGAGGGTAGATTCTAAGGCCGAGGTTGGATAACACCAGTAAGACTTCAATAGTAAGTGTAACTAGAATACTGTAATCAATAAAATACTTATTTCAACGCGGGTCTTAAAGAAATTCACCGAAATGAAGGAGAGAAGGAAAATGAGAGAATAGGAATGACTAACAGACGAATAGAACGGTTTTATTTTTGGCCATTCTTCTTTATATTATGGAAAATATATTGCAATCTCCTGTAACCTTTTGACACATGCCTTTTACTTATTTCATTTATATCGGGCATTTCTACAAATACAAGACGCACATGCAGGAAACAAAAATTAAAACAACATACCCATACACTATATATATATATATATATATATATATATATATATATATATGTGCACAATATACGTGTATATTAAGCATTATCTGTATTGATTATGCAATAAATATTAACCTCCAAGTTGTTATTATCGAAGATAAGTGCCGTAAATCATTCCGTTATTGTACACATTTTTTTCAAATAAAATATATATT
Source organism: Sepiola atlantica (assembly GCA_963556195.1). Lineage (NCBI taxonomy): Eukaryota > Metazoa > Mollusca > Cephalopoda > Sepiida > Sepiolidae > Sepiola > Sepiola atlantica. The sequence continues at coordinate 38,787,723 of OY744518.1, forward strand.
CGTTTCTATGAAGTAAATTTTGAAATAATTACCATCGGCTGGAAAAGAAAAAGAGATTTTGCGTTTTTTTTATCGACTGCTGCGCATTTTGTCAATGTTAATTCGTTTGACATTTAAGTCAAAATAATTTTTACCAGTTATTAATATATATATATATATATATATATATATATGATAATTTTATTTACACAGACATGTACAAAATCTTCGACACTGGCATGTCGATGTTATCGATCAACAGTTACTATAAACATAGATCTCATCAGGCAGAGTTAGAATCCAATCTTAACCTCAGATCATATTTGGAGAGACCCAAACATCGACATGCCAGTGTCGCAGATTTTGTACATGTCTGTGTAAATAAAATTATCATATAAAGCTCTATTTTGATATTGAGCACTTTTTATAAACCCGGTTAAAATTCTCTGGATTACCACCCTGTGGATATTTTTCACCTGGATTATTACCATTATATATATATATATATATATATATATATATATATATATATAATAGAAAATTGTTATGTGAGGAGCTACAAACATATTAATTCAAGGTCAAACACTAGCTAACGATATACATTCTGACCAAGAAAACAGGCGATTTTCCCCTTTGTCAGAAATACCGCCAATTGAATATGAGGACTAAAGGACAAGATAAGAGAAGCAAAACCTACGAGGCTGCCGAAAGTAAACCAAAGTTCATTTTTTTATGCAAATCAGACATTTTAGTAAGCGAACGTTAATATCATGTCGCCTTGCACCCCGAATAATATAATGATCACCCACCCACTGTCAGATACTTTATTTGTTTTTCAATAATTCCCTACAAGCAATCATTTATTAAAAGAAGACTTTTTAATTGAGAAATATCTAAACACTCCAATCTTATGTACAAATAGCGTATGATAATTTCTGAGATTAAAACCAACGACAGCACAGAGTTTTGTAATGCGCGATGCTAGAGGATATTTGCTTGCACATTATACAACTGGAAATAAGTAGAATGTCTATGAGTTCTAAGAATTAGATCGGAAAATAATATCATCGAATATTACATTATTTTGCCTTTTTTCAGTTCACCTGAAAACAAATCTATTCGAACAGTATAATACCCAAATAATTACAATACTAATACATGTAATCGCAATGGTCTTTCTCGTGCTTTTTCACTTGCTGATTCTTTTCCATAAGTCTCTTAGCCAGATATTAGGTTCCCACCACGTTTTGTTTGGTTTTCTTTAATCGTTCGCATACTAAAATAATGCGTACACATACATGTCTACGATCTTCACATTTAAATGTCATATTTATAAGCATTTATTCGTGTAAAGTCAAACTTTTCCTGTCATAGACCGTCACAGGAACATATAATCTTAAATGTTTATTCAGGTCATTCGACATTAAACTAAAATCCCCCCTCTCTCTCTATCTCTCTCTATATCTCTCTCTGTCTCTCTATCTCTCTTTTTATATATATATATATATATATATAAGAACATATTATTGTGTGTTACTTTGATCACGATTTCTTCTAATGAATTTGCAGATAGTACCCTTATATGTTAATGTATTGGATATGTTTATCTCATTTTAGTCAATGTGCGTTAATCATGATTGTTAGATCTGCGTTTAAACTTTCCATTTATTAAATAAATATATATATATATATGCATATAGATATATATATATATATATACACATATATATATATATATATATATATATATATATATATATATATATATATATTATCTTATATACAATTTGAGAATGTTAGTTTATATCTAATATCGAGTATTCCATCTAGATAATAAAAGTAAACTAGAAGCATTGTTATTTTCGATTATTATTATTATATTAAATGTTGTAATCACAATTAAAAGAAAATCCGAGGCACCGGGGTTGTTTGTCACGGTAAGAAGTCCAGGTTTGGCATCGTGGGGACGAAGGAATAGGTAAATAAAATGCTATGAGTCACGTGACGTCATCGAGTAACGCAAACAGATTTTGTAATAAAAATCGACTTGGAAATGAGTCTTAAATAGGTGGTTGAAAAATAAACTAAGGTTGTTATTCTCTCTTTTTCCGGAAACGACAACTAATGAAATTAAATTAAAGAGGAGGTTAAAATAATTATTTGTCATGATGGTTTATAAAGAGTTAAGACTAAAAGAAACCGGAGTAGTTTACTGTCTTTCTCAACAACTTGACGGAAAAAAAGGCCTTATTCTTTATTCAGATTCATACTCCAAAAGTTTAACTACACATTCAGTAATTAATCGCAACGAGTATATTCAACAATTATAGCAATTCAAAACTAAAAATAGAAATGTGAATCATAAGTATAGGATTAAAGAGGGGCACAGATAATTACTGAGAAACACCGGCTCTAATCTGCTAGTAATATTTAAACATGCAGTTAGAATAACAAAATAATGTACACGGTAAGTGAAATATCATCATTTTTTAATATTTCTCTTTTGCAGTGTTTTCATTTCAATTATTTTTCTGCTGCTGCTTTGTTGACACTCATTGCTTCTCGCTTCTCATTTAAATCTGCTATTGAGTCAGACGTTTCTTGTTGTGTAGCTTACTTATACGCTTATAACCTCAATGCCACCGTTGAGTCATTATTATTATTATTATTATTATTATTATTATTATTATTATTATTATTATTATTATTATTATTATTATTTACTCACTAGGAGTTCTCACACAGGTCATTAGTGATTTCTCACCGAAAACCGGTGGTATTTCCTGGAGTCTGAGTGACAACAAGTCTCCCTAGATTTCCAGTATTCTCCACCTCTTTTCGATAGCCACCACAAATAAACTTGCAGTATCACAACAGCTGTTTACCATTGATTTCTCGCTGGTAAGGACCATTGGTCTTCTCTGGGATTTGGGTGGCAATAAGCCTCCCCAAAGTCTAAGCAGTCGCTGCACTTCCAGTGGAGGTCTGGTTTGTGCTGTCCCTCCTCGGTCTTCTCATCCTTCTTGACCCTTCGCAAATATTTTGTGTGGTGTCAGCCTAGGTTGGTACCATTTTTTTTCTTAATTTATTTATTTATTAATATTTGGGGGGATTTTTTTTGTGGGGGGAGCTGGTGATGTTTCTTGCTATTATTGTTCATTGGTTCATTTTCGTGTCGTGTCAGTTGAGACCGGTGTAATTTTTTTTTGGGGGGGGGGAGGGGGAGTTTATGAAGCGATGTTTCTTGCATTTTCTGTTTCTTTGTTTGTGATGTGTTCTTTCTGTGGTTTTGTTTTATTCCTGTAGTAGATTCCGTGTGACCTCTCGTAGCTTATGCGGTTTAGTTTCCGCATTCAATGATATTTATTAAGATGGTAGCTGTTTTGATCATTGCTGTCCTTTGTATAGTTCCAATGATCCCTTTCATTTCAATTTCTCACAGTCATTTTTCAGTTTTTTTTTTGAGTATGCCTAGTGCTCCTACGATTATTGGTATTATACTGACTTTCTTAATGCTCCATATTCCTTTCAGTTCTCTGGCTAGTTCTGGGTATTTGCTTCGTTTTTCCTTTTCTTTGATTTTCACTCTGTAGTCTGCTGGAACGGCGAAGTTTACGATTTTGCAAGATTTTTCCTTTTTGTTGATCATTATAACATCCGGTCTTCTTGCTTGTATGAGTTTGCCTGTTTGTATATCTATACCCCAGCTGATTTTGTGTTTTTCGCTTTTCTGTACTATTTCTGGTTTATGTTTGTACCATTTGTCTGCGTATTCGAAATTCAATGGTTTGCACAGTTCCTGGTGTACTGCTTTCGACACACAGTCATGTCTGTTCTTGTATTATTTTCAGGCTAGTTTGCTACATTCACTTATTATATGATTTACTGTTTCGTCTCTTTGTCCACACAGTCTGCATTTATTTTTTCCTGGGTTTTATCTATTTTAGCTTTAATGTAGTTTGTCCTAATCACATTGTCCTGTGCAGCCATCAGTAAAGATCTCGTTTCTCTGTTCAAGTTCCATTTCCTTAGTCATGCCCAGCTATTTTAGTTGGTTTCTTCTCTTGTCAGTCTTCTGAAGTGTCCATGTAGTTTTTTCTTCCGACTTTTCTTTTCTTGTGGTTTTGTTTCTGGTTTCGGCGCTTCCCGAGTTATCCGTTGGAACGGTGTCTCTTATTGCAGTGATAAAGATTTCCATTTGTGTTGTGTTATGTATTTTTCCAGCTCTTTCTTTGAGCCTTCCACACAATCTTCTATACTTACCAGTCCTCTTCCCCTCTTTGTTTCTTTTCATGTAGAGTGTCCGTATCGGCTTTTGTATGTAGTGCATTTTGCATGGTCATTAATTTTCTAGTCCTCTGGTCCAGGTGCCTGAGTTCTTCTTTGATCCAGTATTTGAATGGTCCAGAGTATCTTTTTAGTGCTACTGCCCAGGTGTTTATTCCTGTTACTAGATTTCTGCTATATAATTTTGTTTCTACTAGTTTTCTAGTTCGTCGTAAATATTATGTTTAAGTCTTTTCTTTCATTTATGTACATTTGATTGTGTCTGCTTCTAGAACTCCAATATATGTGTAGCCTTCTTGTTCGCCTAACGCCCTCATTTCCTCTTGGTTGGGTTGTTCCATGCCCTCTGTTGTTTCCAGTTTTCCTTTTTTATTTCTTGTAGTGCACACTTTTCCATTTCGAATTCCATTTCGATATCCTGGCTTAAGATTTTGCTCATATTTATCAGCTTTCCTAGTTCTTTTATTATTTTGTCAAATAGTTTCAGGCCATCCATGTACATCAGGTGATTTAATATTTGTTCTGTGTCTGTAAACTTGTATCCGGCATCACGTTTTCTGAGTATGTAGTCAAGTGGTATTATAGCTTTTATAAACAGTGGTAGTGATAGGGAGTCTCTTTGGAAGATGCCTCTCTTTATCTTTATCTCAGTCAGGTGTTGTCCTCCGGCTGTCAGTTCCAGTTTCCATTTTCCCATTGCTTTCTTAATAAGATTAATCATCCCTTCGGGTATATTGTATATTTTAAAACATTCAATTATCCATGCTTGAGGGATTCTATCGTAAGCGTTTTTATAATAAATTCATGTCATGGATATGTTCTTTTTTTCTGTTTTTTACCTCCTTCAGGATCTTTAGATCGATGTATAGGAGGTTATGCGTGCCTTTTTTCCCCTTTACAGCATCCTTGTTGTTCTTCGGTTAGTAGTCCACGTTTGTTTAGGGACTGGTAGATGTGTTCTCTCAGTTGTGCCGTCAGGATTTTCTCCATAGTTGGTAAGCAGGTTATTTGTCTGTAGTTGCTTGGGGTCGTTATTTTTTTGTGTCTTTTTGTATAAGCGTTGTCCTTCTTTTGGTAATTCACACTGGTATGTATGTTTTGTGGATACATCCTCTCAGTTTCTGCGCCAGTCTTTCATGTAGGGTGGTGATTTTTTAAAACCAATATGCATGTATTCCATGATGGCCTGGTGCTTTCGAGTTTGCCGTTTTCCTTAGGATGTCATTAATGGTTTCCTTACAAATCTCTGTTTCTGTTCCTTTTTCTATTTCCTTTAGTTAATTTTTCATATTTTTAAACCACTTGGCATTTTTGTTGTGTGTTTTAGGATTTTCCCATATCCTGCTCCAGAAGTGGTTTGTCTCTGTCGAGTCTTGTTGTTCTGATGTTATTCGTTCTCCGTTTACGTTTTTGTAAAACTGACTTCCATTATCTTTTGTTTTAATTCTTCATGTTTCTTATTCAGTCTTTCCTTGTGAAACGGATTTCTGCTCTTTCATCCTGTTTACAGTGTAAGTTTCTTTCCGGGGTTTTGTTATCTGGGTTTCCAGTCTGATTTCCCATCACGGTTTTGTCGGTCCATGCTTTTGATCAGGCTTTTTTTCTTTTATTAGTTTCATCAACATTATTATTATTATTATTATTATTATTATTATTATTATTATTATTATTATTATTAGACAGCTATATTTTCAGGAGAGATGAAGTACAATTATAGACTATTACATCATTTGTGATTATAAAACAAACAAAATGCCTATAAGGAACCATGATACACAATTCTCTACTTGAATTAATCATAGTCTCTCAGCGATCAAATAATGACGAGACGCTTTATTTCTTGACTTGTTCAACTGTGCATTGTTTTTTTTAATTCTTTGTTATAATGGAATATTTTCAACACTCATTGTTTGTTTCTTTTATCTAATGTAATTTTGGGCATCCCTCCTAATACAACTTCTTAAACGCTACATTGCATACTATAAGCAAATACACGTATTTTCATAGTTAGTTTACTATTATAAAACTGACCTACATCTGAGTTGAGAAATATATTAGTAATGAACACAAAAATAATACATTCCGAAACTAATTTTGAAAAATTAAAAATACTTGAGAGCGTATACATAAAAACGCAGCAACCTAAAATCAATAACATTTCATACGAGACAAGGAAAACTTAGCCTAGTTTAGTGATATCAACCGGTGTCGCCTAATTCAATTAAAAAAATAGGGGCATCTTATTAAAATTACTTACTGCCTATCTCCCCATTTTCCTTCTCTATAATTATTAGACGAGACAAAATTAAATCAGCCATTATTTTAAATTAAAAATAATGAGAAGAATAATAAATAAAATTAATAAATAAACGAAGAACTGTTTCAATTGTCACATTTTAAAATGTAGACGTCCGTATTTTACGCGAACGGTTTGCCGGCGTATTTTTTAAAAAAATTCCATACTTTCACTTGCTTTGTATTCAATTTTGCCATTAAAGACCTGAAGATGATTCCGGATAGAATTAAAAACGTTAGTAAAACACATGGATCCTGCATCAATTCATTCAATCTACACGTCAAAAAGATCATTCGACAAATGGAAAAAATAAAAAAAGGAATCACTAAACAAAAGATTTCTGTCGTCTTCAATTAACACATGCCTTAATATATATATATATATATATATATATATATATATATATATATATATATATTATGTATATATATATATATATATATATATATATATATATATATATGTATATATATATATGTATATATATTTATATATATGTGTATATATATGTATATATATGTATGTATATATATATTTATATATGTATGTATATATGTGTATATATATGTATATATATATGTATGTATATATATATTTATATATGTTTGTATGTATGTATGTATATATATGCATGTATATATATGTATGTATATAAATATGTATATATTTGTATATATATGTATATTTATATATATGTATAAATATATGTATATTTATATATATGTATAAATATATGTATATTTATATATATATGTATATTTATATATATATATATGTATATTTATATACATATATATATATATGTATATTTATATATATACACATGTATATTTATATATATATATATACACATGTATATTATATATATACATGTATATATATGTATATTTATATATATATATGTATGTATACATATATATATA
>OY744518.1:38797707-38802707 GCA_963556195.1 Sepiola atlantica
ATATATATATATATATATATATATATATATATATATATATATATATATAAGTGCAGGTTTGAAATCCGAGCCTGTTACAATGCGATGTAGTTGCCGGAAAGTTGAGAGGGTGAATAGACACAAACGAGGAGAGAAACCGAGAGTTGAATTACAAAACGATTTATTAATATTTCACGTAAAAACTGATTAAATACCAGAATAGTAAATAAAAAAAACCTTCGTAGTTGCATTCACTTATGGGCTTAATATTAATAACAAAATTCTGAGTTTAGATGGACTGTTTGATTTTTATGACAGATTCATAACCTCTTCTTATATAAATCTTCCTCTATTAACACATGCATTTAAAATTGTAAAAACGAATGTTCACATCGATATAAAATAGCAATGATTAGCAGTTTATTAAAGCGCGCAAAACTCATCTGTTCAGTCAGTAAAATATTATTTCAAGAATTATAAACCATTAAGCAAGTTATAATTAACAATCAATTACATAATTATAATGTAAACAAACAAATTAACTTACTGATTAGAAACATAAAAACTAAAACTCAAAATCAGCTTAATAATCCCCATTAAAATTATTATATGTTTTACTGTAACTTACTAAATCCGAACTTTCAATTGGATGAAAAATCCCTTTAAAATATAATACGGTGATGAAACTGTACTAATAAAATAATAAAAGAAGATTTATAAAAATGTTTTAAAACAATTAAACTACGAAGTTAAAAAGAACACTACTCATACCAAAAACCTATTAGGAGGAACCAATGTTATATAACGGTTTCAATGGCATATGGGAGAATAAACCCCCGAGAATGATAATAACACCAATTGTTATACCGGTTCCACTACCAGACAATTTTCCTAAAGATGTATCTTACATCTCTCCGACACTAGCTCCAGCTGCCATCATCCAAAACATGACTCCCCTTAATCAATATAGACACATTTTAGTTTCTAATACGAAAGTAATACACCACGATACAAACCCCGAAAGATAAACCAAAATACTGGAGCCTTTTACATTTAAAATAAACATCCCAAAATCAACAATGTTAATTACGAAACTAGTCACAACATTTTTAAGTGTCTCGCATAGTAATTAACAATATCAAAATCTTCGCCGTTAAGCAATCATGGTTTGATTTTTTTACGTGCTAAGTACGTAATGACATTCGCAGACAACTTATCATGAGTTCAGACTCCTAGTTTAAAGTCGTATATCATTAGACATAGTGGTAAACAGAAGAGAGACTGAGACCGCCTAATGATAATTCATTGAATCAAATCAAAATCCTCAAAAAAAAAAAAGAAAAATGCAACAATAAAAATTCTCACGGAATTATATACACAAATATTACCTTAATACTAATTTGATTATTCAGAAAAACAAAGACAGTCTGATAAAGCAAACACACAACGCGTTGATTAATTATGTGTTCCGAAATAAAAATATGCTGCTAAAAAACAGAATATATATATATATATATATATATATATATATATATATATATATATATATATATATATATATATATATATATTAGTACTTCATGTATCCACATAAAATATTATAAGGAGATATAATTTATTATGTGTCAGTTTTCAGTATTTACTTCAACAGTGCTCGATACGTAAGTAGAGCTAGGTAGTAAGCAATGAAAATATATATGGCAATCAAGCTACACAGACTCACGTGTTTCATCCCCGGGGGAAGGGGAATCCTAAGCCTGACGATTCCCCCCGGGGATGAAACACGGAAGCCTGTGTGTAGCTTGATTGCCATATATATTTTCATTGCTTACTATATATATATATATATATATATATATATATATATATATATATATAGATTTAGATTTGTCACTTATTAAATAGATCATTCAGTGAAGACAGGGGTTGTTCCAATAAAAACAAGTTAGATGATACTCGATTACAGAGTACAGATCATGTATATGAGATTTTATGAAGGCTTACCTAAGCATTCCTTTCAGGACACCAATGATCACGATTAAGGATATTTTTTTTTACAAATATTATTTATTCAAATTAAATGTTTTTCCTACACGTGTTTCACTACCAAGCAGGTACTTGCTTGGCAGATCATCTGGGAAATTAAATGTCTGGTTTAAACTGCCGACAATACACAATGTGGCGTTGCAATAGTTGAGGTCACTTAAGAAGAGAAGAGGAAAAAAATAAAAATAAAAGTTAAAATTAAAAAACAAGAAAGAACAACGATAAAAAAGAAAGTCATAGAAAATGTCTTAGAAAAGTAGCTCGTGCATTATTTCTGCCACCAAGCCAACAAGCTAATAATCGGTCTCAAATGCATTAAAAAAAACACAAAAAAACCGGAACAATGTGCGATAATACACTTTCACGTCGGGCGGCATAATGATGAAGAACCCCCCCCCCCAAGTCCAGGAACTCTTCCCGCCACTCTTCCTGCCACGATTCTGGTACATCATCAATGTTCCTCTGAAATGGGTCTCTGATAAGCTTGTTCTCGATGCTTTCGTTTGTGATCCCCAGGAAGTAATACTTCAATTCTTCCTCCAAGCTTTCGAGGTGTTGCTTGATATCCTCGGCTATTGGATCAAGCAGACCACCCTCAATATCCTCCACACATTCGTTCAGAGCCAGAAATGAAGAAAAACTTCCACTCCCCACTCTTTTCTTCCACAGTTCCAGTTTAGCCACGAAAGCTGTGATCTTGTCAGACTGAAAAATAATGTTCGTCCCTTTGCCCTGCAGTTTTCTGTTGAGCTCGTTCAATGCACTGAAAATATCGGACAAGTAGGACAGCTGCACACGAAAAAAGTCACCCTACAACGCCTTCAGAAGCACAACATTATCTTGAGCCCGAAGAAAGGCTACCACCTCATCAAACAATTCTAGGACTCGCTGCAGCATGTTTCCTTTCGAGAGCCACCTCACCTGAGTATGAAACAGCAACGATTCGTGATCGGCGTCCATGCCTTGACAGAGTCGACGGAATAGCCGAGTGTTCAGAGCGGAACCCTTGATAAGGTCGTGGTCTGGAGAGGTTTGCAGAAGAGGAATTCTTCTGCAATTTCTTTTTTCGGTGGTATAACGAACAAATACCAACATCTGGGACAGATTCGCAACATCGGTCGATTCGTCGAGTTGAATTGAAAAAAACTGTGAGCCTCGAACCTTCTGAACAAATTGACCCTTGATGCTCTCCGCCATATTATTGATCCGTGACCGAATGGTGTTGTTTAAAAGGGAAATCTCGGCCATCTTGTTGTGGGCAGGCTCACCAAGGACCAACTTCACGCACTGCAGCATACCGGGTTTCATCAATATTTCACCAATTGAATTTGGTTTCTTCTCCCCCTGCAATCTTGTAGGAGATTTCGAATGACGCTTTCAAAATAGCATATGTTTGCTGACGAAACGTTCCAGTTGAGTCCAGTCTAGTCTTCTTCAGATTATTTTCTTTCAGCTTGAAGTATTCACGATTCTTGTTCTGTAGTTCGGGATGGCATCCTTGAAGGTTTTGTTTCAGTTGGAATGGCTTCATGCTACCATTCCCCAAGGTCTTTGTGCAGATGACACATTGTGGCAGATGTTCCCCGTTATTCACAATGAACGTAAAACCCAAGTCTAGATACGCTTCTGAATATGTTCTTTTTTTTGACATGATCACTTGCGAAACTGAAAAAAAACAAGAGAGAGTATATTAAGATATGTAATAATGAAATCAACCTGCTCTATCATTCGTGCGAAAATAACATTCTATCAATAAACAAAAGTAAAACAAAATGTATGATGGTTTCGAATTAGGTAAAAATAGGTGGAGATTTTTTAAATTACACCCGTACAGAAGTAGTTGAAAAGTTTGATATACAAGGTTTAATCATAGATAACAAAACTTAAGTTTAAGTGTCATGTTTATAAACTTGCATTAATAAAATAATTGGTATTCTGTGCCGAACCAAAAATATATTTCCACTAAAGATTAGGCTAAACATATACAAGCATCTTTTTCCGTCATATTTGAACTATAGCATTTTTAAAAGGTACCCATATCGGAAAAAGCGCATTGAAATTTTACAAAAAAAGCATTGAAAATTGTTTTTCATCTCAAATATAGACCATACTGGTGCTATTTTTTGTGAAAACAATCTTTTAAGGCAGAAAGACTTATTATATCTTGAGTAGCTATGTTTTTTGTTTAAAAACTTAACCACTCATTTACATAATGTCTTTTGCAACTGTATTAAATAAAACCTAGTAGAACTTTACGAAACTAGAAATTTTAATCAAACAATAAGGGTTGACTACAGACTTAAGGGCTCTAATATTTCTATTGTTAAAAAACTGATGAATTCTCCAAAAATATACTTTTTTTATTTGACAATGTTCATGTTTCTCAAGTATCTCTCAAAAAAGAGTAAAGCATTACCTCTTATCCTTAAATAAAAGTTATTATTAAATTTTATATTTGTGTCAAAGATATTGTGGTGCCCCTAGTTGGAAGGCTTGGACAAATTGACGTTAATAATAATTATTATTATAATTATTAAAATTATTAATTTTAGTAATATTTTTATAATTATTATTATTATTATTATAATTAATAGTATTATAATAATAATAATAAAAATATCATATTCAAATGTATGCTAAAACATATACTCTATAAATATAATAATGATAATATTAATAATAATAATAATAATAATAGTAAGTATAATAATAATATTACTAATATTAATAAATAAAAATACTACTAATAATAATAAATAGTATAGTAAATAATATAAAATGCTAATAAATATAATAATGAAAATATTAATAATACTAAGAGTAATAATAAAAATGAATACTAATATTAAAATTAATAATTAAAAATAAAACACTAAGAAATATAATACTGATAATAATAATAATAATAATAGTAATTATAATAATATTACTAAAATGAATAATTACAAATAATAGTAATATATAAGATTAATAAT